>OY992884.1:49258333-49303333 GCA_963921405.1 Cepaea hortensis
GGCTACCCCTCTGGTCTGTACATCATTGCTTGTTGTGGTGTACCGCTAGTTGTAATCTACTTGCATGGCCAAACCATTTGACTTGCTGCCTTCTAATAAAATCTAGTGCAACTATAACCCTCACTTTGGTTCTGATTTCTTCATTTCTGATCTTATCGCTTCTTGATATATTGAGTATCTTCTCAGGAATCTCATTTATGTTGTTGTGATTTTTCTTTTCTCTTTTTCCTCATTGTCCAGGTTTAGCATTGATAACATAGAGTTGGTAGGAAGATTTGTTGTAAAGTGCTTTCTTAGTATTTATTTGATACATGTTTGTTCTTTAGTATTGGTGCCATTTGTCCAATGAGTTGGTTTGCCTTATTGCACCTATTTTCGATTCTCGTTCTTCTGTTTGCCATTTGATGATATTATACTTCCTAGAGTCTTGAAACTCTCTTATTGTGTTCAAGGGATGTTTGCTTAGGTGATCTTTGCTTTTTTCTTATTATTTAGTTAGTTAGTTAGTTGTCACAGATCATCCCTCATTGCACATCGGAACCATTCAGTTCATAAGTGCTCGGATCCCCTTCTCAGCAAATCCCGCAAATCCATTTTTATTCTTTAGTTACAGTCTTCTGTTTTCAATCAATCAATCATGTGCCATGCCGGAAAGCGTGGGCGGTCATGACTCGCCATTTCACTCGATCACCAGAGTCGTGGATCAGCTCAGTGTCCTGTCTCGTCCATGCATGTGGCCAAGCCATCCAGGTATTTTCCTCTCGGTCTTCCTCTTGGTCTGTTCCCTTCGATCTTGCCAGTTGTCACCAAGTTCTCCAATCCATTTTTTCTCATAACATGTCCAAAAAATGTTGACTGTCTACGTCTAATTTCTCTAATCAGTCTACGATGTTCATTTGTCTCCTGTAGTACTTGGTCATTGGTTTTTCTGTCTGTGCATGGTATTCTTTCCTCTGTTTTACTTGTACTAATTTCCATGTTATGTTCCCTACACATTTCGTTTAGACTGAGTTTAGAGTTGATGTAAAGTAAAATAAAGAAAACGACGAATTAAGGCGTATTGTGTATATGATGCAAGCTTTATACTGTATAGACTAATCGGCACTGGGAATAAGAAAAAGCAAAGATTCACCGCACTTACGGAGAAGGGGGTCAATCCCTGGTTGGTGAACTGGATAGCAGTCGTCCTGCATTCTCGTCAAGTTGCTCTCCGTCTAGGCGCATGGACCTCAGAGCCACATATTTTAACCCCGGGACTGCCACAGGGATCTGCAATCTCACCGGTGCTCTTTAATGTGTATACGAGCAAGATTGCATACCTAGAAGCACCAGGGGTTGGAAGGATTCTAACATTTGCAGATGATATTCTTGCATACAGGCAGGGGAGAAATAGGGATCAAACAGCCCAGGAGCTACAGGTGACAGTGGACAAAGTGATTGACTGGTGCACTGAAATGAGTGCTGTCATCAACCCGGAAAAGGCGGCGGTGTTGTGGTGCTCTCTGGACAACAGGATTGTGAGAGATGATACCCCAAGCCTCACGATAGATGGTAGAAGCGTCAACAGAGAGAACAAACTGAAGTATCTGGGAATCACATTTGACAGGAGTCTGTCCTTCAAGGACCATGTGGAGACGGTTGTGACAAGGTCTCAAAAGGGACTCAATGCACTTAAAACTATGGCTGCAATGGACACAGAGCAGAGAATTCTCTTCACACTATACCAGCACTTGATCCTCTCAGTCATTGATTATGGACTAGGAATGCTTACTGTCTCAAAGAATAAGCTGGTGAAATTAGAGCGCATACAGAATGAAGCGATGCGGGTCATTCTGGGATGCACCAGAAACACTCCAGTAGTGTGTATGCGCTACATTCTTGGTCTGCCTACTGTTGCTAGTAGGCACAAGGTGATGCAAGCGAAGGCATACCTCAGAGTAGCTGCAGACACAGATCACCCGTTGCATGAGGCGCTGGACGTAGTTAAGGGTCAGAGACTGATAAGAGGGAAATCATGGATGGCTCAGGCGGAGGATACGATCAGACAGGTGTGCCCCTTGGAGAACATCAGGCGAGGAGAGGAGTGGGTCAGAGTGCCAGCCGTGCAGTCAGACTTGTGCAGAGTTGTAATAACATTGAGCCGGGAGTGCAGGGAGTGGCCAGCAGGGGCCACGGAACTGGAAATTCAGCAACTAATTCAGGAAAATTCTCGCCCGGGTGATGTGATTATCTACACGGATGGGTCAGTGTTGAGAGGTAGGAGAAGTGCCTGGGGGTTCTTGGCAAAATCTAATGGTCGGCGTTTGGTGCAGGAGAGCTTGGCGTATGATAACACTACATGTAGCTTAAGAATGGAGGTGGAGGCGGTCAGTGCAGCTTTCCGCTGGATAGAAAACACGAGACATACACACATTGTGATTGTAACTGACTCAGAAAGCATGCTGAGAAGGGTGAGAACAGGTAGGCTTCGTGCAGAGTGGCTTGCTTCGCTTCGGAGGTCACGGGTAGTAAGCATCACCTGGATCTTTTCTCCTGGGCATGCCGGTGTGCTGGGGAATGAACAGGCGGACAGATTGGCTGGCTCTGCAAAATTTGATGGAGTATTGATGCATGACAGGGCAGACGTGGTTGCGGCCTTGTGGGAGCACGTATACACCTCGGAGGAGCAGATGGAGCACCATGGTCTGGTAAGAATGAGACAACGAGGTGTGACGAGGGGATCTGGCCGACGCTCGGCGCTCGGAGGAAGAGCGAGACGGACATATAATCAGATTGCTACTGGAACTATTAGTGTTGGAACTCTTCGCTGGCTGCTGAGGATGGGGACGGAGCGCTTATGGGAATGTCCTGAATGCTGTGATGTCGGTTCCTAAATCAATCAATCAATCAATCAATCGGCACTGGGAGGGTTATGGAGGTAATATCGCACCGATCGTGTTTACTTCCCAGATCATATGTGGAACCCATGTTATGCTGGTCCAGCTGGGAGCCATATTCCATAGGAAAAAAATCAGAACACGTAAAAAGGGGGCGGGGTGGAAACCACACCACCGGGCCGGCAGCTAAGCATCCTAGAGACTGCGCTAACGGCGCTCTATAGGAGTAGTAGCCAAGATTTAGCGGTTTCCGTAGCGAAGAGTTTACGGATGCGATTCGTAATCCCGTATACCCGGGTTTGAAACACAGCGGTGATGGTTTTTATCGAAAAAATGTATATGTGCCGGTCGTTCAGAAAGCAATGGCAAACTACTGAACGTAAAACTTGCCCAGGAATCAAAAGCAGCCAAAATGCTGGGGTTGACTGCTACGCTCTGTGAAGGACATGCAACTATTTTTTGTAAAGCCAAGATTTAGTCAACGGCGGAGATGTAAAGTTGGAAATAAATGGCAACAAATGGCAACCGGAGATAAGTTTTCACAGCTTAGCACTTATTTCTGTTATTGATATTAAGTTAGCCGGCAAGGTAATCATCGTTTTCAATGCCACGTTGCATAAAAGATATTTCAGATAGACCTTATATGTGACGTACAAAATCGACGCATGTTGAAATTTGCCAAGCGGTGGCGGTAAGTATGTGTGAATCGCGGGTATGTAAATAAAAGGACACACAAGACAATTAAAAACTATAGTGATTTCGCTACAGTGAAATGCAGAATTATGTTGTGTGCCGTTCTGTTATACGGATTCATTGTATTTCTGAATTTTAAGATTATTTATTTCTGTGGTGTGTGCTTGACAAGATATTGTTAAATATCTTCTTCTTCTTCTTCTTCTTCTTCTTCTTCTTCTTCTTCTTCTTCTTCTTCTTCTTCTTCTTCTTCTTCTTCTTCTTCTTCTTCTTCTTCTTCTTCTTCTTCTTCTTCTTCTTCTTCTTCTTCTTCTTCTTCTTCTTCTTCCTCTTCTTCAGCTTTTCGAGCTATTGAGGTTCTTTGCTGCAGATACAATCCGTCTCCATACGTCTCTCTGGTTGACCCTCTCCTGCCAGTCGTTGATTCCAAGTGCTTGTAGGTCTGTATGTATATTATCTCTCCACCGTCTTCTTGGTCTGCCGCGGCGTCTACGGTCATTTATTTCTTGAGTGTAGCGAGTTTTGTTTCCCTATTATCTTCCATTCTTTCTATATGCCCCAGCCATTATAGTCTATTAGTCTTCCTGATACCAATGATTAGCGGGGACTTAAACCAATCATAAATGTCTTTGTTGCTTCTTCTTTTCCACTCTCCACTTTGTGTATCCCTAATGGGCCCAAAGATGCGTCTTAAGACTTTGTTCTCAAAGGTTTATAACAAGGCTTCTTAAAATAAATTGTGCTATCAATTGTTTGTGTCTTCAAGATTCACATTTACAGTTGGAAAAAAAAATTGTTATGAATAACACTAAAGCAAACAACCTTAGGAAGAATGTTTAAAGATACAACTAAGACAAAAACATTTTAGATAACAAGGAGGGTAAATTGAGTTTAAATTTATAACTGTCTACGAATGCGGGAGAGATTACAGAAAAATAGAAAGTGCTGTTGCCATATATTTATATACATATAAATTTATCAAAGTATGATGGGTGGATTGCTCTCCTCGAAGAAGATTAGAACACCGGACTACCAAGCCGGCAAGCTAGTCTCTCATTTGACATAGACATGGCGTTATTATATCCTTTAGCTGACATAGGAACTAAGACTCATCATCATTATGTGCCCTGCCAGCTGGCGTAGGCATTCACGGCTTTCCACAGATCTCGATCTTCGGTTTTCTTGATCAACTCTGTTGCTGATATTCCTCCATGCCACCATCTCAATCCATCCCGCATAATTTCTCGTGGTCTGCCTATGCCTCTCTTCCCCTCGATCTTTCAAGTTGTCACGATGTTCTCTAATGCCTCTCTTCTCATCACATGACCGATGAAAGATGTTTGTCTCTTTCTTATAGTTGTATATAATGTTCTAATTTCATTAGCCTCTCTCAGGCAACCGTTGTTAGTTACTCCGGCACTCCAAGGAATTCGCAACATTCTTCTCAGGAACTACATCTCTGTTGCTTCTAATTTCTTCTTAATTTGTTCATTTACATTCCAAGATTCACTGCCATACAGCAAAACTGATTCTACATAGCATTTCAGCATTTTCTTTCTTACATTCAGTGATAGTGACTTATTGCATAAGATACTCTTCTCATCTCATCTCATCATGTTTCTCTTGTACCTTGCGGTGTCAAGGTGAAGTATAAACATCGTGAGAGTGCCCGCTTATGGGCTTCATATATCTATATTCCTATGGACTCTGATATTCCCTCCGTCCAACATTTACGTGGTCGACCTCTTCCTCTGTTTCCATCTGGTCTGTACATCATTACTCTTCATTTTCTGAAATGCGGCTTTTTCCTGCCTTATTCTGCTCCTAATCTCTGTTGTACATCTTCCATCTGATGTTATAAATGCCCCTAGATATCTAAAATTATCCACTTGGTTAAGAATTTTTCCTTCTATTTATATGTCACATTTTGGTGTCGCCATTTTCTTTGATATCAACATGTTACTGTTTTCTTTATATTCAAGGAGAGTCCTTTCCTTGCACTCTCTGTTATTACAGTGTCCAACAATTGTTGTAGGTCTGTTGATTTATCCGACACCAATACTGTGTCATCTGCATAGCGTATATTATTTATATTATAACCTCCAACTAGTATTCCTGGCATCTCTTTGATCTCTCTCATTATTACCTCGCTATATAGGGAGAAGAGATCTGGTGACAAGACACACCCCTGTCGTACTCCTAGTTTTATGTGTTCGTAACTACCTTCTTTATGTCCCATCTTAATTGCTGCTACTTGGTTCCAGTAAATATTCTTTATTATTCATAAATCTTTCCCATTAATGTTTATATATTCCAACATTTTAATCAGTTCATCATGTTTTACTTTATCAAATGCCTTAATATAATCTATGAAGCACAAATATATGTCTTTCTGTGTCTCTATTGACCTTTCTTTTGGTGTCCGTAATGTATATATATAGTATTGTTTGTGCCCTTTCCCTCCACAAATCCATACTGTTCTTCACTTATTTCCATTTTTATTTTCTTTCTGGTTCTTCTAATTATGATTCTGAGTAGAAGCTTAGTGATACGGTGTATGTCCTAAGAATAGATATACTTTTAACATTTTCTAGCCTTTCCCAGGTTATTAATAATCTTAAAGAAAGGAATTGGAGCGATGTTTGTAAATCAAATAAAGTCAAGTAAGTCAAGTAAGTCAAGTAAGTCAAGTGAGTCAAGTAAGTCAAGGTCACTTGTACACGAATTTGGCATATGGTGATAGATGCATACGTTTCAAAGTCCAGTCGGAACTGGGCGGTTGACGTGGTCAGTAACAGCCGGTCGCTTTTCCCCCCAGAGTCATATGCTGGTATCCTTGTTAGGCTAGGTCCACTTATGAGCCTAGATAATTAAAAAAACAAAAAAAAAACCTTCGTGACTCGAATGTGTGTATTAATTATAACTCTGGGACTGCAGGAAAGACTACAGAAAGAAATAAAGTGTTGTTGACATATAAGTGGAATCTATTTAATGTATGGTATGTCACTTCGTACAGACTAAGGTATCACTCCAATTAAGATGTTACAGCGCCGTTATAATACTATTGTCAACTGTACAATGACCAACATACAATAGTTTTTCAAGAAGTTTCCACGATTGAATAACGGAACGATCCCGACATTGAATAAAATGACCACTCCAACATTGTTCAACACATCAACCCGTTCTCCGAATTCATATACTGGATTGTCGATATATGAAAATATTGACAAGCTGCAAATACCAATCATCTGGATATCCTTGCCCGTGTATCTGCTTGGATTCATTACTAACACAATAAACGTTATCATCTACGCCATGATTGGTTTTCGAGACAACGTGACCATCTGCTCCTTCGCCTTGTCCGTCTGTGACCTGTGTTACATCGTAATCGGTAATAGCAACAACATTGTCAACATTTTAGAAATTGTAAACCCCATTATGCTATCCGATTTTGATGTTACTAATAATGCATTTTCTTTCTATGCAAGTATGCTCTTGGATATATCTGTTCTCATAAAGACGTTTATCGCAGTACAACGAGGATGTTGTGTCGCCATTCCATATTATGTCAATAGACTGCTTTCAACTAAGACAACAACGGCAGTAATTGTATCACTGTGTGTCCTGTGTTTTGTGACCTACGTGAATTATGAATTTTTTACATTTACAAATTATTATGACGTTCCTACTACCAACAAAACAACTGTGTATCAGATTTATAATCAGGATACTGTTTTATCAGAGAAAATCCCTTATATTTTTAACAAAATCATTGTGGTGTGTATAAGCGAAATACTGGTTTTTCTCTCATTGGTGGTTATAATTTCAGGCGTGACGTCGGCATCAAAATGGCGTCAGTCATTAGCGAATGATGAAACTAGAACACAAAATAAGCCGAAAAAACCCGACAGAACCAATAAATCGAAATGGCAAAAGCGGAAAATCAAATCTAGTTGTATTAATGACCACCAACAAAACCAGGATAGTTCAGCGAGACGGAAGCAGATGGGCGAAACACGAGAAGTGAAAGTTATAAAACAGGTTGTACTGGTTTCTACTATACACCTGATCTGTTACACTCCTGTTGTGGTCGATTCATTTATGTACTTTTTAATATGGAACCTAAATGTTCCGTATGGAGTTGTGTACATTCATAAAGGAATACAAAGGGTGATTGCTTTTACAGGTTCTCTAAATGCAGCAATAAATTTCTTCATCTACTACCAGTATAATTCCAAGTTCACACACAGTTTCCAGAATGTGTGGAATTGTAAACAGAGACAGAGATTAGAAGTGGTTCAAATATGAACAATGCAAACTAAACAATGTGTAGCATGGTTTATAAACGTTTCGTTTAATTGTTAGTTAGTTAGTCAGTCAGTCAGCCAGTCAGTCAGTCAGTTAGTTATTTAGTTAGTTAGTTAGTTAGTTAGTTGGTTAGTTAGTCGCTGTTCCAACTTCACGGCAAAAGGTCGCCCCATTATGATCCGTTCCCGTGCCAGTGAAAAACACACAAAATTCTTCTATCTGCCTCGTGTAAGAAGTGGAACAGACAGGAGTCACCATAAACCAACATCCTGCACAGTATACTATGCACAATGCCGCTGCCAGAATGCTAACACTAAAGTCTGTCACGAAAAATACAGTTCAACGTCGATGGAAGCGGCAGTCACTAGGAAACCAGCATCCACACATTACTGCATAAGGCAAACCATGGCTTTTGGCAGGGGGTGATCCCTGTCTGCAGCACCTCTCAGGTACCATTTGGCTTGAAGGACCATATGCCTATCCGGCATTGTTGGTAGCGATACGACATGCCTCATGCATATAATTGGTGTGTCCTTTGTGCACCCAAGAAATACCCGCACGGCCGCATTTCGGTGTACATCACTATGTTACTTTGATGTGTGTTTCCCTGGATCAGCTGTTGTATCGCAAACTGTGCGGCGTGCTGCCCATTCTTTGCGCACACGAACCAGTATTATTATTACCTTGTGACAGTCAGACATTTCTTCTGATAATTTTATCCGCTCTTTCTCACAAGTGGTGTTCACTATTTGACACACCTTGCTGATAGATATTTCTGCCTGTGCCAGCTAGGACCTGCCTCCTGCATATATATATATATATATATATATATATATATATATATATATATATATATATATATATATATATATATATATAATACACACACACACGCACATGTAATTTTTTAGCACCACAGGATCATATGCATGGCCGCATTCTGTATGTGCTCCAATTTTTCAAGCTGGCTGTTTGATACAGTCGGTATCAACAAACCATATTGAATAAATAAAATTATTAACCACTGAAAGAGAGTGTAAAGCATCCTCTGCTTTACGCCGGTTGATGACATCGCCCACAATGTATTACGTCCCTTTCCAGACTTCACCACCAAAGCCTTCCCATGATCCTTAAAAGGCACACATCTTTCGAAAGTGACTTCCACGTACATCAATATCCTCCCTCTTCTAAGAGGACGTCCATTCAATGTAACACATCTGCCATCATGATTTGGTTATCCAGGAAATACCACACGATCGATGCCTTGTCTGGAATTATTACGGCCGAGTCCATGCACCATTCCGCCACTTTTTTTTTTTTTTTTACTGACGACTGTAGTTCTTCAACCATTCTTTCCCTTTCTCTTCTCTGTCAGTACAAAAGCACATCATATGCAAATATCAAGATTCTACCAATTCCTGGTGCCTCAATTGCTGCGACTTTCCTGTTGCATTCATTAAATAGCACTGGGGGAAAAGCAGATCCACGTGGCAATCCTGGTGTCATTGTACAGAGGCCGCAATCCATTTGACAATCTAAGGGCAGCCCTCCTTGTCCCAAAGAGTGTATATCAAACGATCATAACTAACCCTGCTGTAAGAATCTTCCAGGTCAAGTGCCACGGCCACCGTCTCTTGTTTATTCTGGAAGACCACATAGGCATCCAATGCAAATGTTGCCGCATTGCCATGGGTTCCTTTCCAGGCCGGTAACTTTCAAGCCCTTTGGGGAGCAGTTTAAAACTTTATAATTGGTGTTGTAGCTTGCATGTTACTATCTTCTCGAATACTTTGCCAACGGTGTTTTGGGAGGTTATAATTCATTATCCATTTAGTTTGGAGTAATCCTTGCCTGGCTTTGGGAATGGGGTAATGGTAGCTGTGCAATCAATTCTGTGGTATTTCTGCGGTTTTCATTTGATAATTTTCTGATAGTGTATATTTGTTCTGATAGAGATATACATTCAGAATAGTTTTCTTCATGTAATTTCTCTCCATTGATAAATATATCGGTCTCCATATGTGTTTCATCAGTCTTGATTATTTTTAGTTTCTGTTGCAATGAATCACACATTCAGTTTCACTTTGCTCTTGCATTGCCTTTATTAGTTTCTTAAACTCTATTTGTGTTATCATTATTACATATATCGATATTACTGTACTGTAAGTGTATCGAAGTTCAGCAATTTCTTTAATTTTTCGATTACAAAGGGTTCATATTGTTCCTTTCTAAATAGTTTCTCTATGACACTCTTCATACTTCTCGAGTTATCTCTATCTGACATGTTTGCGCTCTTTGTAGTTCTCCTGGGCTATCTTTCTTTAACTAAATTTCCACTATTTTAGTTCCATAAATAGTTTTCCTATCTTAACATCATTTAAACTTGCCAGCGAAGAGTTCCAACACCAATAGTTCCAGTAGCAATCTGATTATAAGTCCGTCTCGCCTTTCATCTGAGCGTCGAGAGTCGGCCAAATCCCCTCGTCACTCCTCGCTGCCTCATTCTTGCCAAACTATGGTGATCCATTTGCTCCTCCGAGGTGTACACGTGCTCCCACAAGACCGCAACCGCATCTGTCTTGTCATGCATCAATACTCCACCAAGTTTTGCCGAGCCAGCAGAAGGAGGAGAAAGACACCAGAGTCGGAAAAGCCGACTCAAAAACAGTCCGATAGGTTGTCAAGCGGATTTAAGTGGAGCTGTCAGACGAAGAAATCCAGAAGCAGCTACAGGAAGAAAATCTCAACATTCGAATATTGAAGGCGGAGCGGATCCTGATTTATTCAAAGATTCCTACGACACTAGCGGTGGTGACGACTGGGAGCAGCGAAATACCACGCCGGGTATCTATAAACCAGAATGTTCCTGATGTCAGAGGGCCGGCAACAGCAGAGCAACATGTCGCAGTAAGACGGAAATCTGCCGCTCCTGCACCGATCACCACGCCTTTAAGGAATGTCCGCTGGCCAAGATGGACACGGAATTCCGAGCACCCAATAGCAGCAAAAGAAAGTGCACCAACTGCTCGGGCAAGCATGGAGCAAGATACCTGAGCTGTCCATACTTCCAAAGACACAGAGACATCTTAAAGCTCCCCACTACAACAAAGACACCATATAAGGAAGCAATGCGAAGATGCGAGACGGCCACGGGTATATCACAAGCTGTAAGAGATCAACTACAGAACCAAATAGACGAGCTGAAGAAGCAAGTCAAGGCACTACACACACCAACACCAACCAACGACAATAAGAAGCTGCTGGCCGACATGAAAGAGTTCCAGCACAACATCAAACAAGAGATGGAGCGCATGGCCGAGATGAAGAAGGAAAACGAAGAAATACTACGCACCATTAAAGCGGAGAGAGAACTGCATAAAGCTGAAATAGAACTTCTCCAAAACAAACCAACAGAAGCCATACAAGAACCCACAGAGAAACCGCAAGAGGAAAACCAACAAGCGACCGAGCCTGGAACGCAAGCTAACACCGCCAGCAGCCCAGCCACGACGCCAGAGAAACTCAAGGGAAAACTATTATCCCACCAGGCCTCTGAAGAAAACCGAGAGTACCATGACGAAGGCGTGGATCACACCCCGATTCCCCTATGTTTTACCAAGGAAGAAATCGCAGAGATGAATAGGGATCATGAACTCAGGTGCAAGGAATACAGAAGGCGCATGGAAGAAAAAGAAAAGAAGTACAAGAAACACAAGGGAAAACCAATGCCCTACCGTATCCACAAAGAATGCCCAGACTTAAACACGGATGACGTACACCCATGGGCATACTATATAGATGTCGGAGAAATCGTCCCATGGCTGACCACGGAGGAAGAGATCGAAAGGCAACAACAACTCAAATTCGAAAGAGAACAAAGGCGCATGGAAGAAATTGAAAACATCGACTAGCTTCTACGGGCTATACACACAAAAAAATTGAAGGCAAAAAGACCAAATAAAACGTCCTTATAAGGACTGCAACCAGAAGAGCCAGAAACTGCCACTAACAAAAGAAACCACCAGGAGACGGGCACAAAGGACAGCCGCCGACCGATCCCCCAGCTGACGTCACAGACACTAACCAACATAACCAGTCCGAGATAGGACTCACACGTAAGAGCGCACAAGACAAGAATCAGGATGAATGAACCCACAAAAACCACGGCCCTTAAAAATAACCACCACTGAGGAAGCAGGTTAGACGAGACCGAATTTGGAATTTTTATTTCGAAAATTGGAACTGGAACTGGAACATCATTTAATTAATTCTTAACTCCTATTGAACGAGCTTAATTATCGCCGGTTAACAAGCTATTTTTTTTAGAATTAAAATGTGTAGAATGGTTGGTATTGGTAAAATTAACCCTTATCTGCTTCTTATCTGTTTAATACTAAAATAGCACACCATGTCACTACTCAGTTTATCAAAACTGACTTGTAGAAATAATGGAATGAAATACGAGCTATATTTTGTAGTACATCTGGGTTACATTCTGAAATACTGGAGCTACTAGAAGTTTAGTTTCGTAACTGTCAGGTCATTATAGGGCGGGTAGAGATATCCCCATTAACAGAGAAGTATGGTACCTCCTTTCACATACTTACACAAGATAGGATAACCGTTATGTCTCACAACCAGTTTAGTGGCAACTGAGAAACTGAAATTCAGAGTAATCGATAGTTAATTGCAGATTACGTCTCACGTTTCACGACAGTAGGCAGATAATCTCCTTAAAGTGAAAATGGCTACGACCAACGACCTGCAAGGTTACTGTCTTTAATGAAAGCTACTGTAGACTACCGTCTTTTTAGATGACTAGAAAATCTTGTTTCGGCAAATCACAGCTCAAAGACTTTTGTGATGGTGTGGTATAGCGAGATATGATTGCCCACGATTATCTACATGGCACTTGATGATGATTCTGTCCGTTATCTCACTTCGAGCATAGAACCTCAATTGACTCATGCCAGTAGTGATCCGGGGTTCGATCTCGGGTCCAGTCAGGGATAGGCATTACTGACGAGCTCAAACAAGAGCGAGACTCGAGTCTAGTGCTTCCAATCTGACGTGGACAGGGCCGAAGGTTCGTGCTGGAATACGATCGGCGTTGCCAGTAGTGGGTTGTGCTCAATCTTCTAACCTTAAATCCCGAAACAACCAAATAAATCAATGTGATCATTGCGTGATGGACTTTAGGCACCTGATGTGCATTGCCAGATCGAGAAGACCTGATCATTCGGGGCCACATCGACTGACTGATGTCAGTCGCGGCTATCGAACAAATTAGCTGGTAACGTGAAGGATGGACTCTTGTCTGCTGGCCCGGTGATCGTAGGTTTGATCTACATCAGGGCGGATTCGAATCTTTGAAATTTTCCAGGGCCCTCGGGCCTTTGCAACCTAAAATGGGTACCAGGAAATTCGTGTTAATTAAAGGCGACCGGCCTGATACTGAACTCATAACTGACTGACAATCGACCGGTCTATCAATATATGGGTTTCGAACCACATTTCCAATGCGCCTTAACGCGTGTAAATGGGCCCTTTACTTACTCAACTAGAATATGTGTGGACTTAACCCAATGCATTAATTCCGTCAGCAGGATTTGATATGGAGCAATATTTATCTTCATGAATTAAAAAAATATATGTAACATATTTCCACAGGTGTGAGGACTACACAAGGACATGGCTACCACAACAATGGTTCTTTTGAACACCACAGGATTCCCGGTGTATTATCATAGTGGGATAATAAATAATGACATCGTCCATTCAGTGTTCATGTCTATCACATGGATTCTTGTACCTGTTAATCTACTTGGTCTCATTACCAAAAGCCTGAATGTTATTATCTACTCAATTAATGGCGTTGGTGATACCGTTACAATTTGCTTCTTCACCCTGTCCCTTTGCGACCTGTGTTATATAATTATCACCAACTGTAGTAATATTATATTCCTTCTGGGTGATATACGTCCATTTTTGCTATTCTGTGTAAGCATTGATTTAACGAAGTTTGATGTTTATGAAAATATGGTCTTCGAGATGTCTACTTTGATCAAGACATTCATTGCTGTACAAAGGGGTTGTTGCATTGTTTTCCCTTTTCATGTCCAAAGGGTATTCACAAACAGAAGAACCACAGCTGTAATGTTGTGCCTCTGCATGTTTTCTCTAGCATCCTATGTTAATATGGAATTTCTCGATTCAGTTAATTATGTCCATAACCAAGCTATCAACAGCACATTTACGGACCCCTCTTTCCACATCATCCTTGTGTTGTCAGAATTGGTTCAGGATATTTTCAAGACAGTTATAGTTTTTTCTTGTGAAATTTTAGTGATATTATCACTGATTTGTATTGTTCATGGTATGACATCAGCTGCTAAGTATCGTCAAACGTTATTCGTCGAAGCGTGCGATAATCAACAAAAGCTAATAAGGCGCAGTAAAGAAGTAAGAGTTGTTAAACAAGTTATTCTAGTGTCTGCTTTACATTTGGTCTGTTACACTCCTGTTGCATCGTATTCCTGTTTGAGTCAATTGCTGATAAGAGGATATATACCGTTCACTATTTGGTATTTAGCAATATCGCTAGATGACCTGAAACGCTTGACAGGACCAATTAATGCGGCCATCACTTTCTTCATCTACTGCTCGTACAACTCCAAGTTCAGATATAGAGTGATGAACATGTGTAGGAGAGAAACAACCACTAGAAGTGACGTCACATAAGATTAACTAACAGTTGACCAGACTTATGAAAGATCGAATTAAGGACAGCTGATTTCCTCATCACGTGACCTGCGAAGTGGCGTACGTGTTCTTATATACACTGATCTATGTCCTTAGTGTAGTGGATTACTTCTTCTGATGACATTCCTCCATGCCCTTGTGATAGACCATCATGCATGATTGCTTCCGGCATGCCCGTGCTTCGTCTACCGATGAGAATGTAATACAAACTAGACAAACCAAATTTCTTGAATATGTTAAAAGACTACGCATTCTTATAACCAAAATTGGAGGGGGAAAATAATATGTCCCCATAGAAAAAAAAACCTGCTATGGTTCTGTGATGTGGTAGAGCCATTACATTGTGTAGGTCTGAATTCAGGGAGTGATGGGTGGTCAGTCTGTTCCTAACTTTAGAGGACAATGAACACAGGGTCAAACTTCTCTTATTAGATTTTTAGCGTAACGCGCGTGGGAAAATAAGCATATACAGACGTAACAATGCAAGCGAAAACATAAGATCCAGTGTTGGAGGTACACCAGTCTGTCCGTGTGTACAACTAAATCGAGCCAAAGAAAGTCTGCGGTATCATTATAGTCAATCGTTCCAGTCAATCTCCGTTGTGGAAACCGCCCTTGATTTATTGTTTAGTTAAAGTGCAGAGTCAATCTTAAGTAACATGTGTAGGGTTTGAGTAATGCAAAGCATTATAATCTACCTCAGAAATTATATTACAAACAGGAAGAAGCATGGTCAGCTCCGATATCGTCAATGCGATACAAACCCCCGACTCGTCGATATCGACGAGTCTCTGACGATAGTTCGATATCACAACCTGGGAGTGAAGCCTGGCCGAGCATCGCGTTGCTCAGTTTCGATGGCTTGAGAGGAATTGTACTAAACTATTCCTTATGTCAACTGTGAGTAGAAATAATTTGATATATCTGTAGCATAGGGGAGCTGAGCACTCTTGGGAATGTTTAATGTATAGGGATGTCTGTAGTCACAACATAACATAAGATATCAAACACTGATTTAAAACCTTGCTGACAGTACATTTAGGAGCTGTCTTACGGGAATTCGTGTCCCCTCATTGAGCCGTTGTAGTCGATTAAATGCTTAGATCCAGCTTGCTGGCCATGCTGGAAATTCCTTGGCAGATGAATATTGTCGATAGAAAATCAATGCTTTAGCAACATCGGAAAATATACCGATTGATGGTGAAAGGATGTGGAATGCAGGTTAGGAATTGGTATTCCCCATCAAGGGAGAAGTCACCTCCGCCATCATTTAGCCACGGGGCAGTCTTGGACACAGTGAAGTCCTCGTTTTCTGCAGACCCCACGGCACACCCAACAAGGGTAAGGTGACATAATGTGATGGATTGAGCTTCTTAGTACCTGGCATACAGTAGTTGGTTGTGGTCTAAAGTTTGTGACGGTAGTTGGATAAAATTATTATATACACAATGGCTACAGTCACTCATCAGTATGGTCACTGTCAAGAAAGGCAACAGTGGCAGATCATCTTATTTACAGATGCCTGGTCAGTTATGATTAGATACAGATACAACGAAAAGAGGAAGATAAAGACACAGTGATGGATAAAGAGATAGATGCATACATGGCATATCAGTATAATCGCCAACAAAAACATCGCCGACAACAGCTTAGCTTTAAATGGCTTCGGACGGAGAGGCGCAACTGGGAGGGTGCCAGCCGTATCCTAGTGAAAGTATAAATGCAACATAAAGACTAAATGGTATGGCAGGGCAGACGAGGCCCTTAGCCTTGGTCGGCAACTGATCTAGGATTGCCATAGGTTGTTTTATGCTTTTTTAAAATTTAAGCACAATGTAGCAAACTATCGTCTGTCAGAAAAGCAAGGTGCCAGTAGTAGTAATTAATTTCACTGAATTCTTTTGTTTTCAATGTGATATTATACGTGTAAGTAAATATATGTAAAATGTGCCAATCAATTATGTTTGCATGTGATTATCTGTGTGGATCAATAATGCATGTATAGGCTAGATGTGTGAATAAATATTGCTTATATTTAGGTTTGTTGCGTTGTTCATTGAGCCGATATATAGGACTATGGTAAATAGTGGTTACATTTGTTTGTCATTATGTATGAATCTGTAATTTGTGATAGTAGATTAGTTATGTGGATCAGTCATATGCTCTTAAACCGGCCTGTTTGACTAAAATGCTTTGCTCTTGTTCTTTACTTAGGGACGTAAATTACAAGCACCTTAGAAGTCAGAGTGGGTTCACCTGATGTGGAGGGACACTTTTAATAGGGAAAGCTAAACCTTCGGGCAAAAGTCAGTCCAGCATGAACTACGCATGAGTTAAAAGCGAGCGAATGAAAATATGTGTGCATGTAAATGACTTGTGTGAATCAATAATGTGTGATTGTATGTATATAATTGTGTGACTTGGCGTATGCAACAATCATGTGTGCAATTAATCCACACGTGAATACGCTCCCCCTCGGCAACTACGGACATGAATATTTTAAGTGATTGATTGATTGATTGACTGATTGATTTAAGAATCGACATCACAGCATTCGGGGCGTTCCCATAAGCGCTCCGTCCCCATCCTCAGCAGCCAGCGAAGAGTTCCAACACCAATAGTACCAGTAGTAATCTGATTATATGTCCGTCTCGCCTTTCCTCTGAGCGTTGAGCGTCGGTCAGATCCCCTCGTCACTCCTCGCTGTCTCATTTTTGCCAGACGATGGTAATCTATTTGCTCCTCCGAGGTGTACACGTGCTCCCACAAGGCCGCAACCACGTCTGCGTTGTCATGTATCAATACTCCACCAAGTTCTGCAGAGCCAGCCAATCTGTCCGCCTGTTAATTTCCCAGCACACCGGTATACCCCGGAGAAAAGATCCAAGGGATGCTTGTCACCCTTGACCTCCAAAGCGAAGCAAGTCACTCCGCACGAAGACTGCCCGTCCTCACCCTCGTCAGCATGCTTTCTGAGTCAGTTACAAACACGATGTGTGTGTGTGTGTGTGTCGTATTCTCCATCCAGCGGAAAGCCGCAGTGACTGCCTCCACCTCCATTCTTAAGCTGGATGTTGTCGTATCATATGCCAGGCTCTCCTGCCCCAAACATCGACCATTAGCTTTGGCTATGAACGCCCAGCCACTTCTCTCACCTCATGACACAGAACCATCCGTGTAGATAATCACATCACCCGAGTGAGCATTGTCCTGAATTAGTTGCTGGATTTCCACTTCCGTGGCCCCTGCTGACCACTCCCTGCACTCCCGGCTTAATGTGATTATAACTCTGCACAAGTCTGACTGCTCCGCTGGCACTCTGACCCACTCCTCTCCTCGACTAATGTTCTCCAAGGGTGTGGCATGATGTCTTCAGACGTTCGCATCCCCAGTCCATTTACATTTCTCAATACTCAGTAGTTAACCACGTAAGCCGTAGTGATACCCTAACTAAAAATAGAATCGTAGATTCTAGATCGAGAGAGGGTAGATGAATGGTGGGGTCTCAATTTGATTGGGTAACCCTTGGGCTGGTAACGCTCCTTAATACATAATTAGCCCGCCAGTCGAAGCCGTGATTCCATCCCGTAAGGACATGTTCAAGATGCAGTGGTAAAATTTGCCCAAAAGCATTCTTTAGGATGTGATCATCTGCACTCCAGGTACCTAAATCATTTAATATGTTATGTGTAAACCTGATGAAGTGAGAGAGAGACGAATGGCCAAGTATTTTCTTGAGAAAATGTAAAAAGAAGACAGGACTTCGGTACAGTGACTCTAAAACTGCCGCTCAAAACCTGTCATGTCTACCGCAGTGAAACATTCTTACCATGTCTATTGTCTGTCTGATTTGATGATTTGCATATGCACGCTCAGTGCATATGGCAAAACCTTTGTGCGCTCTGAACATTCGTTGAGTGCCTATCATGACCATTCTTAACCAAACTGTACATCGCTCTTGAGAGTTACCTTTGGCAGTTATGTTTCAGAATGTGTGATGCTATATACTGCATGTAATTTCTCCCTTATAATGGCTGAGAATGTTTGAGTGAATGAGATGATAATTATATAATTAACTTCTCATATTTGTAAAAGTAAAGACACTTATTAAATCCATGTTTTCAGGACTGCATTGCACTGTGGAAATTAACCTACAGTGTCTGTCAGATGAATACATGGGAAGGCTCATGCTATTTGTCAGGCAAAATTCATGTTTTCTTTCATTATGTGTATTCCACATGTGAAAGCATTTCTAGTGCATGATTTCTGCCATACAATGCCTACTTCTTGGTGCTTAATCACACTGTCTGTTCTCATGGTACACCGGTCCTTGTGATCTACTCATTGTGAGACTTTACAAGATAATTGTGTGAAGCTGCCTCTGATTAGGAGTATGTGCCTATGACTTCACGGTTTTGGGGATGAACCTGGAGAAGGGATATCACCCCAAACCCCTAAATAAAATTGCACTTCATCATCAGTGAGAGGCGGGTGTTCGAATATCACACTCCCCTTTCCCCTCCCATTCCTCTCTGAATCTGTGATAGTACTGTATAACTGTGACAATGGTTCAATAGATGTAAAACACATGTTGTGCCTTTGTTTATTAACAGAGAATGAGAGAGATGGAGGAGGCCCTTTTCAATTACCAGGAAAATCCAGGGAAGTCCTGAGCTCTAGTCTTCAACTCCAGCTGAAAAGTCAGACTCCAAAAAGACCAAAATGAACAACAGGTTGCAAAGATTCAGCCTGAATCCACTAATTCTGGCCTATACAGATGGCACTGAAGAAAAGTCTTTCTTAAAAGCCTAAGACAGGGATACTCTCCAATTTTGTAAAAGCTCCAGGCTATATCTTCAAGATAAATTCAAGAAGAAACCTTAAGAGGAGAGATCACCTGGTCTTCAGCATGTCACTACTGGCTAAGAGTGGACATTAAAGGTGCACTTGGAGCTGACCCTATCACAGCTTAATATTAATAATGGCTGAAAGCTGAAGGAGCAGAAGGTAATAAATAGAGCAAATTCACAAAATGGATTGGTGTTAAGTCGGTGTGGTGATTCAGTTCCATCAGAAATCTTAGGAGTGATAGACTGTGAAGAAAGACAGCTGGGACATATTGTTTCTTTTTAGATCTTCCTCCACTGGAAAAGCAAAAGAACAGTCTTGGGTGTCAACTTCATGAACAGTCAAATTTAGGTGAGATAGACAGAAAGAAGAATGCTAGGACATATTGTTTCTTTTTAGATCTTCCTCTACTGGAAAAGCAAAAGAACAGTCTTAAGTGTCAACTTCATGAACTCACCAGTGAAAAGATAGAGCTTTAAAATTTCTTTCAAGATTGTGACAGCAGGGAATAGCCTGAATTGGAAAACCATCATGGGGAGAATTGTAACCTGAGCTGTCCAACACCATCATAGGTGCTAAAAGGATGAAACAGACCAGTGGAGCAGAACGTCCCTATGCTTGCCCCAATTTATGGCTTATCTTGTGTTTCCCTCATTAACAGTCGAAGAAAGGATTTAAGTCTAAAGTGTGGTGTAGGATAACTTATGGAGTAGAGATGTGAAGGAGGAGAGTTTATTTAGATTAATGTTTCTGTGGGGATATTGAGTGATGTGTTTGGGTTTTCATAGATAATTTCACTATAATTTGCATATAAACATATTTGAGATGTAAATTGTTGGCAGAATATGAAGCCTGAGTCTTCACTTGACCTCATCAGACATTAATAAAGTATTAGTAGTAAGAGAACAGTTTTTGAGATACATGTCTCTGTGATTTTCTTGTACATTGTTGAGAAAGAAATGTCCAACTGGTGTCAAGCATCTTCATGGTGACTGTTACTCTACTGTTGCTGTTGGTTACAGAGATTGTGAAAGTCTGTGTGGTTGTTGTCAAGTATCTTCCATGATGTATGACTTGTCTAACCTGTTGGTGTGATCATTCTTTGTGAATGTTTGTCCAACTGTTGTCAAGATCTTCTCATGTTGTCTTGTTCAACCAGTGTAAAATACAGTTGTTGTTGTTTATGTTCACTACAATGGTACAATTGTCAATGTGATCATTTGTCCAAGTGTCTTGTGTCACTTGAAATAAGTAATGAGATCAAAAATGAGGTTGGCGACCAGAGCACAGTCAGCTGGAAGATGAGAGAACTGCTTTCATTGGTTACTGTGGCTAACTGCCAAGATCTCTCTCTCTATATATATATATATATATATATATATATATATATATATATATATATATATATATATATGGCCTAGAAGAGAAATCATCTATAAATAATTCTGTGTAGAACTTAACTTAGGTCTAATTTCTCACAGTGGGGGGTACTCGATGAGCCAAAATTCTGAATGGTTTCTCTACAAGGGTTATGCGAGAATAAATTTCAATACCTCTAGACAACACTTGCTGTTACTAACCTGTATCTTTTATAGAGAGATATACTTTATAGAACTTCACTCATTGGAACTTCTGTAATTCGCTATAAACCCACAAAAAAACCTCACATGTTGGAGGCTCGTATCCGCGATTGAACCCCGGAAACACCCCTAAAGGAGATCACATGTTGGAGGCTCATATCCGCGATTGAACCCCGGGAACACCCCTAAAGGAGATCACATGTTGTGGACCCGTATCCGCGACTGGACCCCGGGAATAACCTGCAAAAGGGGATCACATATTGTGGACTAATATAGGCAATTAGAACCCTGGGAACACCCCTCAAGGTAATCACATATTGAGTGCTCTATGCACTAATTGAACCCTGGGAATACCTTTTATGGGATTCACATAACGAGGTCTGGCGACTCGGGATGTAAACTATGGGTATACCTTGTCTGGGACTCCTGTGGAGAATATCTATGTTTGTATTAGAATCAGGGAGTAACCTCTCGCAAAATTAAACCTATTGCTTAGAGTTTTATGATGTGGTTAATGGATCTCGTCACATAAATGTGGACAAAAGGTCCAGATGTTTAAACCCACACGTAAATCTCGGGTGGTGGTTGTTTCATTAATGGTGGTAATATTGCATGTATCACTGTTCACAAATGTCACATTGTACAATGTAGTTGAACAAAAATGTTAATTATCTTATGGGTCAACATGTTTGATATACCCATGATAATGTTGTGGTTCAAGATGGGCTGATGTAATAGACTGTCAATGATGTTGTTTAATTTTGTGCATACTGTGTTCACTATGAGTATCAAAGGTACCTGAGAACCAGAAGACACAAATTATTTTTAAATAACATAGACAGCTAATTTCAGGATAAATTTGATTTTTCTTGAGATAAATTAAGACACTTGATCCAGGGAATTAATAGGGGGCCTACTCCATTTTCTAACTTATTGGCTAGCATGGGAGTAAGGGGAATTAGTGTATTTACATTTTAATATCACTGCATCACATCATATAGTGGGTACTTAGTTCCTCAGTCCCCATAACATGTTGGCAACACTGAGAGCAGAGAGTGTGAACCCTGATGGAAAAATTGGGCAACCATTAAGACACCTCACTAACCATCTCTCTCAGTATAGTCAGTATTCGTACCGGCTAATGTCCAGTGTCGATTCGACATCTGGGTTTATTCTTCAGTTGTGTGACCCTGTCTGTGGCCCTGATCAAGCTACTGCGCGTGAGCACAATTGAATCTCCAGGAGAAACATCCTTATCAACTCAGTCTCTTGCCATTCCTGAATTAATGGTATTATTAAGCGTACTTGATGCGTAATGGACGAGATGAAGGGAAGATTCTACCTGATGTCATGGTCAGTCACTCATGACCCGACCACAGTCTGGTGTCTATAAGACATTAGTCTATTGTTCGATGGTGTGATCTCTGGTGTACTAGGATCCAAGTCACTGGGAGTGAACTCATTGAATCTCCAGGAAGGCCATCAAAATAACTGGACCCCTAGCCATTCATATGGAAGTGGAGAGCGTACGCAAAGTTATGTGTCCAGGAAACGATGGATAACCAACCTGATGTCATTCGCGTATCATACGACTAGGAGCATAACGTGGACAACCTGAAAAATTTCATGAAGAGATAAAACAGGATCCGTCTCCGACGTCTGCCGTCAATTTATCCTCAGTTGAGAAAGCATTTCTGCCTGAAATGGTGGAGATTAAAGGAAGGACAAAGTTGGAAAAACTGATGTCTTTCTCCTTTTTCATTCTCAATGGGAAGACTTTTCTGCCTGGGAAAATGGTAGGAATGTAGCTCGGTTCTAGACAAGAGCAAAGTCTGTGATGGAATGGACTAATAAGGATTGCTGTTCTTAAACAGTTAACTCTTATATGGTAGAGATCACTGCAACTCCAACAGTTGACACTCTATACACAACGAAAGATCAGTTTCAAACAGCTGACTCCTTTCAAGATAAAGATCTCTGCAAGTTCAGCAGTCGACTCTTTATATAATAAGAACCATGCATTATGCAGGAGAATCTTATATTATTACTGATCTGCGAGATGTCTTCACAAGACCTGGCCAGGCCTATCCTCAAAGTCAGTAAAAATTGGCTTCCAAAATTCCAGTCAATATTGGTAACTAAGAAGCTATACCCATATAATCACACCCCTTCAAAGGTAGCTGTGATAATGACGGACTTCTCTATTGCTGAGAAGAAACGCCTTATTCGCCAAAAGTAAACGTTTTGCTCATGTGGGAGAGAAAGAACGGATACTTCCCAGTCACTCAAAAGCACTTAGCTCAAGCATGGCTGAAGACAACTAGTTGGAATTCTATATTAGTTGTAGTAGATGTTAGTCTAACTGCATCTACAAACTCAGTTGCTGCGTTGGAAACAGCTTAATTAGCAACTAAGGAGAGAAAATGCTGTCACTTCTCACAACAAATCAAAATAGAGGCCTAACGGAATGAGGAAATCTCAACCAATAAGTGCACCTCTAAATCTATGGTAAGACTACAGAAATAAGTCAAGGAAATATAATGGGAAATTGCTACTATCTGCAAACACAAGAGGCTTATTGGAAAGGTAGACCCTGTGTCCAACGCTAACCAAATCTGCACTTAGTAGATTTTAGTCTTAAGTTCTGCAGCGGCTGCTATACAATTCACCCGGAAGTGATTGTTTTTGCTCCGGTGATGATCAAAAATTTTAACCCAGTTCCAAATGCCAAGATTACTGTTGGAGAAAGTGTTCAGTTAAATACACTCTCACAGGATTATCATTCTCCAGAGGCGAAGGGAAGAATGAAGTTCTGATAAAGACAAATGAGTGAGAGACATATGGAATTATACCACTCTCATCAGACATATAGAAGTTGGTTTAATTGCAAAGCCATTACTTCTCATATTGAATCTCAATGGTACTCATGCTTTGAAAGTGTGTGACTCTGAGAGATCATTCATCATGGACAGGAAAAATAGCATGGAGATTGACTGTGGAGCATTGTCAGAAATGAGTTGGAGAGCAGTTCACTGATGAGTGTGGTCATAACTCTTCATACTTCCAGTGACTAAATGGAACTTCATGCAGGACTAACTTCATGGTCTTTGCAGATGCCACCAAATTCATGACTGATGGATGAATATTGGAGCAGATTTTTCAAGGAAAGAATCAATTGGTTCCATATGCACAGCTTTTGTTGGAGTAATGGGAGATGAGTGAATGATGACACCACTTAAAGGATCTGGGAACTGTGAACGCCTGACCTATCAGTCATTGTATCCATGACAGTTTTATGGGGAGGCTATGTGGCATGATGTCTTCAGACGTTCGCATCCCCAGTCCATTTACATTTCTCAATACTCAGTAGTTAACCACGTAAGCCGTAGTGATACCCTAACTAAAAATAGAATCGTAGATTCTAGATCGAGAGAGGGTAGATGAATGGTGGGGTCTCAATTTGATTGGGTAACCCTTGGGCTGGTAACGCTCCTTAATACATAATTAGCCCGCCAGTCGAAGCCGTGATTCCATCCCGTAAGGACATGTTCAAGATGCAGTGGTAAAATTTGCCCAAAAGCATTCTTTAGGATGTGATCATCTGCACTCCAGGTACCTAAATCATTTAATATGTTATGTGTAAACCTGATGAAGTGAGAGAGAGACGAATGGCCGAGTATTTTCTTGAGAAAATGTAAAAAGAAGACAGGACTTCGGTACAGTGACTCTAAAACTGCCGCTCAAAACCTGTCATGTCTACCGCAGTGAAACATTCTTACCATGTCTATTGTCTGTCTGATTTGATGATTTGCATATGCTTATGACTGTAAACCACGCTCAATGCATATGGCAAAACCTTTGTGCGCTCTGAACATTCGTTGAGTGCCTATCATGACCATTCTTAACCAAACTGTACATCGCTCTTGAGAGTTACCTTTGGCAGTTATGTTTCAGAATGTGTGATGCTATATACTGCATGTAATTTCTCCCTTATAATGGCTGAGAATGTTTGAGTGAATGAGATGATAATTATATAATTAACTTCTCATATTTGTAAAAGTAAAGACACTTATTAAATCCATGTTTGCAGGACTGCATTGCACTGTGGAAATTAACCTACAGTGTCTGTCAGATGAATACATGGGAAGGCTCATGCTATTTGTCAGGGAAAATTCATGTTTTCTTTCATTATGTGTATTCCACATGTGAAAGCATTTCTAGTGCATGATTTCTGCCATACAATGCCTACTTCTTGGTGCTTAATCACACTGTCTGTTCTCATGGTACACCGGTCCTTGTGATCTACTCATTGTGAGAATTTACAAGATAATTGTGTGAAGCTGCCTCTGATTAGGAATATGTGCCTATGACTTCACGGTTTTGGGGATGAACCTGGAGAAGGGATATCACCCCAAACCCCTAAATAAAATTGCACTTCATCATCAGTGAGAGGCGGGTGTTCGAATATCACACTCCCCTTTCCCCTCCCATTCCTCTCTGAATCTGTGATAGTACTGTATAACTGTGACAATGGTTCAATAGATGTAAAACACATGTTGTGCCTTTGTTTATTAACAGAGAATGAGAGAGATGGAGGAGGCCCTTTTCAATTACCAGGAAAATCCAGGGAAGTCCTGAGCTCTAGTCTTCAACTCCAGCTGAAAAGTCAGACTCCAAAAAGACCAAAATGAACAACAGGTTGCAAAGATTCAGCCTGAATCCACTAATTCTGGCCTATACAGATGGCACTGAAGAAAAGTCTTTCTTAAAAGCCTAAGACAGGGATACTCTCCAATTTTGTAAAAGCTCCAGGCTATATCTTCAAGATAAATTCAAGAAGAAACCTTAAGAGGAGAGATCACCTGGTCTTCAGCATGTCACTACTGGCTAAGAGTGGACATTAAAGGTGCACTTGGAGCTGACCCTATCACAGCTTAATATTAATAATGGCTGAAAGCTGAAGGAGCAGAAGGTAATAAATAGAGCAAATTCACAAAATGGATTGGTGTTAAGTCGGTGTGGTGATTCAGTTCCATCAGAAATCTTAGGAGTGATAGACTGTGAAGAAAGACAGCTGGGACATATTGTTTCTTTTTAGATCTTCCTCCACTGGAAAAGCAAAAGAACAGTCTTGGGTGTCAACTTCATGAACAGTCAAATTTAGGTGAGATAGACAGAAAGAAGAATGCTAGGACATATTGTTTCTTTTTAGATCTTCCTCTACTGGAAAAGCAAAAGAACAGTCTTAAGTGTCAACTTCATGAACTCACCAGTGAAAAGATAGAGCTTTAAAATTTCTTTCAAGATTGTGACAACAGGGAATAGCCTGAATTGGAAAACCATCATGGGGAGAACTGTAACCTGAGCTGTCCAACACCATCATAGGTGCTAAAAGGATGAAACAGACCAGTGGAGCAGAACGTCCCTATGCTTGCCCCAATTTATGGCTTATCTTGTGTTTCCCTCATTAACAGTCGAAGAAAGGATTTAAGTCTAAAGTGTGGTGTAGGATAACTTATGGAGTAGAGATGTGAAGGAGGAGAGTTTATTTAGATTAATGTTTCTGTGGGGATATTGAGTGATGTGTTTGGGTTTTCATAGATAATGTCACTATAATTTGCATATAAACATATTTGAGATGTAAATTGTTGGCAGAATATGAAGCCTGAGTCTTCACTTGACCTCATCAGACATTAATAAAGTATTAGTAGTAAGAGAACAGTTTTTGAGATACATGTCTCTGTGATTGTCTTGTACATTGTTGAGAAAGAAATGTCCAACTGGTGTCAAGCATCTTCATGGTGACTGTTACTCTACTGTTGCTGTTGGTTACAGAGATTGTGAAAGTCTGTGTGGTTGTTGTCAAGTATCTTCCATGATGTATGACTTGTCTAACCTGTTGGTGTGATCATTCTTTGTGAATGTTTGTCCAACTGTTGTCAAGATCTTCTAATGTTGTCTTGTTCAACCAGTGTAAAATACAGTTGTTGTTGTTTATGTTCACTACAATGGTACAATTGTCAATGTGATCATTTGTCCAAGTGTCTTGTGTCACTTGAAATAAGTAATGAGATCAAAAATGAGGTTGGCGACCAGAGCACAGTCAGCTAGAAGATGAGAGAACTGCTTTCATTGGTTACTGTGGCTAACTGCCAAGATCTATATATATATATATATATATATATATATATATATATATATATATATATATATATATATATATATATGGCCTAGAAGAGAAATCATCTATAAATAATTCTGTGTAGAACTTAACTTAGGTCTAATTTCTCACAGTGGGGGGGGGGGGGGGGTACTCGATGAGCCAAAATTCTGAATGGTTTCTCTACAAGGGTTATGCGAGAATAAATTTCAATACCTCTAGACAACACTTGCTGTTACTAACCTGTATCTTTTATAGAGAGATATACTTTATAGAACTTCACTCATTGGAACTTCTGTAATTCGCTATAAACCCACAAAAAAACCTCACATGTTGGAGGCTCGTATCCGCGATTGAACCCCGGAAACACCCCTAAAGGAGATCACATGTTGGAGGCTCATATCCGCGATTGAACCCCGGGAACACCCCTAAAGGAGATCACATGTTGTGGACCCGTATCCGCGACTGGACCCCGGGAATAACCTGCAAAAGGGGATCACATATTGTGGACTAATATAGGCAATTAGAACCCTGGGAACACCCCTCAAGGTAATCACATATTGAGTGCTCTATGCACTAATTGAACCCTGGGAATACCTTTTATGGGATTCACATAACGAGGTCTGGCGACTCGGGATGTAAACTATGGGTATACCTTGTCTGGGACTCCTGTGGAGAATATCTATGTTTGTATTAGAATCAGGGAGTAACCTCTCGCAAAATTAAACCTATTGCTTAGAGTTTTATGATGTGGTTAATGGATCTCGTCACATAAATGTGGACAAAAGGTCCAGATGTTTAAACCCACAAGTAAATCTCGGGTGGTGGTTGTTTCATTAATGGTGGTAATATTGCATGTATCACTGTTCACAAATGTCACATTGTACAATGTAGTTGAACAAAAATGTTAATTATCTTATGGGTCAACATGTTTGATATACCCATGATAATGTTGTGGTTCAAGATGGGCTGATGTAATAGACTGTCAATGATGTTGTTTAATTTTGTGCATACTGTGTTCACTATGAGTATCAAAGGTACCTGAGAACCAGAAGACACAAATTATTTTTAAATAACATAGACAGCTAATTTCAGGATAAATTTGATTTTTCTTGAGATAAATTAAGACACTTGATCCAGGGAATTAATAGGGGGCCTACTCCATTTTCTAACTTATTGGCTAGCATGGGAGTAAGGGGAATTAGTGTATTTACATTTTAATATCACTGCATCACATCATATAGTGGGTACTTAGTTCCTCAGTCCCCATAACATGTTGGCAACACTGAGAGCAGAGAGTGTGAACCCTGATGGAAAAATTGGGCAACCATTAAGACACCTCACTAACCATCTCTCTCAGTATAGTCAGTATTCGTACCGGCTAATGTCCAGTGTCGATTCGACATCTGGGTTTATTCTTCAGTTGTGTGACCCTGTCTGTGGCCCTGATCAAGCTACTGCGCGTGAGCACAATTGAATCTCCAGGAGAAACATCCTTATCAACTCAGTCTCTTGCCATTCCTGAATTAATGGTATTATTAAGCGTACTTGATGCGTAATGGACGAGATGAAGGGAAGATTCTACCTGATGTCATGGTCAGTCACTCATGACCCGACCACAGCCTGGTGTCTATAAGACATTAGTCTATTGTTCGATGGTGTGATCTCTGGTGTACTAGGATCCAAGTCACTGGGAGTGAACTCATTGAATCTCCGGGAAGGCCATCAAAATAACTGGACCCCTAGCCATTCATATGGAAGTGGAGAGCGTACGCAAAGTTATGTGTCCAGGAAACGATGGATAACCAACCTGATGTCATTCGCGTATCATACGACTAGGAGCATAACGTGGACAACCTGAAAAATTTCATGAAGAGATAAAACAGGATCCGTCTCCGACGTCTGCCGTCAATTTATCCTCAGTTGAGAAAGCATTTCTGCCTGAAATGGTGGAGATTAAAGGAAGGACAAAGTTGGAAAAACTGATGTCTTTCTCCTTTTTCATTCTCAATGGGAAGAATTTTCTGCCTGGGAAAATGGTAGGAATGTAGCTCGGTTCTAGACAAGAGCAAAGTCTGTGATGGAATGGACTAATAAGGATTGCTGTTCTTAAACAGTTAACTCTTATATGGTAGAGATCACTGCAACTCCAACAGTTGACACTCTATACACAACGAAAGATCAGTTTCAAACAGCTGACTCCTTTCAAGATAAAGATCTCTGCAAGTTCAGCAGTCGACTCTTTATATAATAAGAACCATGCATTATGCAGGAGAATCTTATATTATTACTGATCTGCGAGATGTCTTCACAAGACCTGGCCAGGCCTATCCTCAAAGTCAGTAAAAATTGGCTTCCAAAATTCCAGTCAATATTGGTAACTAAGAAGCTATACCCATATAATCACACCCCTTCAAAGGTAGCTGTGATAATGACGGACTTCTCTATTTCTGAGAAGAAACGCCTTATTCGCCAAAAGTAAACGTTTTGCTCATGTGGGAGAGAAAGAACGGATACTTCCCAGTCACTCAAAAGCACTTAGCTCAAGCATGGCTGAAGACAACTAGTTGGAATTCTATATTAGTTGTAGTAGATGTTAGTCTAACTGCATCTACAAACTCAGTTGCTGCGTTGGAAACAGCTTAATTAGCAACTAAGGAGAGAAAATGCTGTCACTTCTCACAACAAATCAAAATAGAGGCCTAACGGAATGAGGAAATCTCAACCAATAAGTGCACCTCTAAATCTATGGTAAGACTACAGAAATAAGTCAAGGAAATATAATGGGAAATTGCTACTATCTGCAAACACAAGAGGCTTATTGGAAAGGTAGACCCTGTGTCCAACGCTAACCAAATCTGCACTTAGTAGATTTTAGTCTTAAGTTCTGCAGCGGCTGCTATACAATTCACCCGGAAGTGATTGTTTTTGCTCCGGTGATGATCAAAAATTTTAACCCAGTTCCAAATGCCAAGATTACTGTTGGAGAAAGTGTTCAGTTAAATACACTCTCACAGGATTATCATTCTCCAGAGGCGAAGGGAAGAATGAAGTTCTGATAAAGACAAATGAGTGAGAGACATATGGAATTATACCACTCTCATCAGACATATAGAAGTTGGTTTAATTGCAAAGCCATTACTTCTCATATTGAATCTCAATGGTACTCATGCTTTGAAAGTGTGTGACTCTGAGAGATCATTCATCATGGACAGGAAAAATAGCATGGAGATTGACTGTGGAGCATTGTCAGAAATGAGTTGGAGAGCAGTTCACTGATGGGTGTGGTCATAACTCTTCATACTTCCAGTGACTAAATGGAACTTCATGCAGGACTAACTTCATGGTCTTTGCAGATGCCACCAAATTCATGACTGATGGATGAATATTGGAGCAGATTTTTCAGGGAAAGAATCAATTGGTTCCATATGCACAGCTTTTGTTGGAGTAATGGGAGATGAGTGAATGATGACACCACTTAAAGGATCTGGGAACTGTGAACGCCTGACCTATCAGTCATTGTATCCATGACAGTTTTATGGGGAGGCTATGTGGCATGATGTCTTCAGACGTTCGCATCCCCAGTCCATTTACATTTCTCAATACTCAGTAGTTAACCACGTAAGCCGTAGTGATACCCTAACTAAAAATAGAATCGTAGATTCTAGATCGAGAGAGGGTAGATGAATGGTGGGGTCTCAATTTGATTGGGTAACCCTTGGGCTGGTAACGCTCCTTAATACATAATTAGCCCGCCAGTCGAAGCCGTGATTCCATCCCGTAAGGACATGTTCAAGATGCAGTGGTAAAATTTGCCCAAAAGCATTCTTTAGGATGTGATCATCTGCACTCCAGGTACCTAAATCATTTAATATGTTATGTGTAAACCTGATGAAGTGAGAGAGAGAGACGAATGGCCGAGTATTTTCTTGAGAAAATGTAAAAAGAAGACAGGACTTCGGTACAGTGACTCCAAAACTGCCGCTCAAAACCTGTCATGTCTACCGCAGTGAAACATTCTTACCATGTCTATTGTCTGTCTGATTTGATGATTTGCATATGCTTATGACTGTAAACCACGCTCAATGCATATGGCAAAACCTTTGTGCGCTCTGAACATTCGTTGAGTGCCTATCATGACCATTCTTAACCAAACTGTACATCGCTCTTGAGAGTTACCTTTGGCAGTTATGTTTCAGAATGTGTGATGCTATATACTGCATGTAATTTCTCCCTTATAATGGCTGAGAATGTTTGAGTGAATGAGATGATAATTATATAATTAACTTCTCATATTTGTAAAAGTAAAGACACTTATTAAATCCATGTTTGCAGGACTGCATTGCACTGTGGAAATTAACCTACAGTGTCTGTCAGATGAATACATGGGAAGGCTCATGCTATTTGTCAGGGAAAATTCATGTTTTCTTTCATTATGTGTATTCCACATGTGAAAGCATTTCTAGTGCATGATTTCTGCCATACAATGCCTACTTCTTGGTGCTTAATCACACTGTCTGTTCTCATGGTACACCGGTCCTTGTGATCTACTCATTGTGAGAATTTACAAGATAATTGTGTGAAGCTGCCTCTGATTAGGAGTATGTGCCTATGACTTCACGGTTTTGGGGATGAACCTGGAGAAGGGATATCACCCCAAACCCCTAAATAAAATTGCACTTCATCATCAGTGAGAGGCGGGTGTTCGAATATCACACTCCCCTTTCCCCTCCCATTCCTCTTTGAATCTGTGATAGTACTGTATAACTGTGACAATGGTTCAATAGATGTAAAACACATGTTGTGCCTTTGTTTATTAACAGAGAATGAGAGAGATGGAGGAGGCCCTTTTCAATTACCAGGAAAATCCAGGGAAGTCCTGAGCTCTAGTCTTCAACTCCAGCTGAAAAGTCAGACTCCAAAAAGACCAAAATGAACAACAGGTTGCAAAGATTCAGCCTGAATCCACTAATTCTGGCCTATACAGATGGCACTGAAGAAAAGTCTTTCTTAAAAGCCTAAGACAGGGATACTCTCCAATTTTGTAAAAGCTCCAGGCTATATCTTCAAGATAAATTCAAGAAGAAACCTTAAGAGGAGAGATCACCTGGTCTTCAGCATGTCACTACTGGCTAAGAGTGGACATTAAAGGTGCACTTGGAGCTGACCCTATCACAGCTTAATATTAATAATGGCTGAAAGCTGAAGGAGCAGAAGGTAATAAATAGAGCAAATTCACAAAATGGATTGGTGTTAAGTCGGTGTGGTGATTCAGTTCCATCAGAAATCTTAGGAGTGATAGACTGTGAAGAAAGACAGCTGGGACATATTGTTTCTTTTTAGATCTTCCTCCACTGGAAAAGCAAAAGAACAGTCTTGGGTGTCAACTTCATGAACAGTCAAATTTAGGTGAGATAGACAGAAAGAAGAATGCTAGGACATATTGTTTCTTTTTAGATCTTCCTCTACTGGAAAAGCAAAAGAACAGTCTTAAGTGTCAACTTCATGAACTCACCAGTGAAAAGATAGAGCTTTAAAATTTCTTTCAAGATTGTGACAGCAGGGAATAGCCTGAATTGGAAAACCATCATGGGGAGAATTGTAACCTGAGCTGTCCAACACCATCATAGGTGCTAAAAGGATGAAACAGACCAGTGGAGCAGAACGTCCCTATGCTTGCCCCAATTTATGGCTTATCTTGTGTTTCCCTCATTAACAGTCGAAGAAAGGATTTAAGTCTAAAGTGTGGTGTAGGATAACTTATGGAGTAGAGATGTGAAGGAGGAGAGTTTATTTAGATTAATGTTTCTGTGGGGATATTGAGTGATGTGTTTGGGTTTTCATAGATAATGTCACTATAATTTGCATATAAACATATTTGAGATGTAAATTGTTGGCAGAATATGAAGCCTGAGTCTTCACTTGACCTCATCAGACATTAATAAAGTATTAGTAGTAAGAGAACAGTTTTTGAGATACATGTCTCTGTGATTTTCTTGTACATTGTTGAGAAAGAAATGTCCAACTGGTGTCAAGCATCTTCATGGTGACTGTTACTCTACTGTTGCTGTTGGTTACAGAGATTGTGAAAGTCTGTGTGGTTGTTGTCAAGTATCTTCCATGATGTATGACTTGTCTAACCTGTTGGTGTGATCATTCTTTGTGAATGTTTGTCCAACTGTTGTCAAGATCTTCTCATGTTGTCTTGTTCAACCAGTGTAAAATACAGTTGTTGTTGTTTATGTTCACTACAATGGTACAATTGTCAATGTGATCATTTGTCCAAGTGTCTTGTGTCACTTGAAATAAGTAATGAGATCAAAAATGAGGTTGGCGCCCAGAGCACATTCAGCTGGAAGATGAGAGAACTGCTTTCATTGGTTACTGTGGCTAACTGCCAAGATCTCTCTCTCTCTATATATATATATATATATATATATATATATATATATGGCCTAGAAGAGAAATCATCTATAAATAATTCTGTGTAGAACTTAACTTAGGTCTAATTTCTCACAGTGGGGGGTACTCGATGAGCCAAAATTCTGAATGGTTTCTCTACAAGGGTTATGCGAGAATAAATTTCAATACCTCTAGACAACACTTGCTGTTACTAACCTGTATCTTTTATAGAGAGATATACTTTATAGAACTTCACTCATTGGAACTTCTGTAATTCGCTATAAACCCACAAAAAAACCTCACATGTTGGAGGCTCGTATCCGCGATTGAACCCCGGAAACACCCCTAAAGGAGATCACATGTTGGAGGCTCATATCCGCGATTGAACCCCGGGAACACCCCTAAAGGAGATCACATGTTGTGGACCCGTATCCGCGACTGGACCCCGGGAATAACCTGCAAAAGGGGATCACATATTGTGGACTAATATAGGCAATTAGAACCCTGGGAACACCCCTCAAGGTAATCACATATTGAGTGCTCTATGCACTAATTGAACCCTGGGAATACCTTTTATGGGATTCACATAACGAGGTCTGGCGACTCGGGATGTAAACTATGGGTATACCTTGTCTGGGACTCCTGTGGAGAATATCTATGTTTGTATTAGAATCAGGGAGTAACCTCTCGCAAAATTAAACCTATTGCTTAGAGTTTTATGATGTGGTTAATGGATCTCGTCACATAAATGTGGACAAAAGGTCCAGATGTTTAAACCCACAAGTAAATCTCGGGTGGTGGTTGTTTCATTAATGGTGGTAATATTGCATGTATCACTGTTCACAAATGTCACATTGTACAATGTAGTTGAACAAAAATGTTAATTATCTTATGGGTTAACATGTTTGATATACCCATGATAATGTTGTGGTTCAAGATGGGCTGATGTAATAGACTGTCAATGATGTTGTTTAATTTTGTGCATACTGTGTTCACTATGAGTATCAAAGGTACCTGAGAACCAGAAGACACAAATTATTTTTAAAAAAAATAGACAGCTAATTTCAGGATAAATTTGATTTTTCTTGAGATAAATTAAGACACTTGATCCAGGGAATTAATAGGGGGCCTACTCCATTTTCTAACTTATTGGCTAGCATGGGAGTAAGAGGAATTAGTGTATTTACATTTTAATATCACTGCATCACATCATATAGTGGGTACTTAGTTCCTCAGTCCCCATAACATGTTGGCAACACTGAGAGCAGAGAGTGTGAACCCTGATGGAAAAATTGGGCAACCATTAAGACACCTCACTAACCATCTCTCTCAGTATAGTCAGTATTCGTACCGGCTAATGTCCAATGTCGATTCGACATCTGGGTTATTCTTCAGTTGTGTGACCCTGTCTGTGGCCCTGATCAAGCTACTGCGCGTGAGCACAATTGAATCTCCAGGAGAAACATCCTTATCAACTCAGTCTCTTGCCATTCCTGAATTAATGGTATTATTAAGCGTACTTGATGCGTAATGGACGAGATGAAGGGAAGATTCTACCTGATGTCATGGTCAGTCACTCATGACCCGACCACAGTCTGGTGTCTATAAGACATTAGTCTATTGTTCGATGGTGTGATCTCTGGTGTACTAGGATCCAAGTCACTGGGAGTGAACTCATTGAATCTCCAGGAAGGCCATCAAAATAACTGGACCCCTAGCCATTCATATGGAAGTGGAGAGCGTACGCAAAGTTATGTGTCCAGGAAACGATGGATAACCAACCCGATGTCATTCGCGTATCATACGACTAGTAGCATAACGTGGACAACCTGAAAAATTTCATGAAGAGATAAAACAGGATCCGTCTCCGACGTCTGCCGTCAATTTATCCTCAGTTGAGAAAGCATTTCTGCCTGAAATGGTGGAGATTAAAGGAAGGACAAAGTTGGAAAAACTGATGTCTTTCTCCTTTTTCATTCTCAATGGGAAGACTTTACTGCCTGGGAAAATGGTAGGAATGTAGCTCGGTTCTAGACAAGAGCAAAGTCTGTGATGGAATGGACTAATAAGGATTGCTGTTCTTAAACAGTTAACTCTTATATGGTAGAGATCACTGCAACTCCAACAGTTGACACTCTATACACAACGAAAGATCAGTTTCAATCAGCTGACTCCTTTCAAGATAAAGATCTCTGCAAGTTCAGCAGTCGACTCTTTATATAATAAGAACCATGCATTATGCAGGAGAATCTTATATTATTACTGATCTGCGAGATGTCTTCACAAGACCTGGCCAGGCCTATCCTCAAAGTCAGTAAAAATTGGCTTCCAAAATTCCAGTCAATATTGGTAACTAAGAAGCTATACCCATATAATCACACCCCTTCAAAGGTAGCTGTGATAATGACGGACTTCTCTATTGCTGAGAAGAAACGCCTTATTCGCCAAAAGTAAACGTTTTGCTCATGTGGGAGAGAAAGAACGGATACTTCCCAGTCACTCAAAAGCACTTAGCTCAAGCATGGCTGAAGACAACTAGTTGGAATTCTATATTAGTTGTAGTAGATGTTAGTCTAACTGCATCTACAAACTCAGTTGCTGCGTTGGAAACAGCTTAATTAGCAACTAAGGAGAGAAAATGCTGTCACTTCTCACAACAAATCAAAATAGAGGCCTAACGGAATGAGGAAATCTCAACCAATAAGTGCACCTCTAAATCTATGGTAAGACTACAGAAATAAGTCAAGGAAATATAATGGGAAATTGCTACTATCTGCAAACACAAGAGGCTTATTGGAAAGGTAGACCCTGTGTCCAACGCTAACCAAATCTGCACTTAGTAGATTTTAGTCTTAAGTTCTGCAGCGGCTGCTATACAATTCACCCGGAAGTGATTGTTTTTGCTCCGGTGATGATCAAAAATTTTAACCCAGTTCCAAATGCCAAGATTACTGTTGGAGAAAGTGTTCAGTTAAATACACTCTCACAGGATTATCATTCTCCAGAGGCGAAGGGAAGAATGAAGTTCTGATAAAGACAAATGAGTGAGAGACATATGGAATTATACCACTCTCATCAGACATATAGAAGTTGGTTTAATTGCAAAGCCATTACTTCTCATATTGAATCTCAATGGTACTCATGCTTTGAAAGTGTGTGACTCTGAGAGATCATTCATCATGGACAGGAAAAATAGCATGGAGATTGACTGTGGAGCATTGTCAGAAATGAGTTGGAGAGCAGTTCACTGATGAGTGTGGTCATAACTCTTCATACTTCCAGTGACTAAATGGAACTTCATGCAGGACTAACTTCATGGTCTTTGCAGATGCCACCAAATTCATGACTGATGGATGAATATTGGAGCAGATTTTTCAGGGAAAGAATCAATTGGTTCCATATGCACAGCTTTTGTTGGAGTAATGGGAGATGAGTGAATGATGACACCACTTAAAGGATCTGGGAACTGTGAACGCCTGACCTATCAGTCATTGTATCCATGACAGTTTTATGGGGAGGCTATGTGGCATGATGTCTTCAGACGTTCGCATCCCCAGTCCATTTACATTTCTCAATACTCAGTAGTTAACCACGTAAGCCGTAGTGATACCCTAACTAAAAATAGAATCGTAGATTCTAGATCGAGAGAGGGTAGATGAATGGTGGGGTCTCAATTTGATTGGGTAACCCTTGGGCTGGTAACGCTCCTTAATACATAATTATCCCGCCAGTCGAAGCCGTGATTCCATCCCGTAAGGACATGTTCAAGATGCAGTGGTAAAATTTGCCCAAAAGCATTCTTTAGGATGTGATCATCTGCACTCCAGGTAACTAAATCATTTAATATGTTATGTGTAAACCTGATGAAGTGAGAGAGAGAGACGAATGGCCGAGTATTTTCTTGAGAAAATGTAAAAAGAAGACAGGACTTCGGTACAGTGACTCTAAAACTGCCGCTCAAAACCTGTCATGTCTACCGCAGTGAAACATTCTTACCATGTCTATTGTCTGTCTGATTTGATGATTTGCATATGCTTATGACTGTAAACCACGCTCAATGCATATGGCAAAACCTTTGTGCGCTCTGAACATTCGTTGAGTGCCTATCATGACCATTCTTAACCAAACTGTACATCGCTCTTGAGAGTTACCTTTGGCAGTTATGTTTCAGAATGTGTGATGCTATATACTGCATGTAATTTCTCCCTTATAATGGCTGAGAATGTTTGAGTGAATGAGATGATAATTATATAATTAACTTCTCATATTTGTAAAAGTAAAGACACTTATTAAATCCATGTTTGCAGGACTGCATTGCACTGTGGAAATTAACCTACAGTGTCTGTCAGATGAATACATGGGAAGGCTCATGCTATTTGTCAGGGAAAATTCATGTTTTCTTTCATTATGTGTATTCCACATGTGAAAGCATTTCTAGTGCATGATTTCTGCCATACAATGCCTACTTCTTGGTGCTTAATCACACTGTCTGTTCTCATGGTACACCGGTCCTTGTGATCTACTCATTGTGAGAATTTACAAGATAATTGTGTGAAGCTGCCTCTGATTAGGAGTATGTGCCTATGACTTCACGGTTTTGGGGATGAACCTGGAGAAGGGATATCACCCCAAACCCCTAAATAAAATTGCATTTCATCATCAGTGAGAGGCGGGTGTTCGAATATCACACTCCCCTTTCCCCTCCCATTCCTCTCTGAATCTGTGATAGTACTGTATAACTGTGACAATGGTTCAATAGATGTAAAACACATGTTGTGCCTTTGTTTATTAACAGAGAATGAGAGAGATGGAGGAGGCCCTTTTCAATTACCAGGAAAATCCAGGGAAGTCCTGAGCTCTAGTCTTCAACTCCAGCTGAAAAGTCAGACTCCAAAAAGACCAAAATGAACAACATGTTGCAAAGATTCAGCCTGAATCCACTAATTCTGGCCTATACAGATGGCACTGAAGAAAAGTCTTTCTTAAAAGCCTTAGACAGGGATACTCTCCAATTTTGTAAAAGCTCCAGGCTATATCTTCAAGATAAATTCAAGAAGAAACCTTAAGAGGAGAGATCACCTGGTCTTCAGCATGTCACTACTGGCTAAGAGTGGACATTAAAGGTGCACTTGGAGCTGACCCTATCACAGCTTAATATTAATAATGGCTGAAAGCTGAAGGAGCAGAAGTTAATAAATAGAGCAAATTCACAAAATGGATTGGTGTTAAGTCGGTGTGGTGATTCAGTTCCATCAGAAATCTTAGGAGTGATAGACTGTGAAGAAAGACAGCTGGGACATATTGTTTCTTTTTAGATCTTCCTCCACTGGAAAAGCAAAAGAACAGTCTTGGGTGTCAACTTCATGAACAGTCAAATTTAGGTGAGATAGACAGAAAGAAGAATGCTAGGACATATTGTTTCTTTTTAGATCTTCCTCTACTGGAAAAGCAAAAGAACAGTCTTAAGTGTCAACTTCATGAACTCACCAGTGAAAAGATAGAGCTTTAAAATTTCTTTCAAGATTGTGACAGCAGGGAATAGCCTGAATTGGAAAACCATCATGGGGAGAACTGTAACCTGAGCTGTCCAACACCATCATAGGTGCTAAAAGGATGAAACAGACCAGTGGAGCAGAACGTCCCTATGCTTGCCCCAATTTATGGCTTATCTTGTGTTTCCCTCATTAACAGTCGAAGAAAGGATTTAAGTCTAAAGTGTGGTGTAGGATAACTTATGGAGTAGAGATGTGAAGGAGGAGAGTTTATTTAGATTAATGTTTCTGTGGGGATATTGAGTGATGTGTTTGGGTTTTCATAGATAATGTCACTATAATTTGCATATAAACATATTTGAGATGTAAATTGTTGGCAGAATATGAAGCCTGAGTCTTCACTTGACCTCATCAGACATTAATAAAGTATTAGTAGTAAGAGAACAGTTTTTGAGATACATGTCTCTGTGATTGTCTTGTACATTGTTGAGAAAGAAATATCCAACTGGTGTCAAGCATCTTCATGGTGACTGTTACTCTACTGTTGCTGTTGGTTACAGAGATTGTGAAAGTCTGTGTGGTTGTTGTCAAGTATCTTCCATGATGTATGACTTGTCTAACCTGTTGGTGTGATCATTCTTTGTGAATGTTTGTCCAACTGTTGTCAAGATCTTCTCATGTTGTCTTGTTCAACCAGTGTAAAATACAGTTGTTGTTGTTTATGTTCACTACAATGGTACAATTGTCAATGTGATCATTTGTCCAAGTGTCTTGTGTCACTTGAAATAAGTAATGAGATCAAAAATGAGGTTGGCGACCAGAGCACAGTCAGCTGGAAGATGAGAGAACTGCTTTCATTGGTTACTGTGGCTAACTGCCAAGATCTCTCTCTCTATATATATATATATATATGGCCTAGAAGAGAAATCATCTATAAATAATTCTGTGTAGAACTTAACTTAGGTCTAATTTCTCACAGTGGGGGGTACTCGATGAGCCAAAATTCTGAATGGTTTCTCAACAAGGGTTATGCGAGAATAAATATCAATACCTCTAGACAACACTTGCTGTTACTAACCTGTATCTTTTATAGAGAGATATACTTTATAGAACTTCACTCATTGTAACTTCTGTAATTCTCTATAAACCCACAAAAAAACCTCACAAAGGGGCACACCTGTCTGATCGTATCCTCCGCCTGAGCCATCCATGATTTCCCTCTTATCACTTGCTGGCCCTTAACTGCGTCCAGCGCCTCATGCAGTGGGTGGTCTGTGTCTGCAGCTACTCTGAGGTATGCCTTCGGCTGCATCACCTTGAGCTTACCAGCAACAGTCGGCAGACCAAGGATGTAGCGCATACACACTACTGAATATTTTAAGTAGTATGGCAAAACAACTAAAGCATATTGTTGGATACGTATATAATTAGAGGTAAAAAGTATAGAATAGATGACAAACTATGCATCATAAACAGTGAAAGCTATAACGGTCACATTTGAATTCGAGCCTGTCGCTTCCAAGTTTGATGTCCCTCTATGAAGTAAACTCGTAGGTTCACTCTGCCCAGAGTGCTTTCTTGTCGCGTAAGAACACATCTGACATTATTAATCCATGTATTTCTAGTTCAGGACTCGTTAAAGGAAGCTGAGTCAGAAAGACAACTTATCACACACATCAGACAGACAGACATCTCTTTTGTGGCCACGTTATGAGAAGACAAAAACGGGAATATGTTGTGAAAACCAGAAATATTTGCGGAAAGAGACATAGAGGAAGACAGCGTGAGAAGATTCTTGAAAGTCAAGGCACGTTTTATGGCACGGAAGGGGGTCAACACAAGGATTTATCTTTGACGTCGGATATCGTAATTTGTGGCGAGGCATGATCGCCATGCCAACTGGCAAGCCACTTAATGACAATGACATCTAGTTCTTCTTTTAACACCAGGTCTATTACGCCGCTGGCATACCGAGGCTCTTGGTCAGGCTTCATTTGCTCCAGGCAATCGAATTACTCAATATTTCTGTATTTATTACGTATGCTCATGATATTATTCCTCGGAATCTTTGTACTTCGGAGTTTTCCATTTTGTCTCTTCTGATGCTACCAACAGCTTGCCTAAAGCAAGAACCTCTTACAAATGCCTCATTCTTCCCCCCTCGTGTTTTACTAAGTCACCTTGTTTGACACTCTAACACTGAGTTTCTATTAACATTATGTTTAAAATGGTTTGTCTGACATCCACATCAAAGTTAAAGCTGCTAGGGCAGTGGTTCTCAACCTTTTCTGGCCATGCCCCCCTTAAGCATATTTTCAGAACGTCATCCCCCCTCACCCTTTCGTATTTCCTACCTAAAAATACCCCACCCCCTCCCCTACACAGTATACGTAATAATGGCAGCTAAATGTAATAGCACATATTAAAACAAGCCTAGACGTCCACATAAAACGTGATATGTGAGTCTACTTTATAAAATAAATTTTAGAAGTGTGAGACGTACAGAACAGTAAAGTATGAAGGGAAAAACAATATCAAGTAATCGGTTCTTGTATTAACGCGATCTTGAAATAATCTTAATTCCTCCCCTGGAAACCCTACAATCCTCGGGGGGGGGGGGGGGGGAAATTCCCAACCGGTTGAGAACCACTGTGATAGGGTATATGCAATACCCCATTTGTTTCCAACGTCTTGTTTAAACCTCTTATTGATTGACCATTTATAGTGAACACTTTTCTAAGTCACAACAATGTTTTCCCGTAGTGAATTTTAATAACGAAGACACAAACAATAGATTGCACGATTTATTGCCTGGCATATTTCGCTGCATCTCGTCAGGTACATGCTGTAGAAATCACACAACATAAAGTAATTACATAAATTCTTCAAGCTGAAATATAGACGTATTCGCACAAGTATTTTTCCATTTTGCCGGTCTCCCTGGTCTAGGTGTTACTTTCTCCGTAATCCAGTATACTATCGTAAGTAACGTAACGTGTACGAGAATCGGTAGCGGTTCTCTCCGCGTCGGTAACTTATAGGGTATGTGAGCCGGTCGCTCAGAAAGAAATGGCAAACTACTGAGCCTAATCTTGCCAAGAAATCAACAATCAGCTGAAAGATGCTGATGTTGACAGCGATGTCCTGTAAAGGATATGCAAAAAACATACATCATGCAGACCGTGTCGCGTTGTGTTATAACATGCTGGTATGGGAGACGGTCGTTCAGAAAGCAATGGCAAACTACTGAACGTAACATTTGCCTAGTATATCAACAGCAGCTGAAAAATGCTGGTGTTGACTGAAACATCCTGTAAGGGATACGCAAACCCCCCCCCCCCCCCCCCCCCCCCCCAAAAAAAAAAAAAATATCATGTCTTTCTTTTTGCACAAAACTTGAGTTTTTTTCTTGTACATATAATCCGTGTTGTGTGATTTCTAAGTATTTACACTGTGAAGTCTATTTCGTATTGTTCTTTTGGACTCCAATGTTCAGACTGATATTTTCTGTCACACCGATTACTAGTTAGTCAGTCGTGCAGATGTCTGTTAATATGGGTTCACGATGACATTGAGGAGCGGCTGGCCTAGTGGCTAGGTTGCCGGGTTCTTCTGAAGGAGACCAGGGTTCGAATCCTCGGTAAGGTGTGGATTTGTTTTCTGTCAGGGGCAAGAAGAAACCCTAACCTGCATAGTTTGTGGCGACTGCACTAGCCAGGCGGCCATAATTCCTCAGCCTCAAGATTCCTCCTCCCTTGTTGTGCACATTTTTTTATGTTGCATATCCCTTACAGGAAGTTGCAGTCAACACTAGCATTTTTCAGATACTTTTGATGTACTACGCAACTTTTTACGTTCAGTAGTGTACCATTGCTTTCTTAACGACCGGCTCACATACTCCCGTAAGTTACCAGCGCGGCGCGATCTGCTGCCGCATCTAGCGCAGCTATTTTTCCCACGTGGATATTCGGGATTACGAACTACGTCTTTAAAACCCTAGGCCAGGGAGAACGGCCTACACTGTCATACACTGCTAGGGTCTATAGACAGTAGATGCAATTTATTGAAATCATTTTAGGAGAAAACACAGTTCTTCAAACTGTAACAACGAATGTAATACATACAATACATAAACGGTAAAAATGAATTTAATACATACAATATATAAACTGTAAAAATTAATTTAATACACACAATATATAAGCTGTAACAATGAATTTAATAAATACACTATATAAACTGGAACAATGAATTTAATAGATACAATATATAAACTAACAACGAATCTAATACATACACCATGTAAACTGTAACAATTAATTTAATACATACAAAATATAAACTGTAACAATGAATTTAATACATACTACGAGTGACGCCTACAAATGACGTAATTAACACGGAACCACAAACAGCTATAAAAATAACAAATGCGTGTGTGCGTGTGTGTGTGTGTATGTGTGTGTGTGAGTGTGTATGTGTGTGTGTGTGAGTGTGTGTGTGTGAGAGTGTGTGTGTGTGTGTGTGAACGTGTGTGTTTGATTGTGTGAATGAGTGCCTTAATAAATGTTTCATATCCTTTACAGGACATCGCTGTCAACATCAGCATTTTTCAGCTGACTGTTGATTTCTTTGGCAAGATTACGCTCAGTAGTTTGTCAGAATGAGTGCCAGTGGGTGTTATAATGTCAAAGACATGCACATGAGAAATTATGTGTTAGAAACAATACACTCTTAGTTGTTTGAGAGCTTTTAATAGGGACCGATATATCCAAGCATTGATGACGTGAAGCCCAAATTGACGGCAATATTAGCTTTTTGTTTTGTTACATCCTGTCCCGCCTCTTCTTCCTTCTTTGATCCTGCAGCTTTTGCTGTAAAGCGTCGTAAAAAGGAGGCAGATGCAATTTCCTGTGTTTCGCTTGCCTTGTTACTTCAACTAAAGTCTTGACTTTTTTTTGCCACTGAATTCAGATGGACTTAAGACGAGAAAATGTAGTCGAAGAGTTGCGTAACGCTTCCTCACTTTAATCCAATCCATCGCGCAAGTCATTCTTTATTCAACTAATGTCATATTTAATTTCCTCAGTGTATCTTTTACTCCAGCTAACTAATTCTTACTGGCTTGTCCACTGGCTTCCAATCCCGATCTTATAGCTTAGAACGCGCTAGCGGTTGGTTGAATATCCGCATTTTAATAGAATACTGCAGCCAAGAGTTAAAATGCACAATAAAAGATTCTAAGAACACACGAACATTCAAAGACATATTAGCTGTATCATTTTAAAAAATAATAACATATACCAAGCTTGTTACTCGGCATAGTATAGTTTCTTTATGTTAAAATGTAAACACGTATAAGAATGAATAGTTCACATCTAAAGAAATGCATAATGACGAATAGCCTACATCAAGAGACATAGTTTACACCAAGAGGCATGTATAATGACGAATAGTTTAGATATAAGGATATGTATAATGACGTATAGTTTATAATAAAATACATTGCAGTGACGAATAGTTTACACCTAGTGACATGTATTATGACGAATAGCTCACATCAAGAGGTATGTATAATGACGAGTATGTTACATCAAAATACATGTATAATTACGGATAGTTTACATAAAAAGAGATGTATAATGACGAATATTATGCATACAAAACATGAATAATGACGAATATATTACATAAAAAGACATATATTATAACGAATAGTTTACACAAAAAGACATGTATAATGATGAATAGTTTACATCAACAGACATATATAATGACGAATAGTTTACATATAAAGACATGTATAATGACGAATAGTTTACATCAACGGACATATATAATGACGAATAGTTTACATCAACGGACATATATAATGA
>OY992884.1:49308333-49318333 GCA_963921405.1 Cepaea hortensis
TCTTCATACTTCTCGAGTTTTCTCTATTTGACATAGTAACCCCCAACGGCCCCCCCCCCCACTCCTCCCGTAGTTCTCCTGAGCTAAATTTCTTTAACTAATTTTCCACTAGTTTAGTTCCATAAATATTTTTATTATTTTAACATCATATAAATTAACTCCTAACTCCTAGTGAACAGGTTAAATTATCGCCGGTTAACAAGCCAATTTTTGGAATTAAAATCTGTGGAATGATTGGTAATGGTGAAATTAACCTTACCTGCTTCTTAAAGGTTTAGTACTAAATCTGCTTACCCTGTCCCTACTAGAACTGACTTGTATAATTAATGGCATAAAATACAATCTATATGTTCCAGTAAATCTGGGTTATCTCATTAACCGGAGCTACTAGGAGTTTAGTTTCGTAAATTTCAGGCCATTATAAATGCTTCGGTGGGTACAGGTAACCCCATCAATAGAGAAGTATGGCAGCTTCTTATAGTCTTAAGGACACACACAGGATGGGATAACCGTTATGTCCCTCACCCAGGGTAGCGCCAAGTCATGTAAGCAAGTAAAGGATTGACCTTCAGAGTAGCCAATAGTTATAGATTAATCCTCAAGTTTCACACGGTAGGCAGAGACTCTCTTTACAGAGACAATGGCTACGTGCATCGTTCGCATTGGGTGCTGTCTTTAATTAAAGCAACTGCAGAGTACAATCTGTTTAGATGACTAGAAAATCGTGAATGGCCAACTCACAGATCCAAGAGGAGTCATAGCACGGGATAGTGAGACATAACTGCCCACGATTATCGGCATGACACATGATGATGATTATTCTACTTCTTCTGTCCGTTAACTCTCTATGAGCATAGACCCTCAACTGACTCACGCCAATAGTGATCCGGGGTTCGATCCCGGGTCCAGTGACGATCTCATGCAAGGGCGAAATTCGAGTCTGGTGCTTCCAATCTGATGTGGACAGGGCCCAAGGTTCGTACCGGAATAGGATCAGCGTTGCCAGTAAGGGTTGTGCTCTATCTTAAAATCTCAAATCCCGAAACAACCAAACATATCAATTTAATCATTGCTCGCTGGACTTTAGGCTCCTGGTGTATCTTGCCAGATCGAGAAGTCCTGATCATTCGGGGCCACATCGATTGACGAATGTTAATCGCGGCGATCGGGCATACTTTGAGCTACAGCCTACAATGGGTGACGTTGTGATATTCTGGTGTGATAATCTGGTCGCGTCAGTGATCCGCAGTTCGATCCCGGGTCCAGTCAGGGATATGCACTACTGACGAGCAAAAAACAAAAGCAAAACTCGAGTCTCGTGATTCCAATCTCACGTGGACATCGCTCAAGGTTCGTACCGGAATTGGATCAGCGTTACGAGTATTATAGTCGGTTGTGCTCAATCTTCAAATCGCTCCAATACGACATATCTTTTGTTGTGTCACGCATCTCGCTACACGAAACCGGCAACCGGTATCTGGGGTTCATCTGTCCAAGCACGGAGACTTGGTAGCGTGAAGGCTAGACGCTTGTCTGCTGGCCCGGTGATCGTGGGTTTGATATACATCAGAGCGGATTCACATTTTTGAAATTTACCAGGGCTCCCGGGCCTACACAGCCTAAACTGAGTACGAGGAAATTCTTGGGAACTAAAGGTGACCGGATTGATACTGAACACATCACATATTGAAAATCGACCGGTCTATAAATATACGGGTATAGTACCAAATGTCAAATGCGCCTTAACGCATGTAAAATGGCCCTTTACTTTATATATATATATATATATATATATATATATATATATATATATATATATATATATATATATATATATATATATATTATACATATATATACATATGCACACACACACACACACACACACATATGCATATCCTTTTATCTCCAGATGGGTGTATTGGACGCGGGGCATCTTGCTTATGATCGAGAGGTTTTACCCGAAGGTTGTTATGGGAGCGAGGTTCTGCAAATGACATGCTACTGAATGAATGAATGCATATATTTTACAGGACGTTGCGGTCAACATCAGCAAGTTACTGCCGTCATTGATGTCTTGGCAAGTTGTAAGTTCAGTAGTTTGCCATTGCTTTCTGAACGACCGGCTCCCATACCAACACGTTAAAACCAGCGCGACATCGTCTGCTGCCAAATCGGTCAGCGCTATGTTTCGAACGGAGGTAAGCGGCATTACGAATCGCGTCTGCAACGCCATCGCCACGACACCGGCTATAACCTTACCACGGAGATCCCTTTACTTACTTAACTAGAATATGTGTGGCCTTAACACTCTGCATTCATTCCAACAGCAGGATCTGACATGGAGCAATATATATCTTTCATGAATTAACAAAAGTATGTAACATATTTCCACAGGTGTGGGGACTACAAAGAGATATGACTACCACAACAATGGTTCTTTTGAACACTACAGGATTCCCAGTGTATTATCATAGTAGGACAATAAATAATGACATCGTCCATTCAGTGTTCATGTCTATCACATGGTTTCTTGTGCCTGTTAATCTACTTGGTCTCATTACCAACAGCCTGAATGTTATTGTCTACTCTATTAATGGCGTTGGTGATACCGTTACAATTTGCTTCTTCGCCCTGTCCCTCTGCGACCTGTGTTACATAATTATCATCAACTGCAGTAATACTATATTCCTTCTGAGTGATATACGTCCATTGTTGCTGTCCCATGTAACCATTGATTTAACGAAGTTTGACTTTTATGAAAATATGGTCTTCGAGATGTCTGCGTTGATCAAGACATTCATTGCTGTACAAAGGGGTTGTTGCATTGTTTTCCCTTTTCATGTCCAAAGGGTATTCACAAACAAAAGAACCACAGCTGCGATGTTGTGCCTCTGCACGTTTTCTCTAGCAACCTATATTAATAACGAATTTCTCGACTCAGTTAATTATGTCCATAACATAGCAATCAATAACACATATACGAACCCCTCTTTCAACAACCTCATCTCTGAGTTGTCAGAATTGGTTCGGGATATTTTCAAGACAGTTATAGTTTTCTCTTGTGAAGTTTTGGTGATATTATCATTGATTTGTATTATTCATGGTATGACGTCAGCTGTTAAGTATCGTCAAACGTTATTCGGCAAAGCGTGCGATAATCAACAAAAGCTAATAAGGCGCAGTAAAGAAGTGAGGGTTGTTAAACAAGTTATTCTAGTGTCTGCTTTACATTTGGTCTGTTACACCCCTGTTGCGTCTTATTCCTGTTTGAGTCAATTGCTGATAAGAGGATATATACCGCCCACTATTTGGTATTTAGCAATATCGCTAGATGACCTGAAACGTTTGACAGGACCACTTAATACGGCCATCACTTTCTTCATCTACTGCTCGTACAACTCCAAATTCAGACATAGAGTTATGAAAATGTGCAGGAGAGAATCAACCACTAGAAGTGACGTCACATCAGAACAATTAACAGTTGACCAGACTTATGAAAGATCGAATTAAAGACATATTATTTCATCATCACGTGACCTGTGGAGTGGCGTACGTGTGCATATATCTGTGCCCCTGGCGTAGTGGATTAATTCTGCTGATAACATTCCTCCATGCCCTTGTGATATACCCTCATGCTTCATTGCCCGCGGCCTGCCCGTGCCTCTTCTACCGCTGAGAAAGTAATAAAAAATAGAAAAACCAAATTTCTTGACCACGTTAAAAGACGTTGGCATTCTTATAACTAAAATTGGATTAATAATATGTCTCCAAGGCAAGAACCTGCTTTGGTTCCGTGATGTGGTAGGGCCATTACATTTTGTATGTCTAAATGCAGGGAGTGATGATTGGTCAGTCTTTTCCTCACTTTAAAGGACAATGAACGCAGGCGCCAGACTTCTCTTATTACATTATCAGCTTAACGCTCGTACTAAAATATGCATATACATAACAATGTAAGCTGGAAGGCAACATTCAGTGGTGGAGGTACACCAGTCTTTCCGAGTGTGCATCTAGCTAGAGCAAAAAGAAAGTGTGAGGAATAATTACAGTCAATCGTTACAGTCAATATCCGTTGCGGAAATAACCCCTGATTTATTGCATAGTTAAGGTGAAGAGTCAATCTGAAGTAACATGTGTAGGGTTCGAGTAATGCAAACCATTAGTATCCAACTAAGAAATTATGTTAAAAGCAGGAAGAAGCATGGGCAGGGCCGATATAGTCAATGCGATACAAAACTCTGACGTTCTGACGATAGTTCGATATGATAACCTGGTACTGAAGCCTAGCCAAGCACGTCATCTTCGAGGACTATGGAGGAGATGTACAAAACTATTCCTCATGTCAACAGTGAGTAGAAATACTTTAAGATACCTGTAGCATGGGAGAACTGAGCACTCTTTGGAATGCCTAATGTGTACGGATGTCAACAGTCATAACATAACATAACATATCAAATACTTGAGCATAGTCTACGATGGGTGACGTTGTAATATTCTGTTATGATAATTTGGCGTGTCCAGCGTGTTCCGCGTGGTTACACACCCGCTTCACACGCCAGTGATCCGGGGCTTGTTTCCGGATTCCGTCAGGGATATGCACTACTGACGAGCTCAAACGAGAGCGAAACTCAAGTATAGTGCTTCCATATTGACGTGGATAGGCCTTAAGTTCATACCAGAATACGATCAGCGTTGCCAGTAGTGGGTTGTGCTAAATATTTAAATATCAAATACTGATTTGAAATCTTGCCGACAGTACATTTAGGAGCTGTCTTACGGACATTAGTACTCCCTCGTGAGGGCTGGTCTGGTTCGCAAGTTCAGTTCCGTGTCTAGCGTTCGTTGTCTCGGATGGCTGTGTGAGATGCACCAAGCTGGGATCTTCCCAGCCAACGCAAGTTAGAGAGGCAGGCGTTTCGAGAATGTAACCGCATCATGCAGCTAGGGTCGTGGTTTAAGCGGACAAAAGAGCAAATTTGTACGACCGTTCGACAAAGTCTCGATTAGTGCCACTCTGTCTCGATGAGTAGTGGGCCTGCGATGAGTAAGCTGTTATAGCTTTTCGGTCATTCCTGCCGGCGTAGCTTGAAAGCTCGTCGGTAGGCGTCCAGTGGTTTTGCATGTATCACCTTGTACCGGGAGGGCCCGCTTTAGCGATGCTACTCTTGGCCTGCGTGTGCGTGAATAGTCCGTCTGTCCGAAAGATATCTGGTTGATCCTGCCAGTAGTCATATGCTTTGTGAATTGTTGAGGCTCATCCCCAGATCAGGAGATTTGTTCGTAACTTAGACGAGCAATATCTTCTGCGGGCAGAATCTCGCTGGCCGCATATGTGTGTGGTCTGTTCTGGCGGTCAGTCCGTCTATCCGATGGATACCTGGTTGATCCTGTCAGTATTCATACGCTTGTTTCTACGCTTGTCTCTACGCTTGTCTCAAAGCTGAAAATTAAAGGAATTGACGGAAGGGCCGTTTGCACGAGGCTCTAGGCTACCATCTGTTTTTGAGAGCCAATACATACAGGGATAACTGGCCTGTGGCAGCCTAACGTCCACTGCACCTGCGTTCGTCTCCAGTCGTCCTGACATTTCTTGCCACTGGAATCAGATGGATGCAGGACAGAGAGTGAGGCCGATGAAGTTGCGCAGCTCTTCCTCACTTTAAACAAATTCATCGCGCAAGTCATTCTTCATCCTATTGTCTTCATCATTCCTGATGGACAAACTTAGATGAAATGAATGGTCATCATCATTCTTGATGGACGAACATCCAGTACTCCCTCATTGATCCATTGTAGTTGATCAAATGGTTGGGACCAGTATGCCTGTTGCCATTGCTGGAAATCCCTTGGCATCTGAATATTGCCTATAGTAAAACGATGCTTTAGTAACATGGGGAAAATATATCGTCTGAGGGTGACAGAATGTTGGATACAGGCGGGAAGTGTGTATTCCCCATGAAGCTAAAAGTAAGTCATCCCCTTCTATCATCAAGCCACGGGACACTCTTGGACAAGGTGACGTACTCGTTTCTTGCAAACCCCACGGCATACCCAACCAGGGTAAGGGACACAATGTGATGGATTGAGCTTCTGAGTCGCTGACATACAGTTGTTGATTATGGTCTAAATTTCGTTACGGTATCAGAGAAAATATTTATATACTACAGTCACTTATCAATATTTTCACTGTCGAGAAGGATAGCAATAGCAGAACATCTTATGTATGGATGTCGAATCAGTTATGATTATACATCAACACAACGAAACGTGTAAGGGGAAGATACAATGTTAGAAACTGGGATGAATGCATGCATGACGTATTCATCATAATCAGGATGTGAACACTGACCTGATCCAAGACTTCTGATCATGTGAGATAGTGAACCATAACCTATTAGTAAGCCATGTGATGATGATGAGATACAGAAGCATTGACATGACCGGACGGTATACATTTATACTGACCAAGGTCTGCACTCGGTGTTCGGTAAGAGAGATAAAGCCTGGCCTCACATATTCCTCCGTGATCACAGGTCTAACAATATGATGGTTCTAACACTTTGCATGCCCACAGCAGGACAGTGCTCTGTTTGTGTCTTGTTTGTGTTTTGAAAGAATCTGTTTACCTCAAAGGGGGGGGGGGGGAGCTGGGATCTCTGGACAGACAATAGTGTGACTAACTAACAGGAAATCGAAATGTGCATGTTAAAGGACTTCAAGAGAGCCACAGCAACTGCTCTCGATTATGATAATCAGTTACATGATTCAGTCACCACCTGGAGAGCTCACCAGCAAGCTCGGAATATGCTTGATTGTGTAATACTCGTGTGGAACCAAGTTATTACCAGTATCGAGATCTTTGCACAGTTCTTTGTTCCAGTGACAGATGGAACAGACAAGGTTCTACACCAATAACAACAAACACCACAATAATATAAATACACAGTAAAAACCTATATGATTTTCACGCCTTGACGCATATTGGATATACAGTGTTATCCCCACATGTTCATAGACAAATCACACTCAATCGGTGATGTGATTATTAAAACATGGGCAGATTTACCTCCTGAGATCTACCTGGTTTTATTATGCGTGGTTCACTTGGGGACCTTGGTCAAATTAACAACAACAACAAAACCGCATCGATGAGGATTTGAATATATAACTATCAGGCTAACAAACGAGCATGCTAGCCACTGCGCTACGATGACTGCCAGCAACAGCATGGTAACAATAACATTGCCAACAACAGCATCGCCAATAACAACACCACCAACAACGTCCAAACAACAGCATCGCCAACGAGAGCGTCGCCATCAGCAGCATCGTCAACAAGATCATCCCAACAATATTATCACCAACAACAAACAGCATCGCCAACAACAGCATGGCCAACAACAGCATTGCCAACAGCTGCATCACCAACAACAACATCCCAACAACAGCATTGCCAACAACTGTATCACCAACAACAACATCCCAACAACAGCATTGCCAACAACTGTATCACCAACAAAAACATCCCAACAACAGCATGGCCAACAACAGCATTGCCAACAACTGTATCACCAACAACAACATCCCAACAACAGCATTGCCAACAACTGTATCACCAACAACAACATCCCAACAACAGCATTGCCAACAACTGTATCACCAACAAAAACATCCCAACAACAGCACTGCCAACAACAGCATTATCAAGAACAGTATCGTCAACAACAGCATCACCAACTACAGCAGTGCCAACAACAGCATAGTCAACAACAGCGTCACCAATAACGACATCCCGACAAAAACATCGCCAACTAAAGCACCAACAACAACAACATTCCAAACAACAGCATCGCCAACAACAGCATTACCAAGAACAACATCGTCAACAACATCATCGCCAAACCAGCACCTCCAACAATAGCATCGCCACCAAAATAATCGTCAACAACAGCATCATGAACAACAACATCCCAACAACAGAATCCCTAACACCAACATACTAACAACAGCATCGCCAGCAACTGCATCGTATCTTATCACAATGGCTTGCTCACAGACAGACAGACAGACAGACAGACAGACAGACAGACAGATAGACAGACAGACAGACAGACAGACAGACAGACAGACAGACTCTCTCACACACATAGAGAGCCCCTCGGTGACACGGATTTCATGCACAGAGCTGAGATTTGTAAACCGATGTACAAGACGGGTTATGGAAATTCGCATCTGCGGAGAGACATGGCGATCATTGGAGCAGCAGCCACAATGGGGTCCCTGTCGAGCCACGCTGAGGTACGTTAATGTGTTTGTCAGTGTGAGACGGAAGCGGTCCGCTTTCTTGTCATAGCATCATTGCATAATTGATCACCGCGTGTAATGTGCGCACTATTCATTTCATAGCCTTGAAATATGATAATCCTCTTAATGTGCGAACTATTTGTATCATCACACCATTGTAAATTTGTTCAGCCGTTGTAGTGGGTGCCCAATTCGTTTCACGACATAAGCTCATTTATTGTGTGCACTATTCGTTCCGCACCATTAAATCAAAGATACTAGCTCATGTAGAGTGTGCATTATACTTTTCATATCATTTTTGCAAAAGATGACCAGCCTGCGTAATGTACTATACTGTAAAAATCGTAAACAACCGTAAACTGATTAGAACAATTAGACGGAGACAGTCACATTTGTTGTTCTTAGATACGTTATGAGAGGAATTAAATTGGATAACTTAGTGAGAACTGGCAATATTAAGGGAAAATGACAAGGTGAATGCAGAGAAGTAAGTTCCTAGATGGTACGTCGTATGGTCGCGACAAGAACATGGAGCTGATCCACGACTCTGGTGATCGTGTGAAATGACAAAACATGACCCCCTACGCTTATAGGCATGGTACTTTATAATGATGAAGATGATTGCCCAAGAAGGTCCCACAGATTAGTGATTGCCCAAGATGTTCCACAGATTATTGATTCCCCAAGATTTCCCACAGATCAGTGATTGTCCAAGATGTTCCACAGATTAGTGATTACCCAAGATGTCTCACAGATTAGTGATTGCCCAAGATGTCCTACAGATTAGTGATTGCCCAAGATGTCCTACAGATTAGTGATTGCCCAAGATGTCCCACAGATTAGTGATAGCCCAAGATGTCCTACAGATTAGTGATTGCCCAAGATGTCCCACAGATTAGTAATTGCCTAAGATGTCCCATAGACTAGTATATGCCCAGAATCTCCCACAGACCATTATCTGTCCAGAATCTCCCATAGCCATAGACTAGTGACTTCCCAGGATGTCCCACAGACTAGTGTTTGTCGGGGTTACTCAAGTCACGGTAATTGGTTAGGGTTAGTAAGAACCCCTGACCTGGCACAACATCGTTTGTGCCCCTATAGTCCTAGTATATGTTTATTTGATCACTGAATTATGTCAGTAGAACAATAAAGTAAAGAACTATTTTACACGTCTTATTTCATGGCTGTTATGTTTCATACAACTGAATAAATTATGGAATGGGACAGATAGAACTACAAAAATTATATTTCTAAGAGAATGCATCTTTTCCATTGCAACCTACGCCTGTGAGACCTGGACAATCACTAAACAACCTGAGCAGCGCATAAATGCCATTGAATATAAATGTTATAGACGAGCTGTAAGACTATCTTGGATAAAGAAAAGAACAAATGCATCCATACTTCAAGAGCTGACTATTGAAGAAAGTTGGCTATTAAAGACGATCAAACAAAGAAAATTTAAATATGTTGGTCACTAGAAACGTCATGAACGTTTGGAGAGAACAATAATAGATGGGTATATGCCTGGGAAGAGAGGAAGAGGAAGGCCAAAGAGAAGATGATCTCCAGATGGGTGTATTGGACGCGGGACATCTTGCTTATGATCGAGAATTTTTCCGGAAGGTTGTTATGGCAGCGAGGCTCTGCAAAGGACATGATTCTGAATGAATGAATGAATTGGGGCTCA
>OY992884.1:49323333-49325833 GCA_963921405.1 Cepaea hortensis
GATCAAGTAATGGTTGAAACATAATGTCTCAGCCAACATTCTTTTCACATCGGACGGGAAAAGAAAATTAGTATATTTCCTTTAATTACTCGTATGTTTGCCTACACGAAATTTATCTAATCATAGTAACTGATCATACAAAAAAAGAAAAGTGAAAAGTGAATTCTTAATTAAAATGGCTGTAGTAAGGTAAAAAGCCACAAAATTCAATCTACACACAATTATCTTAATTGAACAATGAAATCATTGTGGTTATCAATCGTGTTGTTACGTGTTGTCACGTGCACACATAGTAATAGTGTTATGTACATGTATTGGGGCAAAATGATAGCAGACATATAAGGGGCAGGAATCATTTGATTCTGTGGACAACGACACGCTGTTAGCTAATTATACGTTAACCGAGTATTTCAAAATTAGTGCAAATCTCAATGCAGTGAAAATGTTTTAACAAGATGAGATTTCCAAAATATTTTAAAATATAAATTTTAACACATTTAATTTCCACTTACAGCTGTAAATATAAGTTAATAGTGACAACCGTACTTGCTAACTAAAAAATAAAAGATGATCAAACGTTGTATACGTTTGGAAGAAATATAAATCCATGAAAAACAATTTAGTATAACCGGTGTTTCAATGGTGGGGTCATTATCAACATGTAAATATTCTATTACGCAGTTTTGAATCTATAAGATCAACGGAAAGACTAACAGAGACGTTTATAAATGTGAACAGAAGCTGTCAGGCATTCTATTCCACATTCAAGCTGGTGATTGAACCAATCCCAGTGCTGGTAAGCCGACGTCATATACCTTCTGAGAAGTGAAGTCACATATCTTCAGATTTCACTATCACATAGTTTCTTTTATTTATAGAATAGTGCTGAATGTTAACTGGACAGCCACAATGAGCAATCATGAAGTGTTAAAGGAAGCTCAGTCGCAAAGACAACTTATTACAAACATTAGTAAGAGGCGTTCATTGTTTTTTTTGTTTTTTTATGCTACGTTATGAGAAGACAAAAAACTGGAACATACTGGGACAACTGGAAAGATCTGCGGACAGAGAGTTTGAGGAAGACATCGTCAGAGGATTCTTGGCAGGCTTGTGACATGGCACGGAAGGGATTGAAAACACAAATTAATCCATGACGTCGGATATAGTAATTTGTGGAGAGGCATGATCGCCCACGCCAACTGGCAAGGCACTGAATGATGATAGTTCATTTAGCATCACATAGTCGAACTAGCGTTAGATTATTAGTTTAGCTTTACGTGGCTGTTCATACCTTTCAGAGTGTCGGTATTTTAGTGTTCTTTGACCACGGTATTTTAATAATTTTCTGTAACATTTAAATTCAAGTCTCGAATTGCTTCACATAAGAGAACTGAAATGTTACGTCCAACCTGTTTTGTTGTGGCAGTGGATCTGTGAATTCCTCATCTCATCTCATCATGTTCCTCTTGTACCTTGCGGTGACGAGGTGAAGAATAAATAGCGAAAGAGTGCCCGTTTAAGGGCTTCATATATACTTCTTAGTGTTTCTACGAAAAACCCCTGCCGGCTTGCTAGGCCAGTCATAGGTTTAGGACAAAAATCTGACTAAGGGGTGTCCGATTCCCCTTTGAATATGATGGGAAAATAAGCCAGAGATCGAACGCCGCAGATATGTGATTTCTCAGTTAAATCTTGCGAATACATTGAACTGCCGGAGTAATTAATGAGCGCCTGGAAGCGGCTAATGAAAGTAACATATTATAGACAACTATAAGACTGAGGCAAGAAGCGATTCTTGATCATATCAAGTGCCACGTGAAAAGGTCAGTGATAGAAGTGGCAGAGAGAAACAATGATAGATGGTCTGTGACTTTGGCAGACAAAAATTGAATGGATCAAAAGAAACAGGGAGGAGAAAAGTATGGAAAGGCATGAACGTTAAAGCGAATCAAATGATGAGACTTTGTGTAAAATTACTGTCAACTGTCAAAACAAAAAAAACTCTCATGCCAATATAGTACCTTGTGGTGTAAGGCAGAGGGGTCTTTGAGTCTGAGGAATAAAGGAAGCCTGGCTAGTGCAGTCGCCGCGAACTGTGCAGGTTAGGATTTTCTGTTTGCCCCCGACAGAAAAAATCCCACACATTACCGAGGGATAGAACCCGGGTCTCCCGAAGGAGAGTCCTGCGTTCTAGCCACTCGGCCAGCTATTTCTACAGACAGGCAAAAGTACAGACAGACAGATATATATGTAGGTAAGTATGCGTACCTATCTATCTATCGTTGAAAGACAAGCAAAAATACACGCACACGCACGTACAAACACGCACACGCACGCAAGCATCCACTCACGCATGCACGCACGAAAAGACTGCACTCGTGAACAGTATGACTGAGACCTAAATACAACCCACAACCTTCAGAGCGAGAGGGGAGCGGATCAAACACTTCGCCACGGAGATCCTATTAGAGAACACGTAAGTGCAACCTACAGTGAGCAC
>OY992884.1:49328333-49603333 GCA_963921405.1 Cepaea hortensis
ATATATATATATATATATATATATATATATATATATATATATATATATATATATATACAGTGAACGTATTGTTCACGGTAGAAAAGGGAGGGGTCGCCTAGCCCAAAGATGAACATTGGGCATTGTAGACACCATTGGCATGAGGGTGCACGAGGCAGGAAAGGACCAGCTACATGATGATGTCCTTTGCAAGACGTTGTCATCAAACCCATGGGTTAATTTTTAAGGCAAGTTCACGTTCAGTAGTTGGCCGTTTCTTGTTGAACGAGAAGTCAAGGTTGAAGTCACACCCGCCCAATAAAATATGTCTCGATTTCCTGCCATTTCTCCCCCATAATGAACCATGAGTGCATGATGTATCTGTAGCGGCTTGTGCCCATCTCAGTGCTAGTCGACTTATGCCTCTCCTCCAGGAGCTGTGTCACCCGCCAATTTTCTTCCTAAGCCATTCGTCTCATCCTGTGCCTCTTGTACCTTGCGGTGTCGATGTGAAGTATAAGCAATGGGAGAATGCCCGCTTATGGGCTTCATGTATCGATATAATGGACTCTACTATTCCTTCTGTCCATCGTTTACGTGGTCGACCTCTTCATAGGCCATTTAAACGAATAATATTGCCAACATAATTTATTTCCGAGACACGATAGTGTTTATAAGCCAGTGTTCTTTGATTTTAAGATCTCGTATAATTTCAGTATATTTCTTCTTCTAGGTCTACCATATTGTAAGGATGTTTCAGTAGCATTAACGATCAAGAGCCCACGTTTTCTCATTTGTTGATTGAGAAATGGTTATAACTCACATTCTGATGTTGACATAGGACCAACAAATGCTGCTCTGACGTGTTTACTGGTGTTGTGTCATAGGTACTGCTTAACCTCTGCTCTGCTATAGCTGACCTGTGTGTGACTTCTTGTGAATACTCCCCATTGTAGATTGTACTATATACATTAGTACTGATATTACGAGATTATAAATTGCATATTTTAACATATTAAATAGAACATATGGTAAACAAAGCATGTGAATTTCTGCAATGAATTTTGACCTGACTTTACAAGTGTTTCCAAAATTGGACACCAAAACCCTGATTAGACGAGTTTAAATTGTCCTCTGACTTTCGGAAAGTTCTGGATGACTATGTCGACTACAGAAAAGAGTATTTCAAACAGTACATTATATCCCATGTTCACTAACGGTGAAGCGTGGATTGATGAAGTTGTTGTTTTGATGCATAAAATTGTCACTTGGAGTTTAGTACCCATCGGCGTGCTAGGATTGGTTACCAACACCATTAACATTGTAGTTTACCTAAAAATCGGCCTTCAAGATAGCGCCAGTATTTGTTTATTTGCCTTGTCCGCTTGTGATCTGTGTTTCACGATTATAAGTATAGTTTCGAACATATTCAATATGATCGAGCTTGTGATGCCGAGTTCATCGTTGTACTTTAGTGTATATATAAATAGCAGTCGCTTCTATGAAGGCATGACCTTTGATATCTCTGCTTTGATAAAGACATTTATTGCTGTACAGCGAGGCTGTTGTGTTGCTTTCCCTTTTCGTGTCAACAGGCTGTTCACAAACAGGAAAACAACAGCTGTAATCATAAGCCTGATTTTGTTATGCATGGCAAGTTATATCAACGTGGAATTTCTAAAATCAAAGCAAGATATTAAAGGCACATTTATCAATGAGACCATCGGATATGTAACATCCAATGAACGTTCTAGAGCTTCGGATACATTTCGCGCTATTTTAAACAAGACATTTGTAGTCTGCGCTTGTGAAATGCTGGTTCTGATGTCACTGGTTGCTATTGTTTATGGAATGAAATCGACAACAAAGCGGCGTCAATCGTTAATGGTAGGTCAAAATATTAAGAACAAAAAAGACATGAAAGTTATAAAACAGGTTACATTAGTGTCTTTTTTACAACTGATTTGCTGCCTGCCTATATCAGTCAGTGCTGTTTTAGTTCAGTTAATCATTAATATAACCGTTTCGTATAAATTCATATATTTTTATATGGGGCTGGATGAAATCATACATTTTACCGGACCGTGCAATGCCACAATCAATTTCTTTATTTACTGCAATTATAATTCCAGGTTTATGCAAACGGTCTGTAAAATGTGTTGTCCATCTAAAAGGCTTCTAATAATGCAATATGTAAGATATAAACTATGTATGTTAGTATTATGTAATTATTGGTAAATTTGTGAAATCAAAGCTATATCTGATAGTATTACACATTCATTCATTCAGTAGCATGTCCATTGCAAAACCTCGCTGACATAACAACCAACCGGTAAACTTCTCGATCATAAGCAAGATCTCCCGCGTCCGATACACCCATTTGGAGATCATCCGCCACATCCTGCACACATCTTCTCTTTGGCTTACCTCTTCCTCTCTTCCCTGGCATAAACCCCTCCATTATTGTTCTCTCCAAACTTTCATGACGTTTCAAGTGACCAAAATATTTCAATATTCTTTATTTTATCGTCATAAATAGTCAATCTTCTTCAATACTCAACTCTTGAAGTATGGATGCAGTTTTTCTTTACATTATCCAAGATATTCTTAACACCCGTCTATAACATTTATATGTAAAGACATTTATATGCTGTTCAGCTTGTTTAATAAGAGTAGTATTAAATATCATCATCATCAAGTGCCGTGCCGGCTGGCGTAGGCGTTCATGGCTCTCCATAGATCTCGGTCTTTGGTTTTCTGGATCAACTCTGCTGCTGATATTCCTCCATGCCACCGTCTCAATCCATCCAGCATCACTTCTCTTGGTCTACCTCTGCCTCTCTTCCCCTCGATCCTTCCAGTTGTTACGATGTTCTCCAATGCCTCTCTTCTCATCACATGACCGTGGAAAGCTGTTTGTCTCTGTCTTACTGTTGTATATAATGTTCTAGTTTCGTTAGCCTGTTTCAGGCAGTCGTCGTTAGTTACTCTGGCAGTCCAAGGAATTCGCAACATTCGTCTCAGGAGTATTAAATATAGACAGGTAAATATGTAGGATCTAAGACATATTTGTTGGTATTTGATAAATATGACTAAAAAGTGTCAGATCTCAGCTATATCTGTATTAAATAATATATATAAATATGCATAATCTACGCTGTATTTGGTGGTAAAAGTTAAATACTTAAATACGACTTCGGGTGGAGGAGCGCATTTATCCTAGTGCGAGGAAATGTAATTTAAAGACTAAATGTCAAGGCAGGATAGACCAGGCCCAAAGCCTTGGTCGGCAACCGGTCTAGGATTGCAGCTTCGACAAGCGGACAGTTAGAGCATTGTTTTGCTGATTCGGCAGCTTCTGCGGCTTGTCTTGGTTTACATTTATCGGTGTTACCTTTCGACTGGAGTAAACTAGGCAGCGCGATAGAGGAACCATGCTACATGGGGAACACATGGTTTCTACAACTTAGCTCAGGGTTTGTGCTGTTGAGAGGTATAACTCCATTTCTGATCCCCGCTATGGGTTGTAATTGCGATGCCTTTTCTGAGGCACAATGTGACACAATATCGTCTGGTAAGACAGCAAGGAGTAAGTAGTTACATATAAATAATAATATGAGATATAAGCTATATCCGTTAGTATTAGATCAATGTGTGTCTATGTAAGATCTAAGCTATATCATTAGTTCTGATATATATATATATATATATATATATATATATATATATATATATATATATATGTGTGTGTGTGTGTGTGTGTGTGTGTGTATGTGTGTGTGTGAGTTTGTATGTGTGAGAGAGAGAGAGAGAGAGAGAGAGAGAGAGAGAGAGAGTACGATCTTTGACCTAGATAACTATGAGTAGCACTGTGTCAAGCCAAGCACGCTTGCATCCATCCCGGCCTCATGGTCATGGTTTCCAATTTACAACGAGGCGGATTGTTGAAGTTCATCTGGGGTTGCCAGGTAGACCCAGCCTACGCCACGAATTGTTGAAGTTCATCTGGGGTTGCTAGGTAGACCCAGTCTAGACTACGAACTGTTGTCGTCATAGAAGCATATTTTAGGTGTATGTAACTGTATCTGTAAAATCGTTATAGTAAATCAACACAATATATTATATTTGCCATTGTTTATTTGCATTGCTCGTTTAATTTATCGTGCTTGAATATTAAATGTCATTTTTGTATTAAATGTCACTATTCTGCTTGCTAATTTACTCATTGAATTGTCAATTACAATTCTTACCTAAGCCGATTACTAAAGTCCTGGGGCGTTTCTGTTATAAATGAAAGTAAAAGCAAAAGTGTTTTTTTTTTACACGCCCAAGAAAGCTCAATCGACAAATGGGACTGAACCCAAATGTGTATAGTCCAAAAGGCAATTGCCTTTACTTCTTTACATATTCTTGTACCAATTTTAGGCTTGGTCGGGAGGAGAGAAAATGTAAATCTTAGAATTCTAAACCCCTTTCTATTATATTAGTGCAGTGAAAACCTTGTAACTGTAAACTCTACGTATTTTGTTTTACTTAAGCACGATTATAATATGATTTGTTTGTTCGTGTTTTTTTTTTTTTTTTTAGATACAATCCTTATCACCCTCTTTCCATTTTCAGTGGTTGCGATGACTATGAATTCAAGCAAGGCATGTTCATTTCTGGCTATAAGTACTCTGCCATCAATATAATACACATTAATTTTATATAGTCCACCAACATTCACACCGGATTGATTTCTTATAGCTCTGGCTATAAGACCGACCGACCCACCCACCCACACACCGACCGACCGACCGACCGACTGACCGACCGACCGACCGACAGACAGACAGACAGACAGACGGACGGACGGACAGACAGAGAGATAGACAGATACACAGATATATAGATAGATAGATAGATAGATAGATAGATAGATAGATAGATAGATAGATAGATAGATAGATAGATAGATAAATGGGTGGGTGGGTGGATGGATGGATGGATGGATGGATGGATGGATGCATGGATGGATGGATGGATGGATGGATAGATAGATAGATAGAAAGATAGATAGATAGATAGATAGATAGATAGATAGATAGATAGATAGATAGATAGATAGATAGATAGTTAGATAGATAGATAGATAGATAGATAGATAGATAGATAGATAGATAGATAGATAGATAGATAGATAGATAGATAGATAGATAGATAGATAGAACAAACTTTATTTTCAAAGGGTTAAGAATTGGGCACGCAGGCCCGTCTAACATTATGTCCTTCTATCACTCTCTTTAATACATTATTTCATTCACACATCATTCAAGGCTAACAGAGAACAGCAACAATATAAAAGATATGCATTATAAAGGCATGGGCAAAATGCGAACATCCAACCTACATGACTCAGTAATATTAGATAATGATCTGACACTTGTTATTAGCCATGTGAAATATACTGGCCTACCAAAAGGGGACTGGCTGTTATACTAGGGTTTTGTTATTATTATTATCTCTATTATTAAGGGGGTAGGTAATCCGTACTGAGATAGTGTTTGAATAATTTGCGATTATATGAATAGGGATTGGTGATATCTTTGATTTCTTGTGGAAGAGTGTACCACAGCTGAGCTGCGGAGTACGTTAAGCTTGTTTTGTATAAGTTATATTTAAACCATGGCCAACGGTAATTTGGGGCATTCAGATGCAAGATTTTGTGAATTAGTTTAGCTTTATTGAAAAGCAGGCGTTTGCGGAGTGGTAGTAACTGAAGGCGTTTATACAGGCTAGGATTGTCAGATAAATGTTTGTTATAAATTAGACTCATGGCCCGTTTCTGGAGTGAGTAAAGTCGCTTGGTGTTTGAATTATAACAACCGTCCCAGATTGAAGAGCAGTAGTCAAAGTGTGTCTGTATATGAGAAGTATAGAATAGTTTCCTTGTGTCCTCATCAAGGAAGTTTTTAATCTTGGCGAGTTGGTAGACTTTTTTCGCTGTTTGTTTAATGAGCGTTTGAACGTGGGAGTTAAAGGTTAGGTTTCTATCAATGATTAGGCCTAATGTTTTGGGCTCAATAACACTGTCTACTGGCATGCTATCAATGTGAAGTTGAAGTGATGTGTGTGATCTTAGAGTTTGAAGTCTTTGTCTGGTTGTTAATAACATTGATTTTGTTTTAGTGATGTTAATTTGCATACGGTTTGAATAGCTCCACCTAACTACATTATTTAATTCTTGTTGTAAAGACGACTCCAGTAAAATACAGTTTTCAGCGTTTCTGTACACTGTACAGTCGTCTGCAAATAGATCGCAGGACGACGAAAGATGCAAAGGTAGATCGTTAATATATATGGCAAATAATAGAGGGCCAAGAATAGAGCATTGCTGTACTCCAATATTGAAGGTAGTGGTTTGAGACAGAGATTTATTATGTGATACTACCTGCTTTCTGTTTGATAGAAAAGATGATATTAGAGTGACTACACTAGGGCCAATTTTCATTGTCTCAAGTTTGTTAATTAAAATAACACGGTCTATCATATCAAATGCTTTCTTGAAATCAATAAACAAAGTTCCACATAGACTGTTGTTGTTTATATTCTGGTGCCAATTTTCTATCATGTTTGTTAGGGCCGTATGGCAAAATATTTTGGTCGAAATCCTGATTGGTTGTCAACAATAAGCTTGTTGCGAACTAGATACTGTAATGTTACTTTATGGATGTGTTTTTCTAGTGGCTTAGATAGTGATGATAGTAAGGAAATGGGTCTGTAATTGTTCGGGAGACCATTGTCCAATGAACCAGATTTAAGAAGAGGGTACACTTTAGCGATTTTGAGAGCTGATGGAAAGTGGCCTTTGGTGAGACATTGATTATATACATAGGTTAGTGATATACAGATCACTGGCGCAGAACAACGGAGAATCCGGTTTCTGATTCCATCTAACCCAGATGAGGTTGTGTTTTTTTTGGGTTACTGAGGTAAGTGAATACTTCAGTGATTGTCATTAGCGGTTTGTCGGAAAGAATATCGCGGGAGCATCTATTCTCGCAAAACGATGACAGTAAAGATAAGTTGCAAGGAGAATTAGGTATTGAAGCCGTCAACTTGTCTATGTCAGTTTGAAAACAATTACTGAATTGGTCGCATGTAATATGATTTGATGGTAAAGAATTTCGGAAGTTATAATTGTTTGTCAAGGTGTTAATTGCCTTCCATATATCCTTACTTCCATATATCCTTACATATATCCTTACCTTAGTTAGATAGATAGATAGATAGATAGATAGATAGATAGATAGATAGATGGATGGATGGATGGATGGATGGATGGATGGATGGATGGATGGATGGATGGATGGATGGATGGATGGATGGATGGATGGATGGATGGATGGATGGATGGATGGATGGATGGATGGATGGATAGATGGATAGATAGATAGATAGATAGATAGATAGATAGATAGATAGATAGATAGATAGATAGATAGATAAATAGATAGATAGATAGATAGATAGATAGATAGATAGATAGATAGATAGATAGATAGATAGATAGATAGATAGATAGATAGATAGATAGATAGATAGATAGATAGATAGATAGATAGATAGATAGATAGATAGATAGATAGATAGATAGATAGGAAATCGGTGTGATTGCGGGGTGAAATACCCTTGAGCTTACATTTACGTGTGCTGACGGCTGGTTACACTAATCTGATGGGTAAACCCTTGCGTACTCGTTCAGAAAGCGATAAAAACTACTGAACATGAAATTGCCGGGACAAATCAACCTCAAATTAGTGTTGCACTACGTCCTGCAAATGGCATGCAATATAAATAAATATGTGTATTCGTGTGAGAGAGAGAGAGAGAGAGAGAGAGAGAGAGAGAGAGAGAGAGAGAGAGAGAGAGAGAGAGAGAGAGAGAGACAGACAGACAGACAGGCAGACAGACAGACAGACAGACAGAGACAGATAGGGGGAGAGAGAGAAAGAGAAAGAGAGAGAAATAGAGAGAGAGAGAGAGAGAGAGAGAGAGAGAGAGAGAGAGAGAGAGAGAGAGAGAGAGAGAGAGAGAGAACGATAACTGCCTGTACATAGTTTTATCTTCTCAAAGTATAATATGTTCCTTCTATTTCTACGACTGTCAGAATTTCGATTATGTCCCTGTGCTGTTATGTGCCTAATACATTTACATAACTTTTATGGCACAAATATGAATATGTCTGTAATTCAATAGCTCTCCGAACTAGAGTGTTCTTTGAATATATATATGTCCTTGTGTGTGTTTCTCCACTAAATTAATCCACTTTATTGCTCTTCTGTTTCAGGCTTTATTATGTTGCAAATTCTTTTCATGACAATTCAGAATAACATATTCATTAACCGACTCATGAGACCACCTGGTCTGTTCGCCACAATCTATCGATCCAGATGTCTTGTGTCCTGGCGATAATAACTAACATTAATAATTCTTTAGGGATGTGTCAACTGTTGAATATGTCATTTAACATACTTGTAATGAAATTACAGATTGCTCGTGGGAGTCCAATTTTTCCTATCGTTATATTGTCTGGTCTAAAGATTTTTCTCTTTACATTTGATAGATTGATACTTCAGGGGTTAAAATAGATGGAGCGTCTACATTATCTCTGAAATTGATTTCTATTTTATCATCAATGTAAAGTTCATTGCCTAACTCGGCTCATCTTGCAAGCTATTCGCGTGTTCCCATTTATGTTCTTCCTTCCTTTGATTTCAGACACCCGGTAGTATAATGTCCTATTCGACCATGTAATTATTCAACTATGTGTGTAATGCTCTTTTGTTATCGAACAATTTTCTCAATTCCTTCTGGTTTATCGTTTAGCCGTCGTTATTGTGCAATGCTACATTTATACTCGCGCCTCTTCTGGGAATCCTGCTATATAAATGTATGTTATTTCTTTATTTTTTTCTCTCATTTATTTAAACTAATGTAGATCAGCATGGCCGAATGGATAAGAATGTGTGTTCTTAAACATCCGATTTGCTGATGTGGAGGTAAGGGGTTCAACCCCTACACTAGACAGTTGGACTAAAATGTTGACATTTTGTCCTTGACTTGGAGACGTAAACTTCAAGTACCTCTTAAGTCGGAGTGAGTTCGCCTGATGGCAAGGAACACTGTAGGGAAAGCTAATCCACACGTAAAATTCAGTCCAGCACTACGTAAAGAAGTGTTATGGACTACCCTTGTGTTCAAAGCGAGCGAGTGGAAAAAAATTAATTAAACTAATATTTCTTTTGTCATTCATTTTGTTTTCGTACTTTTTCTTGTTACTGGAGAAACTATCTCTTCAGATCCCTTGCAATCATCTATCAACATGTACTATTATGTTCAATTCCTTCTATTTTGGCTAAAGCATTATACCACTTCTGCACTGTTATATTAACCTTTTTATTACTTCTTAATCCACTGTAAGTCTAATTTTGTGTCCCTGGTTGTTATCTTTTGCCTATTAAAATTTTAAATATTTTTCAAAACAATGTTTTCCCGTAGTGAAATTGAATAATGAAGACATAAACAATAGATTGCACGATTTATTGCCTGGCATATTTCGCTGCATCTCCTCAGGTGCATACTGCAGAAATCATACAACGTAAAGTGAAATAACTAGATAAATCCTTCAATCTGAAATATACACATATTCGCATAGTAATGTCGATTGTCTACCCCGGTAATTTTAAACTGACTAACATATCTTTCTGCTTGCACAAGGCCGGCTTACGCTGGTTGATCACTATGGCTTCAGCAAGCCTTAACAACCGACTACTCTGTGTGTTGAACAACACATGGAAGGCACTGTCTCTTTCAACCACATGACCACTCTCGAGCACGTGTCTCGCGACCGATGAAGCAGGACTGTTCCAGTGTGTCGGCCTGCTTAGGCTACCATCTTCTTTGTGTAGTATCTTGTCCACCCAGTTCGGAATGTGTTCCAACACTCTGTTATGTAACTGTCGCTCTGTTCTACCTATGTAGATGGCCTCGCACCTACATGTAAATTGGTAAATACAATTCGATTTAGTGTATAAAGCTACAGGTTCTTTAACTGCTGGGATGGGGATCGGTGTCGTTTTGTGCCTGATAACCGGAGTTGCAGCACAGAATGTTCGCCCGACTGCTGTGATGAGCCGGTCCTGCAAACGCTGCATTACGTCATCTCCTCGGAAGGTTAACTGGATGAAAACCTTGGGTTTCGGGACTGTAGTTTCTTCTGGTTTAGGTTTGGTCTGTTTGCAGTGGCGCTTTATAAATCCTGTGGAGTAACCATTTAGGTTTAAAGGCATTCTTCAGAGTTTCAAATTCTTCTGTCAGTGTGTTCTGGGTGCATATCTTCCTAGCACGGTCAAACAGGGTCCGTACTAAGACCCGTTTGTACTGGACAGATGTGAAGCTCTGAAAATTTAAATATTGGCCAGTCCATGTTTCTTTACGATACACTGATCTTTGAATTGTGCCGTATGCTCTACGTCTCATTAGAATATCTAGAAACGGCAACGCTTCGTTGTGTTCGTGTTCCAGAGATAGAGAGATGTTTTTATGTGTCACGTTCATTGTGGCCTGGAACGGCGTTGCTTGTAGCTTGTCTGTGGTGATAATTAGTATATCGGTCGCGAGACACGTGCTCGAGAGTGGTCATGTGGTTGAAAGAGACAATGCCTTCCGTGTGTTGTTCAACTCACAGAGTAGTCGGTTGTTAAGGTTTGCTGAAGCCATAGTAATCAACCAGCGTAAGTCGGCCTTGTGCAAGCAGAAAGACATGTTAGTCAGTTTAAAATTACCGTGGTAGACAATCGACATTACTATGCGAATATGTGTATATTTCAGATTGAAGGAATTATCTAGTTATTTCACTTTACGTTTTGTGATTTCTGCAGTATGTACCTAACGAGATGCAGCGAAATATGCCAAGCAATAAATCGTGCAATCTATTGTTAGTGTCTTCGTTATTCAAATTCACTACGGGAAAACATTGGCTGATTTGGAGCATGCCTCTTTCGTGTTAAACAATGCGGCAGTTCCCTTTAGCTTTCAGTATGCACGCAGGTTAGAACACTGGGTGTGTATAAGTGGTGTGGGGGATGGGTGTGGAGGAATGTGTGTGTGTGGGTAGGGTGTGTGTGTGAGGATGGGGGATGTGACTGGGTGGGGAATGTGTGGGTGGGTCGGGGGATGTACGTATGGGTGGTTGGTGAGTGTGGGTGGGAGATTATGTGGGTGGATGGGGATGTGTGGGTGGGTGGGGGATGCGTGTGTGTGGGTGGGGAGATATGTGTGTGGGTGGTGATACGTGTGTATGGGAAGGGGATGTGTGTGGGTTGAGGATGTGTGGTTAAGGGATGTGTGCTCGGGGGAATGGATGATTGGGGGTGGTTGGGTGGAGGATGTGTGGGTAGGTGAGTGTGTTTAAGGTAGGGGATGTTATGTGGGTCGGTGCGGTATGTGTGGGCGGGTGGAGAAGATTGTGTGAGTGGGGGATATTTGTAAGTTGGGGATGTGTGGAAAGGTGTTGATTGTGTGTGTGGGTAGGTGTGGGATGTTTGGGCTGGCATGGGGATGTATATGTGAGGGTGTGTCACGAGATCGCCATGAGTTAACCAGATAATAATACCGACGTTTGGTTGGCGTATATTTTCTAGGCCACAACAGTCGTACTAACAGAGTAAACACAGCTGCACAGGTTACATCGTGTCAGCCCATAAACACATTTGGTGGTGAGTGAGAAGGAATGGATACATCGAGTTGGCAGTTCATTAACAGTTAGAATCACATATGATTGTCGGCTTAGGATATGGAATGGTTCCGTTTGTCATCTATACTGCCGGACATCAGACGGAAATGGCTGCTGGGATTGTCACCACGGAACAGAAGATTGACAGTTTATCAACAGGTCGGAAGTGCCCGACTAGGGAGAAAACAGTGCATCTGTCAATTCTTGGTTTCCGGCACATCGAGAGGATTAACGGGGTTATTTGCAACTCTTTGTTGTAACTCGACAGAAACTCGCTGGCTTGTTTTGAGAATCTAAACTATTACTGACAACTTTGACAGGACTTAAGCCAGGAAAATAGTTTCCTGACAAGGGATGATCTGCACCTGTGTGGGGGCATAAAGGATAACGTCACGTGGCCAACTTTGGTAGTTTGCCATATAAACCCGAGTTGGGATCAACTAGGGTGGACTTGAAAAATGCTCTAGTCAGAGTGCCAGGGCACTGCAGTGCTTAGTGGAAATAATATCTACCGTGTGTTAATTAGTGACTTAATTTTGCACGTGCCTATAATGGCAGATGTAGATATGATTGATAGGACTGCAGTAGTGCCATTTAAGGTATAACCTATTATATATATATTCGTTATAATTAATATAGACTGTGGCCTTGTTAAACTATAGTGTGATGATTAGCACTGTTAGTGGAAACTAGTTAGAGTAGAATAGTGATATTAACTCTGCTAGTTAAGAATAGATTAGTGAAGTGTTGATAAGCTTTACTAGTTGAGAATTGAGTAATGAGGGATAATTGGGATCTTCCCATAGGTGTCCCTGGTGGGCGGGGTTCCGCATTCTGTTTGCTGATTTTTTCTTTGTCATAGCCTGATTCGGCTCTAGGTGGGTAGCTAATCTGCTCTATGACTAAGTCTAGTTAGCTAAAGATCATTAAGCAAGGTGATAGGCTTACATTCAGCCGAAGGGATCAGTGACTAGTACTATCACCAGATGTGTTGTTTCTATCCTAGGTTCCCTACCAGATCCAAGGAAACTCAACAAAGTTTTGGGAAAGAATCCAATCCCATTCGGAAGAACACCAGTTCAACAATCAATAAAGTTGCATACAGAACGTAACTAAAGCTAGAAGGAAGTTGATTCACCAAAGAGAGTGATGCGTACTGATGCACCACACAGCATCAGACAGTAGTAACGAACTGAAAACATTAAGTCTAATAATTACATAGTGTGATATAATCTCGTGTAATAGAACACAAGACTTGATACTTGAGGCTAGATAGACACGAGGGAGGATCCAGTACAGTAACAATTAACATTAATCTGTGTACACACTACAAAGGACTGGTGCATTTTTTTTAAATGAACGATAGGAACGGACATTGTGTAGAGTGCAACCGGTCCATGATTAACTGTTAATACCACCGGTGTCTATTTCGGATGTTCATGAAATTGGATTACCAGAGGTCTACAGAGGCAAAGCAGTATCCGGCAAGATGGTTTCGGCAACGGGTGAGAAGTACATGTTCTGACGTAACGTGCTGTGGTCTATCCTTGCTGGGATCAGCTGACTGGGTTGTTGTCTGAGAGTCCGATTCTACACACTTTATAGAACACGTCACACATTTTCTTCACATACACGTCTCATATACGTTACACTTTTATTTTAATAAATTACTCTTTATTAATTTCTAGAAGCAAGAGTTGTTGAGTATGTTGCGTTGGGGAAGTATGAGAAGGGGGCATAGTACGACAGTGTGAGAGTGATAGGAAGAGGTGTCCATAGGCTGATGGAGTGTGTTGGACGGAAGCTGGTGGATTCTCCAGAATATTGAGAGGAAAAAAATATTATAATGTGGGTGTCGACTCTCTTCACTCCAGGGACGACACTGTAAAGGAGGACACGACATTATTGGGGGCTCGTAAACGTGATCTTTGGACAGCGGGATCTCTCGTAAACGTGATCTTTGGACAGCGGGATCTCTCGTAAACGTGATCTTTGGACAGCGGGATCTCTCGTAAACGGAATCTTTGGACAGCGGGATCTCTCGTAAACGGAATCCTTGGACAGCGGGATCTCTCGTAAACGGGATCTTCTGACGGCGGGGTCTTTTGACACGGGATCCTTAGTTATAAGAAGGGAGATATCATATTGGAGAATCCAGCTAGAGTGAATGTGGATAGGGGTTAGGACTATTATCTTACCTGTTCACATTTCACACGTCTGCATAGGTCTGTGGTCCTGATTCTACTCTTGTCACTGAGTGAATGTGCTGTGTGTGGTAATATCTAGATTTATATTACTTGTTCATATATCTGTATAGTAATTTATAGTTATATTGTACTCGACCTGCTAGCTTACCTCTCTGTATAATGGCCACCCCTAAACTTAGCACAGCAGAATTAAAGGCAAAGGGGGAGGACATGGGATTGGCGGGGTCTGCTCTAACGGATTACATACAGGAAGTGGAGAGAGAGTATCGTCAAGCAGAAAGGGAAGATCGAAAGGCCGAGTTGGAATTGAGAAGGATGGAATTGGAAGCTGAGCAAACAGCTAGGAAACTGGAAGCTGAACAGGAAGCACAGAAAAGGGAGCACGAGTACCGGATGAGGGAACTCGAGTTGAAGAGTCAATCTAATGGAGAAACTGAGGGAGCAGTTGGAGGTTCCTCCATCCCAGGATCAACACCAGTAGGTGGACAGGGGTACCATGATATGAAGTTTCCTTTAGCGGTCTACGAGGAGGACAAAGAGAAGATTGATCAATACCTTCAACGCTTCGAGGCTATGTCAGTTGCTATGGGTCTGGAGCGTAACAAATGGAATCTTAAGCTATCCCAGGGTTTACGCGGGACCGGATACGAGGTTTATACTCGCCTGCCACCAGGACATGAGAACAATTATGACGAGTTAAAGACGGCTCTGCTGAAACGATTCGAGGTTACGTCACATACCTACCGGAAAAAATTTCGAGCAGCGAAACGAGAACCGGGGGAGTTGTTTGCCGCCTACAGTTTGCGTCTAAAATCTTATCTCCACAAGTGGATGGATTTGGCTGGGTTCGCACATGACTATGAGAGTCTGGAAGAGCTCATGGTGGTCGACCAGCTGAAGAAGCAAATGTCTAAACCTCTCAGGACGTTCCTGGGAGAACAAGGAGCGGAACGTATTGACCTCGTGACTAAATTAGCAGAACGGTTCGTCGAGGTACATGGGGAGGCAGGGGAAAACCTTTCCACCAACTCCAAAAGTCAAGAGAAACATGACAAGAAGAAAACCAAAAACTCAGGAACAAAAAAGTGGGAACCTTATGTGCAAAAATCAGAGGATAGTTCAGAGAAGAAGAAGGAGGGAAGCAAGAGCACTTCAAGCTCTACACCTAAACGACCGTGGTCGGAGAAGTGGTGTTCAATTTGTAAGTCACCCTCTCACAATACGAGGGACTGCAAATCGAAGGCTAAGAACCCTCACTTCGCGGCATGTCAAGTGACTTCCAAGGAGGTTGTCACGGAAAATGCCAAGGTCAACAAGGAAGCTCGCCACCAGGAGAGCTCACTCAAGTCTGGCAATAGAAAATCTAGGACAGGGAAATGGTGCAACCAATGCCAGTCGAATACGCACAATGCTATTGACTGCAAGGGAATGTCAGGAGACACTCAATTCGTCGTGTGCCCCGGGAAACCTAAGGTGGAGCCCACCGAACAGGTCGAGGCCGAGGAAGAGACTCCAGACCAGGAAAAACCACCTGTAGTGGAATTGGTAGAGGTTAACGGTCGTCAAGTGGAGTGTTTATACGACACAGGACTGGACGGGGAGGCCGTGATTTCTGCGGATCTGGTACATCCAGAACAATTCACAGGTGAGACATTGGATATACAGCCTGCACAGAAGAGTGCTGTAACCATGAAGTTGCCCATTGCTAATGTGGAGATTCGGTCAAGGTACGTCATCGGCACCATCAAGGCCGCTGTATTGACCGATCCCATTTTTCCAGTCATCCTAGGTTGCCGGTATGTCTTTCTGGGAATGCCCAGGGAGCCAATCCATATGGGAGCAATGCAGACTCGCTCTCAGACGAAAACGGAAGAGGCAGACGCAATTGTGACTAACCCAATGCCGGGGGAGCTACGAACTGCCCAGAGTGAGGATGATACTTTACGTCCTTGCTACAAAAAGCTGCAGAAAAGTGCTGATCCACCAGGACGGGGGCAGTACTACATGAAGAATAGGATACTCTACAGGAGAGCAGGAAGGGGAGACAACCTATACGGTCAGTTGGTCGTCCCGAAAGCTCACCGATCCCAGATTCTTCATATGGGGCATACCATCTCCTTTAGTGGACACATGGGTATTGCCGCCACCATGCAGCGAATTTCCTGCCACTACTATTGGCCGGGAATGACAGATGATGTGCGTCGGTATGTGAAGTCATGCCCTGAGTGCCAGAGGGTGGCACCGAAACACTGGACAGCACCGGTGATGTTGGGTGAGATGCCCATCATGAACTCTCCTTTCGAGAGGGTAGCCATCGATATCGTGGGTCCACTTCCCAGGACTAGGAAGAGGAACATGTATATACTCACAATGGTGGATTGCTGTACAATGTGGGGTGAGGCTATACCGTTGACCACGATTGACTCGAAAAGAGTGGCGGACGCACTGATGGAGGCCTTTACCAGATTAGGCTTTCCGGATCAAATTCTGACGGACAATGGATCTCAGTTTTGTGGAAAACTCATGGAGGAGGTATTTAGGGTGTTTCACTCTAACCACATACATACCAGCCCTTACCACCCTCAAGCCAATGGACAAGTAGAGCGTTTCAACGGCACGTTGATGACAATGCTCAGGAAATTAGCGCAGGAAAAACCGGATAGGTGGGATGAATATATCCCAGCAGCACTCTTTGCCTATCGGGAAGTTCCTCATGGCTCAACAGGACTACCACCCGCTACGTTGCTGTTTGGTCGTCCAATCAAAGGACCGTTGGAAGCCATGTTGAGGAGTTGGACTGAAGAGGGGACGTCAGAAGAAGTGATCTCATCCTATCAATACGTGGAGGAACTGAAAGAAAAACTCCACAAGGGATGGACTCTGGCAAATCAAAACTTGAAAAAGGCCAGGAAAAGACATGCGGCTTACTACAACCGTAGGTCTAAAGAAAGATCTCTAGAGGTGGGAGATAAAGTCTTGTTGCTACTCCCAACGGGAAACAACAAACTGGAGATAGGTTGGCAAGGACCATTTCCCGTGGAAAGGGTGATATCCAGAACCAACTATCAGATCCGGATCCGGGGAAAGTCGAAGATTTTCCATATCAATCTCTTGCGGAAATACGAAGAGAGACCCGGAGACAAGGCAGCTCACCTCATGGCAATGGTCGTTGCAGTGGAGACTGAAGTGAGAACCCGCGAGGGCAGGGAATATCCCTTAGTACACCAGGAAACCTATAGGGATGTGCAAGTGAACCCTGATCTGACGTCCCAGGAGAGGGAAAGGATAACCCAGGTTCTCAAGTCTCATAAGGAGATACTGACTGATAAACCAGGACGAACGAGGTTGGTTGAGTTCGAGATGACTTTGACCACACAGGAGCCTGTTCGCCAAAAGGTTTACCCAGTGCCATTCTCTAAAGAAAAGGCCCTGGAGGAGGAAATACAAAAACTGTTGGAGGATGACGTGATTGCACCATCCACATCCCCATACAATGCGGGGGTAGTTTTGTTACGCAAACCAAGTGGAGAACACAGGTTGTGTATAGATTACCGACTTCTGAACAGTCGTACACAGTTTCAGGTGGAACCTTTGCCGAATCCAACTCAGTTATTCGCTAGGCTCCATAAGGCTCGGTACTTTTCAAAGGTGGATCTGAGTCGGGGGTATTATCAGATACCAGTCAAACCGGAGATTCGACCACTGTTAGCTTTCAGTACACCCAGTGGACACTACGAATTCAAGGTCATGCCCTTTGGACTCAGCAATGCACCTAGTGTGTTTACACGCATGATGAGGACTTTACTAGATCCCTTACAGGATCCATCCATCATCTCTTTCATGGATGATATTTTGATTTCCAGTGACAGCTTGGATGACCACTTACAATCCTTGGAGAGAGTGTTTAAGAGGCTCAAGGAAGCAGGGCTTACTGCTCGTCCAACCAAGTGCATGATTGGTTACCAGACTCTGGAATTTCTAGAAAAGACGATGCTTCGGTTTTGAAACCTGTGGCATACGCAAGCAAGAAATTACTACAGGCAGAGAGGAATTATTCAACAGTCGAGAGAGAGTGCTTGTCCCTCGTATGGGCAGTGTAAAAATTTCAGCCATATTTGTATGGAGTTAAGTTTCGGGTTCAGTCGGATCATCAGCCCCTGATGTTCCTGGCTACTTCTCAGAAGCTCAACGCCCGTTTGATGCGGTGGTCGTTGTTACTTCAACCATATAATTTCACAGTAGAGTACATTCCGGGGAAGGAGAATGTTGGAGCGGATTTCTTGTCAAGACACCCAGCTCCTGAAGAAGAGGAATGAATCATCTGGATTTAACTCATGGTGGAGAAGAGTGAGATGGACTACTCTCTTAAGAGGGGGCCTATGTCACGAGATCGCCATGAGTTAACCAGATAATAATACCGACGTTTGGTTGGCGTATATTTTCTAGGCCACAACAGTCGTACTAACAGAGTAAACACAGCTGCACAGGTTACATCGTGTCAGCCCATAAACACATTTGGTGGTGAGTGAGAAGGAATGGATACATCGAGTTGGCAGTTCATTAGCAGTTAGAATCACATATGATTGTCGGCTTAGGATATGGAATGGTTCCGTTTGTCATCTATACTGCCGGACATCAGACGGAAATGGCTGCTGGGATTGTCACCACGGAACAGAAGATTGACAGTTTATCAACAGGTCGGAAGTGCTCGACTAGGGAGAAAACAGTGCATCTGTCAATTCTTGGTTTCCGGCACATCGAGAGGATTGACGGGGTTATTTGCAACTCTTTGTTGTAACTCGACAGAAACTCGCTGGCTTGTTTTGAGAATCTAAACTATTACTGACAACTTTGACAGGACTTAAGCCAGGAAAATAGTTTCATGACAAGGGATGATCTGCACCTGTGTGGGGGCATAAAGGATAACGTCACGTGGCCAACTTTGGTAGTTTGCCATATAAACCCGAGTTGGGATCAACTAGGGTGGACTTGAAAAATGCTCTAGTCAGAGTGCCAGGGCACTGCAGTGCTTAGTGGAAATAATATCTACCGTGTGTTAATTAGTGACTTAATTTTGCACGTGCCTATAATGGCAGATGTAGATATGATTGATAGGACTGCAGTAGTGCCATTTAAGGTATAACCTATTATATATATATATTCGTTATAATTAATATAGACTGTGGCCTTGTTAAACTATAGTGTGATGATTAGCACTGTTAGTGGAAACTAGTTAGAGTAGAATAGTGATATTAACTCTGCTAGTTAAGAATAGATTAGTGAAGTGTTGATAAGCTTTACTAGTTGAGAATTGAGTAATGAGGGATAATTGGGATCTTCCCATAGGTGTCCCTGGTGGGCGGGGTTCCGCATTCTGTTTGCTGATTTTTTCTTTGTCATAGCCTGATTCGGCTCTAGGTGGGTAGCTAATCTGCTCTATGACTAAGTCTAGTTAGCTAAAGATCATTAAGCAAGGTGATAGGCTTACATTCAGCCGAAGGGATCAGTGACTAGTACTATCGCCAGATGTGTTGTTTCTATCCTAGGTTCCCTACCAGATCCAAGGAAACTCAACAAAGTTTTGGGAAAGAATCCAATCCCATTCGGAAGATTCGGAAGAACACCAGTTCAACAATCAATAAAGTTGCATACAGAACGTAACTAAAGCTAGAAGGAAGTTGATTCACCAAAGAGAGTGATGCGTACTGATGCACCACACAGCATCAGACAGTAGTAACGAACTGAAAACATTAAGTCTAATAATTACATAGTGTGATATAATCTCGTGTAATAGAACACAAGACTTGATACTTGAGGCTAGATAGACACGAGGGAGGATCCAGTACAGTAACAATTAACATTAATCTGTGTACACACTACAAAGGACTGGTGCATTTTTTTTAAATGAACGATAGGAACGGACATTGTGTAGAGTGCAACCGGTCCATGATTAACTGTTAATACCACCGGTGTCTATTTCGGATGTTCATGAAATTGGATTACCAGAGGTCTACAGAGGCAAAGCAGTATCCGGCAAGATGGTTTCGGCAACGGGTGAGAAGTACATGTTCTGACGTAACGTGCTGTGGTCTATCCTTGCTGGGATCAGCTGACTGGGTTGTTGTCTGAGAGTCCGATTCTACACACTTTATAGAACACGTCACACATTTTCTTCACATACACGTCTCATATACGTTACACTTTTATTTTAATAAATTACTCTTTATTAATTTCTAGAAGCAAGAGTTGTTGAGTATGTTGCGTTGGGGAAGTATGAGAAGGGGGCATAGTACGACAGTGTGAGAGTGATAGGAAGAGGTGTCCATAGGCTGATGGAGTGTGTTGGACGGAAGCTGGTGGATTCTCCAGAATATTGAGAGGAAAAAAATATTATAATGTGGGTGTCGACTCTCTTCACTCCAGGGACGACACTGTAAAGGAGGACACGACAGGGTGGAATGATGTGTGGTTGAGGGATGTGTGTTTTGGTTGTGTGGGTTAGTAGTGGAGGATATGTGGGTGTGTGAGTTCATGTGGGTTTTGGGATAAGTGGCGATGTGTGGGTGGGGAGATGTGTGTAGATGGGAGGTTGTGCGTGGGTGGGGATGGGTGGGTGGGGGAATGTATGTGTGCCTTGGGGTGTGTGTGCGTGGGGGTTTTGTGGGTGGGTGAGGGATGTGTGTGTGGGGATGTGTGTGTGTGGGGATGTGTGGGTGGGTTGGGGATGTGTCTCATAGCATGGTAATATGCATTGTTTATGTTTACAACATTCATTTGACAATGTTTCTTTTTTTTCCTATACGAATGTATCATGCATTTTTGATGAACGAAAGATGAGTGATTGGAAGGGCCGAATGTAAGACTCTTGGTTACAAAGAGGGTCCATACCCAGGTCTTACGGTGTATTGTGTATAGTGTGCTAAATTAAAGTTTGTTGCATTTCCTTTACAGGACGTCAGTCAACCGCAGCATTTTATGACGGTTTGCCATTTCTTGGCGCGTTTACGTTCAATAGTTTCCCATTGCTTTCTGAATGATCGGCACTCTCACCTTTATCTGAAACACAACGCAAGACGGTCTGTTGTCAAATCGCAAACATATGTTTTACAAACACAGTATGCGGAATAACGAATTGCGTTCGCAACCACTTCGTCACGTTGTCTATTGGGTGCTAACAGTTTATTTTATAGACCAGTCGACCGACACTCCATTGGTGATGTTCTCAATATCACACGGAACGCCTTTACTTTCACTATCTGCTTCATTTCGTAATGTTTCGCATAAAACAGAACGTGTAGTATCTTTCATTAAACATCACTAACGTGAAAGACAACCTGAGACTGACATAGACATAACCTATGATGAGACCAAGAGATGTATGCGAACCAATTACACAACCTAGTGGGCATTAGATAATCGAGGTTACCGGAAAGATCATGAATAATAAAAAAGTTAAAAGGAAACAAAAACACATTACAATCTTCAGACTTAGCACAAGAAACAACAAAGGCTGAAATATCACACGTTTAATTCATTAAAGATAGGAGGCACTGATGAATGCATCTGCCAAACAGGTAACATGACAGCTAAACGTTTGTTGCAGGAGTGTCTAACACACAAATGCAGAACAAAGAGAACTATTTTGGCCCACACCAGCTCCATTGAACGATATACTCTATGTAGATGTCAACAAGCTCATGTTGACTTTTGCTTTCTTTGCATTCATTCACAATGACACTGGCGGTTTACGACAAAGAAGAAGAAAGAAGAAAAGACGAAGACGAAGAAGAAGAAGAAGAAGAAGAAGAAGAAGAAGAAGAAGAAGAAGAAGAAGAAGAAGAAGAAGAAGAAGAAGAAGAAGAAGAAGAAGAAGAAGAAGAAGAAGAAGAAGAAGAAGAAGAAGAAGAAGAAGAAGAAGAAGAAGAAGAAGAAGAAGAAGAAGAAGAAGAAGAAGAAGAAGAAGAAGAAGAAGAAGAAGAAGAAGAAGAAGAAGAAGAAGAAGAAGAAGAAGAAGAAGAAGAAGAAGAAGAAGAAGAAGAAGAAGAAGAAGAAGAAGAAACAAATCCAACGAAAACAGACAGCTGCAAATCATATGTGTTGCATAAACATACAAAAGTATTGATACTGCAAGGGTATGTATATCTCGTTAGTATACGCTAACACAAGGTTAAAGAACAGACATTGCGCTACACAAATTTAAAAAAAAAACAAAAAACTAAAAGCTTTATGAATTGGAACAGATGAAACAACAAAAAGAATACAAATAGCATGTATATGAACTGTGTCAACGCGGGTGATAAACTTGGATATTGAACAAATTTCTTGAAAAGCACATATCCGCTTTTGAAACAACTGTTGAAGAAAATATTTATCAATTCATTGGTTTTCCAAGGCATCCATCCACGAAATAGGATAACATTACATACGAAATAACAGACAACATTCCAATGCTCTCTGTGTGTTTATCTCTCTCACTATATCTCTTACTCTGTCATTCTTTCTTACTTTCTCTCTCTCACTGTTTCAATCACACTCTGTCACTATCTCTCACTTCCCCACACACACTCTCTCACTCGATCACACACACACACTCTCTCTCACTCGATCTCTCTCTCACACACACACACACACACACACACACACACATACATACTCTCTCTCTCTCTCTCGCTCTAACATCACATATGAAATTACAGAAAACGTTCTAATGCTCTCTCTCTATCTTTATCTCTCTCACTAACTATCTCTCTTACTCTTTCTCTCTTTCTTACTCTCTCTCTCTCTCTCTCTCACTGTCTGTTGCAATCACACTTTCTCACTCTCTCTCTCTCACTTCCCCACACACACACACTCTCTCTCTCTCTCTCTCACTCGATCACACACTTTCACACTCTTGCTCACTCTCTCACACATACTATCTAACTCCATCTTTCACTCTGTCTCACTTTCTCTCATTCTCTGACATACTCTCTCTCTCTCTCTCTCTCTCTCTCTCTCTCTCTCTCTCTGTCTCTGTCTCTGTCTCTCTCTCTCTCATGAAATTCCCCACTACATCTCTCCCTCTCCCTCTCTCTCTCTCTCTCTCTCTCTCTCTCTCTCTCTCTCTCTCTCACTTTCTCACACATACATTCTCATTAAATGTAAGAAAGAGAGTGGTGAATTGTTATAAAGAACCTGGTATGCTGTATGGCTGTAAACCATGGAACAAAGAGCATAGAACACATTAGGAAGAGCTTAGTAGCAACGGATATATGGTTCCCGAGAAGAATGTTACGTTTTACTTTTGCTGCCAGAGTAACTTTCAACAATTGTATGGCAAAGGCTAATGAAACTAAAACATTACATACAACTATAAGAAAGAGACGAACAGCTGTTTTGATAATCTCTTGAAATGATGGGGATTGGAGATCATATTGACAACTGGGAATATCAGTGGGAATAGAGAAAAGACAGACATAGAGAAGTGATTCTAGATTGACTGAGATTGTTGAATAGAGGAATATAATGGGCAGAGTTGATCCAGAGCACTAATGTCCGAGATCAGTGCTGAGACATGAACATTTTCGCCAAATGGTATAGCACATAATGATGATGATGCGTTGACCCTCTATACCACCAATTTAATCAAAGGGAATATCACAATATCAACAACCAAAATGTACCGGATATGAAACTATTTGATCTTAACTAATTTTGGCGTGCTGATATGAAAATGACATTTACAAATGTTGATTGGCTCAAGTTTTTAAACTCTTTCGCTACCGTGAGCCCATCTTGGGACACGATGGATTTCCGGTGATGGCAGTCCGCCCTTTTAGTCCCACAAAATGATCAGTGATTTATTTCATATATTTCTGCTCCGTTTCGGAATTTTAAGTTACAGTAAACTAAAAAGTCGTACAGCGAAAAGATTTCTACGCCATCTTGGTGCGGTCAAACGTTTTCTAATATATTGGATTCTTGTGAATTTTCAGTTTTAAGGTAGTGTTAATTTGTTTGTTTTGGTTTTTCACAATGGAAACGCCCACCAGTATGCGTCCACGTAGAATGACTTCAGATCAAGCTAGATTATTATTCGAAACTGTTTTAAACAATAGTGATTCCGATAATAGTGATTCAGACAGCAGTTATATCTGTGAATCTAACATTTTAGCACGTGGTGATAAAGATATTACTAGTGGAACTTCGTCTTCAGCTGAGGTGTCTGATGAATGTCCGTCTGACAATGAATGTCAGGATGTCACAATAACTTCTCAGCGCAAAGGAAAGCAAACAGTACAAAATAAGAATAAAACTGGAGGAAAAAACTTGAATCTACAAGCTTCTGTACAGCGTGATGCACCTATCCCATCACCATCGACATGGCAAGATGTGTCAAAAGGAGAAACAAAACCGAAGTTTGAGTTTCGTCCTCGAAGATCTCACGTCAACTCTAAACTTTATCATCTGCAAACACCTATGGATTTTCTCAAAGTTTTTTTTGATGATGACATAGTGGATTGTTTTATGTATTTTGTGTGTATACATATATCTGGCGCAATTGTTGTGGGCGATTGCATAGTTTGTTTACTAAAGACCAATACAAATGTAACTAGAAGTTGATGATGCAATCCTATCTATGATTACATCACCGTTTTGTATAAATATCGTATCTCTGATGCAAGTTTGCAATTAGTTAGTGCATTTGTCCTTATCAAAGGTATCGTATTTATAAATGCCTAGGACATGTGTAAACAAACCTAATAATGTATGTTATATATGTGGCGAGGTGACATTTCTGTTAAAAAAAAACGAAATATAACTAAAGTAATTAAGACTGAGTACAGTTTGTACTTTGGCTGCAGACTATGAGATCAAGATAAGAGCTTTGCGCCACACATATGCTGCAATACATGTCCAGCACATCTTAAACTGTGGTTGACTGGCAAAAGGCAAGCTATGCCTTTTTAAAACATTATATGTGAACTTTAAATAACTTTTTAATTTTGTCTATCATTTTATGTCGAAATATCAATTCATTGAGTATTTAACCACACATTTTATAATGCTAAAGTGGAAAGACTAACTGTTCACCTTCATAATTAAACAAGCATTCATTATTTGTATTACTGTAGTGTAAATTCATAACAACCAAACCAGAGCCAATTGGTCAATTTCCTTATATTTAAAAAGCATGTCAAAATCAATAAGAAATTGTGTATTTAAATTATAATATAAATAACTTTTAAAAATGTGTTGATTAATGTTTCGGAACCGGCTCCGTGGCTACGGTTGTACGGACGCAGTTCGTAATCCTGCATACCACGTTCGAAACACAGCTGTGGGTGATTTTTCAGCATACCACCTGCTTTGGTTTTTAAGAAATGGTATGGCTGCCGGTTGTTCAGAAAGCGATGGAAAACTACTGAACGTAAACTGGCCAAGAAATAACGAACAACAACATAAAAAATACTGGGGTTGACTGCGACGTCCTGTTAAGGATATGAAACTAACTTTTTAACAATGTATTCGGTACAGTCTAACCTCAATACGACTGAGCAAGTGCGAAGTTCACAATACACTATACGTTTAGATTTGCGCAAAACAAACATCTTGGGGATTTTGTTCACTCCCTTTAGATTCCCGGGTTTCGTTCGCTGGTTTTAGATTCCAAGTAGATAGTTACAAAAATACACACATATAAAGTACATGCTATAAATAGGACAAACGTCACGAAGGTAACAAGATTCAGAAAGTAGATTTAACGGTTAATGCGTCAGAAGCTACTCAACTGCTTTTACTACTACTAACACGAATCCTGCTTCTGTTGCTACTGTTACGACTACTGCTGCTGCTGCTGCTACTACATCGACTATTACAAAACAATAACAAAAACAACAACTACTATTACAACTAAAATAATAACAACAGCAACCGATACAACCACTCTCACCACCATATTCGCTATTTTACAGCTTCGCGCTGTTCCCTTCATCGTTACGACAGTTCAGCAGCTCACAAGAAGCTCTGTCAATAGCATCAACAGACACCTCAACGCCCGTGTTCTTGTTGGATACGCAACAATAGTAACAACATGGACTGCACTTTAACAGACAACCTGCCATCAGACAGTGTAACAAATACTGAAGAGATATTTCTACAATGGATCGATCATACCACTGAATAACAGAACATCACAGTAGCCAATAAAAACAACCTAACTAACAACAGACCACAACGAGCAACTTACCCAACATCAGCACTCGTACAGTCCTGGCTTGTCGGACTCTCTCAACTTCAAGGCTGTCATCTATTGTCTTGGACCTCCTTCGGGCCGCCTGCTCCATTTCATGAGTACTGATTCCAACTCCCATCGCTTCAGTTTCGAGTGAGTATACTCCCTGGTTTATAGTATCCTTGCTGGTGTCAGTTCCACTGAATTTATATTATCTCGACACTTGTTATAATTTCTTGAGTGTCGTGACTGAAAAGAAGTAGAACACCTATAAACATTACACCAATAAAAATCATTTTAAAAGCTATATACTACTGAATTTTTCTAGGTTAACACTACACTATAGTAGTACGAACTCCACCGCAGGTCAGGCACAACAGCAGGCTGTCGATTATTCGAATCAGTTCTCCCTAGCCGAAATGTCTGCCCTTCACCTTGGTGGCAGTCTCAGGATGTTATCATTTAGGATAGTTAGATTATTTAGTAATGCATACTTCTCTACGATTTAAGGCGTAATGGGTATGTGGTGCAAAGCCCATATTTGTACAGACAAATAGTCACTCGATGAACATTTCCTGGTATTCATTGAAGCCTGTGTAAACTTGAGAGCCCATGTCATTAATACAACCTACATGACGCTGACCAGGTCAGGCATCAATTCTCCACCCAACGGTGCAAACCCAGTCAATATGTCCTCCTGCTCGATTCCCATCACATTAGCACTTCCTGGAGAATAGATCCACCGGATAATCCCTGTCATGGACCTGATAATTATTCCCAAGCACTCGAACAACAATTACGAGTTCAGCAAGCCAGGACAGATACATAATCAATTAACTATCGCACTAGATATAAAATATGGTATATTTTATTTACATTAAAATGTTATCTTACAACAAACCCGTTTAATATAATGCGTGGTTATCCAAAACTCGCACACTTCCCTTACAGTCGGTCAGCCTTTATACCGCAATCACACAGAAGCACAGTTTAACAACTGAAACTCATGATTGCCCTAACCTTAACAAAATTTAATATACTATCATAGACCTCGTTTATTAATCGGTAACTAACTTGGGCTAACTTATTGACAAAGGTGTCAATTGCAACTAGAAAAAGAGTATGGAAATGCTACATAGAACATCTACTTTTGAATGTATATGAAACGTGAAAGGTGAGCAGACAAGCTGAAAAATATGTAATGGTAGTGGAAATGTTGGTTCTGAAGAAAATGCAAAGAATATCATCGACAGAAAGAGAAATAAATAGCCTGTCTTACAAAATGCAAATGACAACCGCTGAAAAACTGATTAGAGAAATTAGACGTAGACAGTTATATTTGTTTGGCCACGTTATCAGAAGAAATAAACTAGAGAACTTTGTGACAAATAGCAAGATTTAGGGAAAAGAACAAGGGGAAGGCGGATAAATAAATATCTGGATGGCTTGACCACATGGCTTGATCGGGACAAGAACACACAGCTGATCCACGACTCTGGTGATCGTGTACGATGGCGAATCATGACCGCCTACGCTTACCGGCAAGACACATAATGTATGAATTCTTTACGAATCACGCACGTCTTCACCTTTCTCAGCGCGTTCTGTGATCCGTTAAAAATCACATGCGTGTGCTGTTGTGTGTGAGTTGTGTGTGTTCCGCTGTTCTGCCTGCATGGGAATGCTGGGCGGACAGCAATGCACCCGTAAAGAAACTGGAGGCTGCGAAGATCTGATATATGGTTTTGAGAAGAGTCATGAGAATATCGTGGAGATAAATGAAGACACACGCTGAGATAGTAAGAGTTGCAGGTGTTACAATATCACTCATCACAACCATCGTGGAATAGAATTGAAGCAGCAAGTGCTCTTTAGTATGTTGTCCTCATGTCATAGTCTTGGTAAAGACTTGTATAAATCATGGTTGCATTAGTGTAGAGATTTTCTTCCCGACCAGGCTCGAAGCATTATCACCACGGTAGCTGTGTGGCAGATCTAACCTTCCCTTTTCCAAGTCTAGGCACCTACTGTATAAGGAATATTGTTACTTTAGCTTCATCCTCTATGAGGCATTGGCGATATTTGAAACGATAGCAAATATGGAGACCCTGTCTAAGACTTAGGTCATGGCTAATGTTAGTTTTGGTCTTAGCTTTGCGACCGCTATAGCTCAAATGCCCTTGTAAAACAAAGAAGGTATCTCTGACAGCATACACTAAGAGATAAATAAAATATAAGCTTCAATGGGAGAATTTAACCCTGGACCAGCTGCGGAAGCGTGAGCCACTGCACTACTGGTATCTCTTTATGTTATTTCATGTACCTTTTTGTTTAAACGATTGTGTCTACAAAGTCGATCCTGTCTCAAATGTGCACCAAAATATGTCCTGGTAAGTAAAGGCGACCGGCGTCATAGTGAACACACCACTCCACGAGTGTCGATGGAAATATTAAACTAACTTATTTAGCACAGTATAGCCTACACGGCTCACAGTTTGTATAGGCTTCTTAAGCTATTTAGTGACGATAACATATTAGTGCGCGGCCACATAGCTTATGGAACACACACCAACCCACCCACCCACACACACACAGAGTCACACGCCCACACCCAGACACACACACACACACAAACACACACACAAACACACATACACACACACACATTCTCCGTAAACTATGTCACTGTGTAGAAATAGTTTTAAATAGTTAGTTGCAGCCAACACCAACAGTCTTTGCCGTTGTTATTTCATTGCAAGATTATGTTCAATAATTTGCCTTTGCTTTCTGAACAACCGGAACTCATTTCAATTCGTAAAAAAAAACAACGCAAAGAGGTCTGCTGCCAAGTCGCGCACTGCTATGTTTCGAACGTGGGTATGCACAATCCATAACCTCATCACCACGGAACCGGTGTAATAGTACGCAATGTGTGTGTGTGTATATATATATATATATATATATATATATATATATATATATATATATATATATATATATATATATATTGTCAAAGACTGAAGGAGGAGGCAGGAAGCCTGCCTCATGATAGAACACCACCGGGACGTGGGGTCAACCTCAGATTGAGTAGAGGGAACAGAGTGCCCGGGATCAGGGCAGGATAGATGATAGAAAAGGGGGACTATTAACTAGTCCTCACACGAAGGCGTTGACCAGATAGTTAGCACTACTGGTCACGACAGAATCACGCCTGCGTGATAGCAACGATTAGCACTCAAACCAAAGCCAGCTAATAGAAGCGTGCTAACTGACCTAGCACGCAAAGAGCCGAAGGGCGTATGAAGGTCCTTCCGCGTGGCGTGTAGCGACGCGAGTGAAGGAAGTCAGACTGGGGACTGACTCTGTAGTGTTCACATCGTATAGAATAGATATGTGTTTTCATATAGCCTAGTAAATAGAGATTAGCTATAGGGTAGGAAAACTAGTGATAGAGAATATTGTGACTTTATGTGTGATTAGATAGCGACTGTTTTTTGCAATTGTAAAGAGCCAACGGCAATAAAATGTACCATTTCATTCCTCGCACACGACTTGCAAGTTTCTTGTAGGGTGTGGGAGAAGTAATCCGATGATGCCTGAAACATGAGTTGTTGACAGGCAATAGGATTAAATGTGGTGTCAGAAGTGCTGCTTGAACCTGAGTTCAAGCTATAACACTTACCCACGGCTCTAGACTAGGGTTACAGATAGGATATTACAAAGATTAAATGTTTAATTTGTGTCAGTGACGATGACGTGTGCAGACTAGATCGAGTTGCCGGCAGAATTGTGCCTATCGTGATGAAATAATGTTTATTTGTACTTATTAGACTGTTATATATTTAAATAATGTGCTTTTCAAAGTTGTAAGTATTCATATTATGTTCTTCTTTCATTTATTTATGTAATTATTTATTTGTTTTTGAATAATTGTCACAAATGATTCATGGCGGAGCAATACAAAGGTCAGCGACAGTATTGATTTTTGCAAGCTAAAAATAGCGCTGCGCCTGTGACGTGGCACGATTGACAAACAGTTGGGCCTCGCCATTTGCAATCAGCATTTCAGTGTTTACATACTGGCAAGCTGCTGCCTGCCTGAATCTTTACGATATATTAACTATTATTTGTTTATTTAAGTTAGAGAATGAATATATTTATTTATTTACACATTATTATTATATTTATATTTATTTAAAAGCAGTTATTGATTTTTTTTTCCTACTTTTCTATTTGTTTACCGTCACGAGGGCACTACTTTCGGCTATGCAAATTAGATTTGGCCTGCACCATACTTCCATAGATTAAACTAGGTTAGTAACGAAAGACATATTACTGTAGAACGAAGACAGGACAGTGACATTAAATATTAATTAATCGATGTTCTGTTTGTTCGGGAGCATGTCAGTGTCATTGTACTAATTTGTCAAAAATCTATTTGTCGTTTACGAGTTGTTAATTGTTGCTGCTCTGTAAAACAGGGCGAACAACAGCTGAGTGATAACGTGAGTGTGTGCCGATGTGCCAAACGAGGTGACCTGAGTAGAAAACTCATGTGTATTCCGGGGTGCCAAACAACGGGACCGGTATTGCTGACGTGTTGTTCCTTGTTCTAGGGAACATTAAGTTGAGTAAAACCTACGTTTTTGGCATGCATTGTGATTAATAGTGCATCTCTTTTTCAGCGTGTATTGTATGAACAGACTTTGTGCTCTAATTTTTTGGAGAATACAATTTCCCAGATTGTAAACAAAGAGCACAATTTGTAATGCTCAGATATTAAATAACATAGCATATTAAAGAAAAATAACTAAGTGAAGCAGTCAGTTCAGGTCAACGCGAGCCAATTACCCAGCAACAAAGCTACTCTAGCTGACTTCATTAAAGCAGGTAAAGAATTGCAATACACAGGTAAAGAGCTAGAACAATATGCAGATCAAAAATTTAAAGAAGCAAAGGATGCAGAGAGAGATGAACGCGCACAGGAAAGACAACATCAGATATAACTAGCTGAGATAACAAAACAAAAAGAAGTGCAAATTAAACAACAACAATTAGAACATGATAAGAATATTAAGCAACAACAATTAGAACAAGATAAGGAAATAAAACAGAAGACATTAAATCAGGAGAGAGAATTAAAGCAAAAAGAAATAGATGAAATGGCAAGATTTAAGGAAAAACAAATACAAGTAGAATCAGAGACACAATTAAAGATGAAGGAAATGGATGTAGACTCACACGCAGAGATCTCTGCCACTAAACTTAAAAGTCAACAAGAAGAAAATAAGTTCAACAAATACAAAAATATTATCAAAGCATATTGTAAAGAGGATTCAATATCTGCCTGGACAGAAAATGTCGAGTATCAGTTTAAATATCACCAAGTTCCTTTAGAGATGTGGGCAATGATTTATATGAAGAACCTGAGTGGTGAGCCCCTTAAAGTAATAGAATCTATACCAACCGATCTTAGATCTGACTACCAATACATCCGTGATAGGATTATGCAACACTTTTTACTTGATGCCCCTGGGTATCAGGTTCAGTTCTCAAATTTAAAACCTAAACCTACTGAGACTTTCATTGACTACGTCTCAAATGTTCAAAGTGTACTAAATAGGTGGCTTAAAGCAGCTAACATAGGACAAGACTTTGATAGATTGAAAAATTTAATAACTATGGATAAGGTAATATCCACGATACCATCCTCTTTTGCTAAATATTTGCAGCAATCAGACATTGAAACCATAGGACAGTTTGAAAAGAAAGGGTCGGCATATTTTTCTTCAAACAGAAATATTTTTAAAACTTCAAATGACTCTGAAATAGTTTCCTTTGTAAAAGATCAATCTAAAAACTATCAGAGCAATAGAAAACCATTTAATAAATTTGATAAGAAAGATAGAAATATTTCAAAATGTATCCACTGTCACCTTTTACATGACACTTATTCAATGTGTGACAAATCGCCGAGTTATCCGGCACATCTTGAAAATGTTATTAAGAAGCAACAGAACAAAAGATCTGCATACCGGCGGGCCATCAAATGTTTTTTTTGTTCCAGCTACGGCCATTATTCAAATAAGTGCCTTGGCCGCCAACGTATGAAAGCCAACAATGCTATTTTACTTGATACATCTTCTGATAGTGGTAGTGAGACTGAGTGTGATGTTGAAAATGAATTACCTGTTAACCAAACGGAAGAGGTGTGTTGTGTAAACGATATGTTGAGTTTTGACAGTTGTGAGCGATGTCACCAGTTTCATGCTGACGGAAAATTAGAATGTGGACATACAGTTCCATGCTCAACTGAGAGCGTGAATGCAGCCTTAGCCTCCAGAGGCAATTTAGAGTTCCACAATGCAATGATCAATGATAGACCATGCCAATGTTTGCTAGACAGCGGTAGTACCCTTATTGGCCTCAGAAAGGAACTAGTGAGTCAAGAGGATTATACAGGTGACTCTGTCAAATGCCGAACCTTTTCGGGTAACATTGAAATTTACCCTTTGGCCAATGTCCGTATTAACACTCCTTTCCTTTCGGGTACATTTACTTGTGCTGTACTTGACAACCCTTGTACTGATCTAATTCTGGGTTGTTTACCCCAGCTAAAACAATGTACTAGCGATGAAATAACTGCATGGAACCAACTGAATGCAGTTAATGCAACAACCAGAGCAGACACTATAAAACATCAAGACACGCTTCAAGATGAGAGACTACTGGTGCTTTCTCCATCTAGCACTGATGATACCAACAGACAAAAAGTCATAGAACAGCAGAAAGCTGATCCTAGTTTGTCTCCTTATTTAAATTTATTGAAAGAACGAGCTAAGGTTACAAAGAACGCATCAGGGTTCTTCAGACTAAATAGCGGCATTCTTACTAAACATTATACTACTGGTAACCATAACATTCAGCAAACGGTGTTACCTGTACAACATCGCATAACTGTGCTAAAGATTGCACATGAGTCACCGTTTGCTGGCCATCTTGCATATGACAAAACCAGGGCCAGAATTCAGGCTCATTTTTATTGGCCAGGTTTTTGCAATGATATTAAAATATTTTGTCGTTCGTGTAATGTCTGTCAACAGTTAGTAAGAAAGGGTAAACATGTTACAGCTGAAGTACAACCTTCTACACTGGCTTCTAGGCCATTTGAGAGTGTGGCGGTAAATATTGTTGGACCCCTGAATCAGGTGTCCGGCAAAGGAAATCGCTTCATATCAACGATGGTCGACCTATGTACAAGGCCAACAAAGGGGCGAGAACAATTGAACTTGAACCAGATCAAGACATACTTCTCTTGCTTCCTGACAAACGAAATTTATTATTGACTTCATGGCAAGGGCCATTCAAGGTGGTACGTAAAATTTCAGATGTTGACTATGAAATATCAATAAACGGAAACTTAAAGATATTCCATGTCAACATGTTGAAACCTTACTATTCACGACAAGAGACAGAAGTAGAGACAGACGAACACAGTGCACCCACACCAAGTGATCAGACGACAGACATACACAACGCAACTACACTAGTTAGCGAGACTGGCATATCCGACGAGCATACACTTAGCGAGAATACAGAATACACACTTAGCACCACCACCGTACTGAATCAGGTAGACGACGACGGAATGGAACTACCAGTTCCTATTGTAGACAAGACTGCTACATTAGATAGCATACATATAGAACAGGGACTAACAGACAGTCAACGACGACAATTAGTAGAATTATTGACGGAATACAAAGACATATTCTCTGACATTCCAGGTAGGACGGACAGAATCGAACACTCCATTCTTCTTACGGACTCTAAGCCTATTAAATGCAGGCCGTACTCAATCCCACTAAGCTATAGGGAAAATCTAAATAAGGAAATTCTGAATTTAGAGGCTAGTGGGATCATCCAAAAATCCACCTCGGAGTCCTCTTTTCCAATTATTCTAGTTAAGAAGAAAGATTCGACAATTCGTCTGTGCGTGGACTATCGAAAGCTCAACAACGTCACCAAGATCGACGCAGAGCCAATTCCTTCCTGCGAAGATCTTATTCTTGACATGTCCACCTCCAAAATCTTTTCTAAATTAGATCTCACTAAGGGATATTGGCAAGTCCCTATGCAGTCTCAATCCATCCATCTTACTGCTTTCTCAACACCTTTAGGACTATACGAGTGGCGTTTTCTTCCTTTAGGACTTCGAAACGCTCCTGCCACTTTCGTACGCTTAACTAGAGATCTACTTCATGGAGTGACGAATACAGTGACCTATATAGATGATATATGTGTCCATACTGATGACTGGACAACACACCTACTGAAACTGAGACATGTCTTTAATAGGTTGCGACTCTTCGGGCTCACTGTCAAACCGAGCAAAGTCGAATTGGGCCTAAAAGAAATTGAGTTTTGGGTCATGTCATTTCTCAAGGTCAACTAAAGACTGACCAGAAAATTATTACCAAAATTATGAATCTGACCATGCCTACCACCAAGAAACAGGTCAGAAGCCTTTTGGGGTTAGTGAATTACTATAGTAAATTTATTCCAAATTTAGCGGAGATTACAAGTGTATTTTCCAATGTTTTAAAAGCTTCTGTAAAATTGGATGTTAAAGATGCATTATTAATTTCTGCATTGTCAAAATTAACAATTTTGTTTAGTAATGTTCCAATCCTCCGCTTGCCTAATCCGAGGCTCGTTTATTATCTTAGGACAGATGCCAGCAGGATCTCCATCGCTGCAGTACTAGGCCAATTTTACGAGGGCATCTTCCATCCGATTTGCTACGTGAGTCGTAAGATCACACCCACCGAGTCCAGATATTCCATATCCGAGTTGGAAGCCCTAAGCGTCATCTATGCGGTGAGAAAGCTGCATCGATTTCTGTCGGGTGTACACTTCATTGTCCAGACTGACAACTCCCCAATAACGGTCATGCAGAGTGGTGTACATCGGAATGACCGAATATACAGGTGGTCGCTAATACTACAAAATTACACCTTTAGTATAGAACATATTAAGGGGAAAGATACATCTTGGCTGATACCCTTAGTCGACCATCTGATGTAGCAATACCAGAAATTTCCACATAAGAGTATATTGTAATATATGTTAATTTAGTACAGTCAAATATTCTATGTGAAATATGTTAGAAATACATGAATATTATGTGCTGAACTAAGTACCAAAAACATTGACCTGCTATGTGTCCGTAGACATCAAAAGTAAGAACTTTACTCTGGGAACAAATATATCACTTTGTGAACTAGGACAGCTTATTACTTGCTAAGCTCCAAATATGTTCCAGTGAAGTAGTTGTGTTAAACAGAGAAAAACAGTGTCAGATGATTATATACATACAGACACGAGAACAGTGGTCTACAAACGAACTCTACAGGTGCAATATCCATAGAGCAAATATGACTGTGTAATGGATTTCAAATACCCAGAACAATTGTATAGATATTATGCCAATGAAAGCATGTTTCTGAACATTAATGGCAACAACTAAGCTGAGGTATTTAAAAAACCATGTATATAAAACTTAATGTGATATGTATCATAATGTTTTAATATAGTGATAAAATATAGATAGATTATGTCATTTTAATTTATATTTAGAGTTAGACAATATAATTTTTGTCATTTTTTTTAGTAGATAGAATATGAATTTACTGATTTATTTAGCTTTTAAAGTAGATTAGGATAGTAATTTAAACATGACAACTAATTATAAGAAGTTTAGATAGGAATAGTATCATTCCGTTTATTATATTTCACTTTGATTCATTTCATTTGATTTCATTCCATCTTAACCAATCAATTTAACAAACGTTATCATTTAGTAGCATGATTAGGGTACACCATAATAGAATAGAAATATTATACACTTACATATACATCATTTACACCATATAGAATAAGAATATCAATCATATAGTTTGTTTCAGTTAAAAACATTAGTTAGAATATGTTATATTTCACATCACCCATTTTAGAAAGGTACGTAACTTATTACATTTCACATCACCCATTTTACAAAGGAACATAACTCATCTCACATCAATTTCATTTCACATAGGTAAATTACATCCCTTAAATTAGATAAATATTAGGAGTAATGTAAGCTTATTTTAGGATGAATATGACAGATAGATTAACGCAGTAAATGTATATTTATAGAACTAGTATTAGTATGTCATTATTTAGAATAATATTTCAGTACAATAGAGTGGTGAATAATACCAGGGTACAAACCATCAACCCTTTTTTCTTATATGTAAATATGTTGTAAATACGTGACGTGTGCAACGGTTGATGCACAATCATTAGGTTCAACTCTGTCAAACTGAGCCAAGCTTGTACAGTGTCACTCCAAGGTTTTTAAATAACTATGAGAGTGAAAGGTATGTGACAGAAATGAAGGTAAAAGATGTGTGACAAAGGTGAGGGTAAAAGACGTCTGACAGAAATGAGAATGAAAGAAGTGTGACAAAAATGAGGATGAAAGATGTGTGACAAAAATGAGGATGAAAGAAGTGTGACAGAAATGAGAATGAAAGAAGTGTGACAAAAATGAGGATGAAAGATGTGTGACAGAAATGAGGATGAAAGAAGTGTGACATAAGCGAATGTTAAAGATGTGTGACAGAAGTGTGAAAGTGAGAACAAATGTAAAATATACAGGAAAGAGTGAGAACAGTCAGCGGATTTTTTTTTTGCCGCTCAACAAAACTTTTTATTTTTATTGCCGTCAAATGTTGGTTTCAATGTTGAAAATGTGTTGTAATGAATGTATTTTGTGTAGTTTAGTTTAGGATCTTAGTGAAAGTATTTTGAGTCTCATAAGACAGAAATGTAGTCACATATTTGTATTATACACATGTTTGTGACCACAGTTAAATGAATTATGGCACTTGAAAAACTAACTTACATACACATGATAGTTAGATACACATGTTAGAGGGTAGATTATACGTTTAATTACATCCAAACACACAAACAACCAGAAAAACAAACATATAAATTGCATACACTTTTATTAGATCAAAGGGAGATAACTCCGGGTCAGGGGACATAATAGACAACGAAACACTAACTTAACAGTGAAATATGACTTTACACGCGGAAGCGAGATAGGTAAAGCCTGTCGCTCACAGCTTGTGTAATGGTTGTTTAATATTATATGGGGGACAAGAATCAATTCATGTGTTGACCTTCAGAAAGTCAACTTTGTATGGGTAGTGAGTTAATTTACTATTTGAGGGCAGGTCTTATAAGACAACGGTCCGGTTCAGACATACCTCTAATTAATATAATATTGCGATTGAGAAAAGGGCTCACGCCAACCAGACAAGTTTGTGGCGATTGCCAGTAGCCAAGTAAAGTGATGCTACATTGTGACATTAGTCAGTAGGTCTATTGAGTAGCCCAAAGCCAGGTTATCTACAGTCTTTGACAAAAATTAGACACACTAATTTTTTAGAAACCTCTTGCGTCACAACCAATGAGTCTAAGTTGATGACGCAACACAGGAGGGGAGGGTGTGTGTCAAAGACTGAAGGAGGAGGCAGGAAGCCTGCCTCATGATAGAACACCACCGGGACGTGGGGTCAACCTCAGATTGAGTAGAGGGAACAGAGTGCCCGGGATCAGGGCAGGATAGATGATAGAAAAGGGGGACTATTAACTAGTCCTCACACGAAGGCGTTGACCAGATAGTTAGCACTACTGGTCACGACAGAATCACGCCTGCGTGATAGCAACGATTAGCACTCAAACCAAAGCCAGCTAATAGAAGCGTGCTAACTGACCTAGCACGCAAAGAGCCGAAGGGCGTATGAAGGTCCTTCCGCGTGGCGTGTAGCGACGCGAGTGAAGGAAGTCAGACTGGGGACTGACTCTGTAGTGTTCACATCGTATAGAATAGATATGTGTTTTCATATAGCCTAGTAGATAGAGATTAGCTATAGGGTAGGAAAACTAGTGATAGAGAATATTGTGACTTTATGTGTGATTAGATAGCGACTGTTTTTTGCAATTGTAAAGAGCCAACGGCAATAAAATGTACCATTTCATTCCTCGCACACGACTTGCAAGTTTCTTGTAGGGTGTGGGAGAAGTAATCCGATGATGCCTGAAACATGAGTTGTTGATATATATATATATATATATATATATATATATATATATATATATATATTCACGTCATGTAGAAGGAAATTGCTATAGGTATCTGTAGTGTTAGGATCGTTACATTTTGTTAGCCTGAATATGAAGAATTGGTGGCCAGCCTTAACCTCTCTAAGCGAACGACGAATTCAATCATGGGATCGTCGTCACAGTAGCGCCCATCACATTATCAACGAAATCTCTTCCTGATTCCACCAACGCGACCGATTTACAGAGGATATAAGTTAGATTATTACATCTGTCCGCGGTTGTTGTAGCATGAACTGCATGTTCGGAACGATGGCGGTCGGCCTGTCGCTTAGAACTGACTGGATTGCCTTTTCGACAGACGATTGTATTTTTCTCGGAGACTCCTGGGAGCTACGGCGTTAGTGCTCTCTGCGATGCTTCCAGCGGGCCGCCCTGGCGAAAGCGACCGAGGCATACGGGATAAATCCCAGGGCAATGGTTTCAACCCTCTCGACCTTTAATTCAGTAATGTGTGGCTGCTGGTTTTCTAGTGACTGCCGATTCCATCGACGATGAACTGTATTTTCCGTGGAGGACTTTTGCGATGGCACTCTGACGGCGGCATTATGCACTGTGTACATGTGCGGACTGTTGGCTTGTCGAGACTGCTGTCTATTCCAATTTTCACATAGGCAGTGATGAGCATTTCGTGTGATATTTCACTGGTACAGGAACAGAGCGTGATGGGGACGAACTGTTATCGTGAAGTTGGAACTGCGACTAACTAACTAACTAACTATTTAACTAACTAACTAACTAACTAACTAACCAACCAACTAAACATTAAATTCAGCATAAAAGAGAGATAACTACGCTTAAGCCCACTTCACAGGGGACATAACGCAGTGTTTTAATTCATCCTGAAGTTTATGTAGAGGCACATACGTATGTGTGGTTTAATGCGAATAAACTTCCTTTTCGCTAACGGCAGACTAACGGGTTCGACCCATACACCGGTCAGTTGGATATCAATGTTGACTTCTCGTTCTGAAAGCAATGGCAAACTAATAAACATAAAATTGCATAGAAAATTAAATGGGGTTAGGGTTGATCCCTGCGTCCTGCAACGGACACACACCTGTAAAAAAGGAACAAAGTACAATACAATGCATAATATACCATATGTTATATTATAATGCACAATGTATTACACAAATTATAATACAATGAATAATATAGTACGCAAGGTATATTACAAAGGAAACTATATTACACAAGTTAATACAAGACATAATATTTTACGCAAGTTATAATGTAGTGTATACAATATTACACTAGTTATAATGATATACTATACTGCACATGCTATAACACAATGCGTAATATATGTAAAGTTAATTACACATCCTTTACAGGACGTCGCAGTCAACACCAGCATTGTTTGCTGCTGTGATCTCTCGGTACGTTTACGTTCATTAGTTTGCCATTGCATTCTGAACGACCGGCACCCATACCATTTCGTAAAATACTAACGCAAGGCAGTCCGCTGCGAAATCGCCCGCAACCGTGTTTCGAACGCAGATATTTGGAATTACGAACTGCGTCAAAGGCCCCTTCGCTACCGAGCCGGTCATAATATAGTACACAATTTATAATACAATGCATAATATAGTACGCAAGTTATAATACAATGCACAATGCATTATACAATTTATAAAACGATGCATGCAATATCTATATCTATAAAACAAAGTGTATGTGTATATATATGTATGTATGTAAATATGTATGTCCTTTATTTGTTCGCGAACGGCCTATCCGATTGAGATGAAATTTTCTACACGCCTTCCTTTCATTCCAGAGCTGTCAACTGTCATAGTTTTTTTTTCTTCTTCCTCCTCCTCCCTCCTCCCCCTCCCAAAATACGTACGTAAATATATGATGATGATGATGAAAGAATCCCCGAACCAAAACGCTAGGGAAAGGGAAGAAAATGACGTGACTACACAGAATCGTCACACGGCAATAATCATCATCAAGTGCCGTGCCGGCTGGCGTAGGCGTTCATGGCTCTCCGTAGATCTCAGTCTTTGGTTTTTTGGATCAACTCTGCTGCTGATATTCCTCCATGCCACGGCAATATCAATAACAATTCATCTTTTTATGTGTAAGGAAGTTATCTACAGTCGTGTAGAAGGGAAGAACTAGACGAGTATGAATTCCGAATGGCGAACTCTCTCCTCCTCTCTTCTTCCTCCCTCTCATCCCTCTCCCGACTCCCTCCTCCTTCTCCCTCTTTCTTCTCCCTCTTCCTCTCCCCTCCTCCTCGATCCTCCTCCCTCCTACTCCATCCGCCTCCTCCCCCTCCTCCCTCATCTACCCTTCTCCTCCCTCTCCCTCATTATCCCTCCTCCTCTTCCTGCCTCCCTCCTCCTCCTCCTGCCACCTTCTCCCTCATCATCCTCACTCCTCCTTCTCCCTTCTTCTCCCTCTTCCCTCTTCCTCCTCCTCCTCCCTCCTCCCTCCTCCTCCCTCTACCTCCTCCTCCTCCCTCCACCCTCCTCCTCCTCTTCCTCCTCCCTTTCCTTCCTCCTCCTCCTCCCTCTACCTCCTCCTCCCCCTACCTCTTTCCTCCTCCCTCCTCTTCCTCTTCCACCTCCCTTTCCTTCCTCCCCTCCTCATTCTCCCTCCTTCCTCTCCCTCCTTACTCCTCCTCCTTCCTTCTTCTCCCTCTGCCTCCTCCCTCCTCCTATCCCCTCCTCCTCCCTCCTCCGCCTTCTCCCTCCTTCTCCCCTCCTCCTCCTACCCTCTTCCTCTTTCCCTCCTCCCTCTCCCTCCTCCATCCTCCTCCTCCCTCTTCCTCCTTCCTCCTCCTCCCTCTCCCTCCTCCATCCTCCTCCTCCCTCTTCCTCCTCCTTCTTCCTCCTCCTTCCTTCTCCTCCGTCCTCCTCCCTCTTCCTCCTCCTCCTACCTCCTCTCTCCTCCTCCCTCCTCCCTTTTCCTCCCTCCTCCTCCCTCTACATCCTCCCTCCTCCTCTCCACTCTTCCTCCTACCCTCTTCCTCTTCCCCTCCTCCCTATCCCTCCTCCTCCCTTCACATTCCCCCTCCTCCCTCTTCCTCCTCCTCCCTCCTCCTCCTCATCCCTCCTTCTCCCTCCTCCTCCTTCTTCCTCCCTCCTCCTTCCTCCTCCCCCTCCTCCTCCCTCTCCTCCTCCTCCTCCTCCCTCTACCTCCTCCCTCCTCCTCCCTCTTCCTCCTCCTCATCCCTCCTCCTCCCTCCTCCTCCTCCCTCTACCTCCTCCTCCCTTCACATTCCTCCTCCTCCCTTCCTCCTCCTCCCTCCTCCTCCTCATCCCTCCTCCTTCTTCTTCCTCCCTCCTCCTCCTCCCCCTCCTCCTCCCTCTCCTCCTCCTCACTCCTCCCTCCTCCTCCCTCTACCTCCTCCCTCCTCCTCCCTTCACATTCCTCCTCCTCCCTCTTCCTCCTCCCTCCTCCTCCTCCCTCCTCCTCCTCTCTCCTCCTCCCTCCTCCTCATCACTCCTCCTCCCTCCTCCCTCCTCCCCCTCCTCCCTCTCCGCCTCCTCCCTCCTCCTCCTCCCTCTACCTCCTCTCCTCCCTCCTCCTCCCTCTACCTCCTCCCTCCTCCTCCCTTCACATTCCTCCTCCTCCCTCTTCCTCCCTCCTCCTCCTCTCTCCGCCTCCCTCCTCCTCCTCCTCCCCTCCTTCTCCTCCTTCTCCCTCTTCCTCCTCCCTCTTCCTTCTCCCTCCGCCTCCTCCATCCTCCTACTCTCTCCTCCTCCTCCCTCCTCCTCCCTTTTCTTCCCTCTCCTCCTCCTGCTCCCTTCTCCTCCTGCGTTCTCCTCCTCCCTCCTTCTCCCTCCTCCTCCCTCTTCCTCCTCGCCTCCTCCTCCACACTACTCCTCCCTCCTCCTCCTAATCCCTCCTCCTCCCTCCTATTCCTCCCTACTCCTCCTGTCTCCTCCCTCCTCCTCCCTCCTCTTCCCTCCTCCACCTCCCTCTTCCTCCTCCCTCCTCCATTTACCCAAGACAGACAGACAGTCAGACAGATAGTCGGGAACGGGATCTTATATGACTACTTATATAATTTAAATGAGATGCTCTCCACCATGGGATGGGCCGGGTCAGACAGACAGACAGATAGATAGATAGATAGACAGACAGACAGACAGACAGACAGACAGACAGACAGACAGACAGACAGACAGACAGACAGACAGACAGACAGACAGACAGACAGTCGGGAACTTATATGACTACTTATATGAATTAAATGAGATTCTCCCCACCAGGAGTTGAGCGATGCCGGGCCGGGTCAGACAGACAGACAGATAGATAGTCGGAACGGGAACTTATATGACTACTTATATGAATTAAATGAGATTCTCCCCATCAGGGTCTGGGCGAAGACGGGCCGGGTCAGACAGACAGACAGACAGATAGACAGACAGACAGACAGACAGACAGATAGTCGGTAACGGGAACGAGAACTTATATGACTACTTATATGAATTAAATGAGATGCTCCCCACCAGGGTCTGGGCGAAGCCGGGCCGGGTCAGCTAGTTAGATATTATATGGACAACGCAAGGTACTAATATAATACAATATTTAATATATTACAGATGTTATAATATAATGAATACACTATTATTAGCAGGGAAATCACTTTCACAAGGTTAGAATGCAATGTATAACTTATCACTGGCGAGCATAATAACTTTTACAACGGAAATAACATATTACCAAGAATCTAACTGTCCATGTGTTACTGTGGCCCACAAGGGACTCAGCGTAGACAATGATCTTATTGCTTTCAAATCTCCATCAAGGCGAGAGGTTTACAAGGCCAGATGGCTCCCAGACGAGGGAGTAATTCAATATAATCAATCGACGTTCTGCAGATGGTACAGCAATGATAGCTGAGGTGCAGAAGATCTGCAACAACAGTTGGACATGGTAGTAATCAACGTCGTCTTCATCATGTGCCTTGCCGGCTTGCGTATGCGTTCGTGTATTTTCACGGATCTCTGTCCCCGGTGCTCTGGATCATCTCTCATATGATATTCGTCCATGTCACCGTCTTAGTCCATCTAGCATAATTTCTGTTGGTCTTCAACTGGCTCTTTTGCCACGGATCTTTCCAGTTGTCAACATATTCTCCAATGCCTCTTTTCTCATCACATGAACAAAGAATTATTGTCGTCTCTTGCGGATAGTTGTATACAATGATCTAGCTTCCATATGCTCTTCAATGCAATCGTTGTTAGTTACTCTGGCTTTCCAAGGTATTCGCAACATTCGTCTCATGAACTGCACTAAGCTTTCTCTAATGGTTTCATTAATGTTCCATGATTCACTGCCATACAACAAAACAGATTATATATAACCTTTCAGCGCTATCTTTCTTGCTTCCAGTAAATAAACTAGACTGTGGAATATATATATATATATATATATATATATATATATATATATATATATATATATATATATGCACATACAGGCACACATACATACACACACATGCACACACATATGCATGACGCACATACATAAGAATTTATGGAATTGGTTTAAAATAGTTTGTGATTATAATATCACATAGAGTAGTAGCTTTAGATACGATCTCCGCGGCTAAGCATTCGTATGCCCGCTTTCTCGCGTTCGAAACACAGATGCGACCGATTTGGCAGCAGACCGCGTTGCGCTTGGTTTTGACGAGTTGGTATGGGAGCAGGTCGTTCAGAAAGCAATGGCAAACTACTGAACGTAAACTTGCCAAGACGTCAACAACATCAGTATAGTGCGGATGTTGACAGCGATGTCCTGTAAAAAGGATATGCAAAAAAAAGTAGTAGCTTTAGAGACAGTTGCAGATCATTGAGAGAGGAATCCAAGCTAGAGAGATCAGAGAAAGAGAGAGAGAGAGAGAGAGAGAGAGAGAGAGAGAGAGAGAGAGAGAGAGAGAGAGAGAGAGAGAGATGGGGCTGGGCTAGTCAGAGAGAGAGGTTAGATTGAGATCGGAGAGAGATCAAAGAGAGATATCATAGATAAGAGAGTTATCAGAGAGAGAGTTCGGTAAGGGAGATCAGAGAGGGAAAGAAATCAGGTGGAGAGGTTAGAGACAGATAGAGATCAGATTTAAAAATCAGAAAAAGATAACAGAGGGAGAGATCATCGAGAGACATAGATCAGATAGAACGGTTAGAGATAAGATGAAAAAGAGAGATAACTGAGGGAGAGAGAGAGAGAGAGAGAGAGAGAGAGAGAGAGAGAGAGAGAGAGAGAAAGAGAGAGAGAGGATTTATAGTTTTTAAGAGAGAGATAGAACAGGGAGAGCGAGAACATATAGAGAGAGAGAGAGAGAGAGAGAGAGAGAACATAGAGAGACGGAGAGAGAACTCAGAAAGATGGCAAAAAGAAATCAGAGATCAGAGAGAGATCAGAGAGATATAAGAGAGAGGGATCAGAGAGATAGAGAGACCAGAGAGACAGAGAGAAAGAGATAGAAAGAGAGAGAGAGAGCGATAGAGAGAGAGAGAGAGGAAGAGAGAGAGAGAGAGGGAGGAGGAGGAGAGAAAGAGAAATGCACATCGCTTCAGACAACTAGTCAGTAAAACATAAACTGTGGGTGCCGTGTGAGAAACTAATGCATGTCTCCCATCATATAACGATTCTGTCACCTAACATGGGGACACTCCATTAGAGTACACTTGTTCTTCTGTTTAACCTTTTTATCCTCTACGCCCTCCTCCTCCTTCTCCTCCATCGTCTACTCCTCGTTCAGCGCCTCCTTGTTTTTCTCCTCATCTTCCTCCTAGTTTCTATCCTCATTCTTATTCTTCCTGCTCTGTGTTTCTTTCATCTTGACATGAACTCCCATGTTAAGAGTATATCCCGTGATTGTTTGATCATAAAACTATAACACATTTACATAGACCAACGCCCGGGACGTAAGCTCGCATCAACATATATGCGCTATGGAACAACAAAAACAGATAAAAAATGAAGCAAAACTCAGAATATTTGAGAAATGCATCAGCTTACATAAACTTGTTGCGCAAATATTCATGATTTAATTACAAGCGAATATTTAAATTAGAACAAAGCCTTTCATTTGGGACTTATATACACTTACTCACACACATAGACACACACACACATCAATATACAAAAACAGTATACAAACACATCACATACATACACTCATACCCCAACACACATATACTCTACGCCTACACATACCCTCACATACCCTACATGCATCCACAATCTCCCCACACCCACATATCCCTACACACTCACTATCTCTCACACACATCTCAAACACAAACATATTCTCCACACACACACACACACACATACATCCCACATATACACCCCCCCCCCCACTCTCCCCCCTCCCAACCCATGCACACATACACACAAACAATCATTCAATGGACGCGCATTAAACAACTCAGACCTATTTTCGAAATGCTAAAAAAGTATAACCGTTAAAAATATAAAGCATGGGGGGAAAAAAACTGCAGAAATAATTAGGAATACATTTTTTTTTTTAAAGTTTAAATTAGCTTGGGAATTTCAAGTTAATGAGAAAAGAATAAGAATTTAATTACAGGTTTTGCGTGACGGAAATTAGGTAAGAATTTAGCGACGACGATGGGGAAAGCAATGAAATTAAAAGGATAATAAAAGATTAACAATGCAAAATATTGGAGATTAACGAAATCAGAAGCACAGCCGCTCGGATATGGAAAGGACACGCAATTATAATAAAGAATAAGGAAGAGCACACAGACATTGCTTCGGATAATTGGTGGACTTGAAATAATATGAGGAATAAAGTTACGGTTCCTGTTCGGTACATGTTTCCAGAATGGATAGAATTAGATATATAAGAACACACAAGGCGATATAAAAGTTGAATGTGAACAGGCATTCAAAACTGTTTCCTCCAAGCAACGACAGCACCTCTCTGAAACCACACTATTGCTTTAAAAAAGTCGCTTAAAAGTCGACAGGGTCGACTTCATCGCCCCGGGTTTTATCCCATATGGCTCGGTCCCTTTCCGCAGCGAGGAAAGCGTCGCACAAAGCACGAACTCCGTAGCTTTTAGCGACGACCCACAAGAGTCTCTGAAACATTTAACTCGTAAACCGAAGGGCGCGGCCCGGAATCGAACCCACAACCTACGGAGCACGAGTCAAACGGCTTAACCACTTCGCCACAGAGACATTGCTTCCACGTATGAACAAGCTACTTCCATTTAGTTGCACATATTCTTCAGAAAATCGCCGTCAACCTCAGAATTTTCTGACCGTTTGTGATTTTCTAGACAATTTTACCCTTAGAAGCTTGCAGTTACTGATGTGTGTGGCTTAGTGGATAGTAAAACGTGTATTTTCGTAGTAAAAAAAGTCGCTTAAAAGTAAACAGGGTCGACGTCATTGCACTGGGATTTTATCCCATATGGCTCAGTCTCTTTCCGCAGCGGGGAAAGCGTCGCACAAAGCACAAACTCAGTGGCTCCAGCGACGACCCTCGGGAGTTTACGAAAAAAATGCAATCGTGAACCTAAGGACGCGGCTCGGAATCGATCACACAACCTTCGGAGCCCGAGTCAGACGGCTTGACTACTTCGCCACGGAGACTCCCGAGTTTTTTTTTAAATTATCATTTTCATAATCCCCAGACACACCGAATTGAGGGTTAGAAATTACATGCAGGCGGTTTGGAAGCAAACATATTTGATTTTAATGGTATGAGGCGTAGGTCGTTCAGAAAATAATGGCAAATTTCTGTGAGTATATGTGTATGTGTGGGGTGGGATGTGTGTGGGTAGATGTGTGTGTGTGGGGGGGGGGTGTGGAGATGTATGTGTGTGTGTTGGAATATATGTCTGTTGAGGTGTGTATGAGTGTATTTGTGGTGTGCTTATATAACAATGTTGTGTATTTGTATGTGTCTTCTTCTTCTTCAGCGTTCCGAGCCATTGAGGTTCTTTGCTGCAAATACAATCCGTCTCCATTCGTCTCTCTGGTGGACCTTCTCTTGCCAGTCGTTGATTCCAAGTGCTTGTAGGTCTGTACATGTATTATCTCTCCACCGCCTTCTTGGTCTACCTCGGGGTCTACGGTCATTTATTTCCTGAGTGTAAGCGAGTTTTGTTTCCCTATTATCTTCCATTCTTTCTATATGCCCCAGCCATTGTAGTCTATTAGCCTTCATGATACCAGTGATTAGCGGGGACTTAAACTTGCAAACCATTACCGCCTCTGTACTATATAGCGCGCCGGCTTCGTGGCTTAGAGGTTATGACTTTTCTCCGTAATCTCGTATACTCTCGTCGGTAACGTGATGATGGTTCAAATCAGCAGTGGTTCGAATCGCGTCGGTAACTTACGGGGGATGTGAGCCGGCCGCTCAGAAAGCAATGGCAAACTACTGAGCGTAATCTTGCCAAGAGATCAACATACAGCTGAAAGATGCTGGTGTTGACAGCTAAGTCCTGTAAAGGATATGCTAAAAAAAAAAAAAAAAAAAACTCAATAGCGCACGCCATAACCGAACTGCTGTAATCTACCCGTGACAGCACACAATGGCAGATTCACAACAAAGTAATTAAAACCACGACATAGAAATAGGGCGAATTAAATAAAGCATATATATTTTATTTGTTTACACACAAATAGAAGCAGATGTAATTTACAAATTATGTCCATTTGTCAAGCTTGTCATTTTCAATAATAATTGCGACATTTTGCATTGATGTTATTTAATTACGGTTTCTTGTGTCCTGGTTTCATTAGGTGGCAATTATTTAAGATGTGGGTGTATTATCATTTATCAAAAATATATTTATTGTAAATCATATCGATAATGGAAATTTATGTTGATTTTCTTTATCATAAAAAAAGAAAAACAAGCAGATAGATATAGACAGACAAAAAGCCTGAACGACAGACATACGTTAGACAGAAAGGCAGAAACGAACACTTAGACACACACAGGCATATACACACACAGACATATACACATACAGACATATACACAGACTGACTGGCTTACAGCTAACAGATAAAGAAATATTCTGGCAGAGACAGACAAAGCGATGAATAGAAATACAGGCGGACGGAATGAAGGACCGACAGAACGGTCGACCGACCAATGATCGACCGACCGACTGACGGACGGATGGAGGGACGGATTGGCTGGTAGGCAGACTGCCAGCCACAGAGCTAGCCTGACCGATCGGCCGACCGACCGTTCCAACCAGCGACCAGCGACATACAAAAACACAGACAACAGGACAGACGGATAGACATTGGAATAGACGAAAAGTCAGACAGACAACCTGCCAGGTAGCCAGCAAGCAAGCCAGCCAGCCAGACAGACAGACAGACAGACGGACGGACGGACGGACGGACGGACGGGCGGGCGGGCGGGGGGGGGGGGGAGGCAGGCGGGCTGGGAGGCGGGCGGGTGGGCGGGCGGACGGACGGACGGACGGACGGACGGACGGACGGACGGACAGACAGACAGACAGACAGACAGACAGATCCACCGACCCACCGACCGACCGACCGACCGACCCACCGACCGACCGACCTAACGACCTGACAGACAGACAGACAGACAGACAGACAGACATGCAGACAGACAGACAGACAGACAGACAGACAGACAGACAGACAGACAGACAGACAGACAGACAGACAGACAGACAGACAGACAGACAGACAGACAGACAGACAGACAGATCAGTTTTCCAACCATTGAAACTATAGTTTTCAATCTCATCAACTGGCTCATTTAAAGTCGTCGGTCTTACATTAACTTCACTTGAACACCTTTCTCTTTGCTGAAATTGCCGTACCACCGCACTACCGCACACATATAAAATAGATCTTCAATAGCCCTGGACACGCGAGAAGCCATCAACTTTCGCTAGCAAACGTATCGGTACATGGGATGTGTAAACACATTCATAGACAACAATAGCAAGGGTTGTCTTGGTAATGTTGATGAGAATATGTCAACAAGAAGTCCCGGGTTTAATTGCATGATGAAAAATACGCCCAGCATTAGGCAGATTTATGGTATGCGACAAGTGTTTCCAAATATGTGACTTGCACATGGCAAATTGGCATCAAATTTATTGTATTGTTGGATACGGCGAGCTGTCACATCCAGAAATAAAGCTGATATGTGGGGCGCTGTTATCAATTCGTTCGTTCTTAATCCAAAAATCTCAGAGACGAATATCATTATGCAGGGCAGAAACACATATTAAGAACATATTTACCTTCATGCTGTGGTATAAACAACTGGCCATATTTTATTGCTGACCTCACACCGGACATATTAGATACCGCAGTTAGATCGTGAAGTAATAGATTTTAGCATATTCTAGACCACAACATGTGAGGTGGGGTAAGAAATTCCCTTCCACAACACCTTTCTTCTTCTGAAATAAAGCTGGGTCAACCCTCAAGCCTTACTGATGGGCAAAAGTAATCCCATCTCTGCTGGGAATTGAACCAGACTAATGTCGTGGCATATTCTCACACTAACCCTCGTTGTTAGTATACAACTGTAAATTCCTTCTTCTTCAGAGATCGGTAACATTACCATAGTCTACTGGACTCTATGGTCTCTCTACCCGAGGGGTTACACCACTTTCTCTGTAATCCCGTTTATCACGCAGAGAACTGGAAGCGGTTCTACCCCCGCTGGTGACTTGTGGGATAACTGAGCCGGCCGCTCAGAAAGCAATGGCAAACTACTGAGCGTAATCTTGCCAAGAAATCAACAGACAGCTGAAAGATTCTGCTGTTGACAGCGATGTCCTGTAAAGGATATGCGAATTAAAAAAAAAAAAACTGGACTCTATCACATGCTGCCCCGTTAAAAGTTAGTTGTATGTCCTTTTACACAACATCGCCGTCAATTGCATTATTTAGCTCTTTGTGATTTTATATGTGGTTTTATGATCAGCAGTTTGCTATGTATGCTATTATATGTAGAACTCTCCGGGGCGAAGTAATTAATCCGCACGCCTGGTACTCCGAGGGTAGAGGGCTCCAATACAGGTTCTGTCATCCAGTTCAGTTCGTTTGAGCAACGGAGCTCGTGCTTTATGGGACTCTTTCGGCAGGTCGTCCTGTGGAAAGAGACCGAGCCATGTGGGATAAAACCCGGTGCAGTGAAGTCGAACGTCTCCACTTTAAACTAGTATATGTATGTGAAACATATTCATCAAACAGACCAACTGAGAAACATTTAATGTCAGTGAAAATGTGGTTACTGAGGAAAATGTGGTTTCTGAGGAAAATATAGTTTCTGAGGAAAATGTGGTTTCTGAGGAAAATGTGGTTTCTGTAGAAAATGTGGTTTCTGAGGGAAAATGTAAAGAATACGATGGCCGGAGAGAAAACATTTTCTTCGCCTTTACTTCCTAATATTGAAAAACATTTTCTTCGCCTTTACTTCCTAATATATTTCCTGTTACTAATTTTATTCTTATCAATCTTGAAGCCCTGGTTAATTTTATAAAATAGGCGTCGATATGGAATCGAACCCTTGATAAGCGGACCAGCAGGCGAGCATTTAGCCACTACGCTGTCACGGCTCCCCCTATTGCGTAGAAATCATAAATTATTTTCATGCTTTTCAAGTTACATTGACATAAACAGGAATCTTAAAACGATAAAAGTTTAACATTTTAAAAGGCTAAAAGCGAATGAAAAACCTTTAGGAGAAATTATATCTTCTTGAACTTTTGACTTTGGTTAATCAGACTGCGTATACAATTATTTTCGTCTAAAGCTGCGAACTGACATATGTCAAAGACAGAACGCACTCTGGCTAATATTATTTCGCTCCAAAGCACTGAAGATAGCTTAAGACATAAAACTAAGCGCTGAGATACATGCGGGCAAGCACCAACTTATTTAAAAAAAAAAAAAATCACAAGTTCTTGGCAAAAGCACATTTCAGACAAAAAAATATCCTCCCAGTAAATAATAAACATATATGTTAAAGGATAAAAACACGTCTGCGTGCACCATAATTACTTCAGCGTAGACAAAAATAATAAAAACGTTACTTTTTAAATTAAAATAAATTGTAAAAATTACAAATATGAAATGGATATGAAGTCTGGGATCCAGTTTAGCCCCGTATATTTCTGTTTTTATAAGTGTTAGCATAACTATGAACGGCGTTTTTTTTCCCCCTGCGAATATCCACCTGCCAGTGCTCTCTCGTCCAATCACAGTTGATGAAATAGCATGTTTGTGGGTGTTTTAATTTCTTTTCAAGTGGCATGATGATCCTAGTTTTTAGATCATAAAAATACTGGCGTCTATAGCTCACATGTCTAAAGGTGAACAGTTCATGGAAACTTTTTGCTAAGGTAGACATGTGTTGCCGGCTTCCTGGCCTAGAGGTTAGCGACTTTTCTCCGCAATCTCGTATACTCTCGTATGTAGCGTGACGACGGTGAGAATCAGCAGTGGTTCGAGTCGCGTCGGTAACTTACTAGGCATGTGAGCCGGCCGCTCAGAAAGCAATGGCAAACTACTGAGCGTAATCTTGCCAAGAAATCAACAAGCGGCTGAAAGAAGCTGATGCTGACAGCGATATCCTGTAAAGGATATGGGAAAAAAAGACATGTGTTACTTTAACTCTGTCCCTCCCAGATTTGTGTTACGTTATATCTGTCTGGTCCAGACATTTGTTACTGTATTTATGTCTTTTCCAGACATGTGTTTCTCTACATCAGTTTCTTTAAAACATTTGTTACTTTACCTCTTTCTTGTTAAGACATTTGTTATTTTACTTATGTTCTAGACTTTTGTTGTTGTACTTCGTTCTTTTTTCCAGACAATAATTACTATAATTCTTTCACTTTCAGATATCTCTTACTCTAACTCACTCATTTCGAGATATTTATTTCGCCTCGTTCTATTTCTCATACAATTGTTACTTTGCATGTGTCTGTTCCAGGTCTATTTGGCGAAATCCTTCATCTGCCTGCCTCGTGCTCCGGACTCAGCCTTTCGGTTTACTGGTGCAATTTTCACGAAGACACCTGTGGGTCGTCGTTGGAGCTATGGAGTTCGTACTAAGTATGACGCTTTCGGTAGGCCACCTAACGGCAAGAGACCGAGCCAATGGGATAAAACTTTGTCTAATGAAGTCGATCCCCTCTCCTTTTGAATGCATTTACACCTTTCCTAGAAATGTTTAACTGTATCTCTTTCTGTTCCAGACATTTGTACTTTAACATAGTCTCTCTCGGGTCTCCCCACAAATCTCCATCCTTGATAGTCTGGATCAATTCTGCTGAGTGTATTCCTACATGCCACTGTCTTAGATCATCAGCATCACACATCATTTCTCTTACGCTGACTCTGTATCTACTAATTTTGATATTTTTAATCGACACGATGTTTTCCAATCCTATCTTCTCATTATATGACAACACAACTCGGTCTGTCTGTTTGTTATTGCATATATAATATTTTACCATCATTATTCTCTTCAAGGCAAACGTTGAATGTTATTCTGCCGTCGAGGTATTCGCAAAATTTGTTTTAAAACCACATCTCCCATGCTCTTTTTAATTTGTTATTTCAAATTTCAAGAATCGCGGGAATACAGCAGAAAAGGTTCAATGTAATATTTCTACACTATTTCTAATATTCAGTACTAGGCATTCATATATCTTCATCAGCATCATCAAGTGATTGGTGTAAACAAGCACAATGCAATTACGTCAAACAAAACACCCCCCAAAAAAATTCTGCATGCAGGCAGAAGACGAAGAAAAGAAGAAGTGCATGCCGACTTGCGTAGGCGAACAAGTTTATTCACATCTTGCAATCTCCATGAGCATTTATCAGAACCTATACTGACACCCTTCCTTACTCTGTCACAGGATGGCAAGAATTTACTTTCGTTATCTGCCTCAGCTAGCATCATATACTCAATACACTTGAAGAGGTGGACAGCGACCATGTACTTTTGTTTAAACTTTGTGAAGGCCTAACAATCACACATACCGATTGCACTATCCATCAAAGAACTACATTTACCTTGTCATGTCTGTTAACAAAGGGATTCGGGCGGAGGAGCGTAATTGGGAGGGTACAAGCCTTACCCTAGTGCGAGAAAATGCATCCTACAGACTAAATGTCACGGCAGGCTATACCAGGCCCTGAGCCTGCATGTTATGAGAAGAAATGAATTGGAGAACTTGTGACAACTGGTAAGATCGAAGGGAAGAGACCAAGGGGAAGACCTAGAAGCAAATACCTGGATGACTTGGCGACGTGACATGGTTGACATTATTGTACAGCGTTTCTGAAATATTCAATATTCGCCGTGTTGCTGAGCGCTATAAAGATGTGCAGATTAATTAATGCTCTGCTGTGTGCGCTCAGGCAAAAGTAGGCTTTCGGGTGTGTAGTACGGGCATCTGGAAAGTAGGTTGGCAATCGTATTTTGTGTGCCGCTGATATGCCTTACTTCGAAACTGAATTCTTGAAGTAATAGAGACCATCTTGCCACCCTGCGATTAGTAGGAGTTCCAGTAGTGATGATTGTCAACGGATTGTTGTCTGTCTCGATTATAAAATGTTTTCCTAGAAGAAACCTGGATAATTTTCTAACAGAATACACCAGAGCAAGGGCCTCAACTTCAGGCGTCGACCAATTTTTTTCTCTTGGTTTTAATTTACGACTTACGTAGTATACTGGGTGAAGGATTTGATCATACTCTTGTAATAATACGGCCCCGATCGCTATGGAGCTCGCATCTGTTCTCAATCTGAAAATAGTGTCCAAATTTGGCAATTTAAGTATCGGGTTACTAGAAAAATAAGATAACACCTTTGTGAATGCTGGTCTCAGGCATTTGCTGTTTACAATTTTGTTAGGTTTATCTTTGGTTAGTAAATTGGTGAAACACTCAGTCAATGAAGCAAAATTTGGAATAAACTGTCTGTAATAGTATAACAGACCTAGGACACTTCTTAATTCTTTCTTTGTTGTCGGAAGCGACAATTTAAGAATTCTTGACACGATGTTGTCGTCAGTAGTGACAAAGCCATTACAAATTTTATAACCCAAAAAAGTAATTTCTTTGTAGGCTATGTCAACCTTTGATGGTTTGACTGTTAGGCCATCATGTCTGATGCGGTCAAATGTCTGCTGTAATGTCGATAAGTGGTCTGTCATTGTCTTGGATGGTTGGAGAAAATACTACTGTAGTCTTGTAACAGTTGTCTGCAATTGTTGGTCTCTGTCTGAGTAAGATTAGGATTTATTTTGATGTCCTGTAGAGAGTCTGTCGTGTCAATTGATGGGGTCGGTATTTCTTCTGTATCGTCATCGACTGTGTGGTCCACTATCATTGTGCTTGCTGCAGTCTCGTCTTGGTCTCCGTCTCTGTTGTAGTACGGTTTTAACATGTTGATGTGAAATATTTTGTGTTTGTTGTTTACTGCAATTTCGTAGTCCACTGTCAAGATTTGTCTCAGTACTTTAAACGGTCCTTGCCATGAGTATGTCAGTAGATGTCTGTTGCTTGGCAAAAGTAATAGAACGTCTTGTCCAGGTGTGAGTGTTATTGTCCTGTTTCCTCTGTTTGCATATTGTCTGTAAATAGCACCAGATTGTTTCACTGCTTCTTTAGCTAAAATACACGATTTAATAATTCTATCTCGCAATGATGTTACATGTTCATAAGATGATACTGGTTTATGTTCCTTTACACTATCAGTTAACATTGAATGATACATAGCTAATGGGCCTCGTGGTTTGGATCCATAGACAAGTTCAAATGGTGAAAAACCAGTACTGGAATTAGGTACTTCGCGATATGCAAATAGTATGGCAGGTAAATAGGTATCCCAGTCTTCAGTATGTTCCTGGGTAACTTTAGCTAGCATATGCTTGAGTTCACCGTTCATCTTTTCTACAATCCCCGTAGAATGAGGGTGGTATGGGCTATTAAAGCACTGCTTTACCCCTAACATTCTAGTACAGGCTTGAGTGGCTGCAGCTATGAACTGGCTACCCCTATCTGAGAGAATGGTATCAGGGAATCCTACCCTTGAAAAAATGTGGAAGAAAACTTCCATTACATCCTTGGCAGTTATGTTCTTAAGTGGAATTGCCTCAGGCCACCTACTACAGAGATCAATTATCGTTAGGAATAAACTTATTGCCTCTTGATGTAATGTGGTTTAGAGGACCTACAATTTCAACAGAGATCTTTTCGAAAGGTTTAATTGCTAGATCTGTTATCTGTAGTTCTTATTGCGGGTGTTTACTCTTTGTCACAAGCTTCTGGCAGATGTCGCACGTTCTGTAATATTGGTTGGTGTCGCTGCAGAATCTAGGCTAGTAGAACTGGGTTAATAGTCTAGATCTTGTTTTAGAATAAGCCTTATGACCTGCAAAGGGTATGTCATGTGCTAGATGTAAAGCTTGTCTGCGGTGTTCAGTTGGTAGCACTGTCTGCTCAGTGGTGTTGGTAACTTTGGTGAAGGGCTTTTGTTTACTGTAGGTACCTGACTTCATTATATCATAGGTAGCGGCTACTACAAACTCAGTGTCTGTCAATACACTAGTAAAACACTGTTTGTTGGCTGTGAAGTAAGCCGAACCTTGTTTCTCTATATGTTGCACACTCTCGCACTCACATTCTTGCAGAAATTTAGAAAATGATGGTGGTAGAGATGAAATGATTTTATCTCTAATAATTAAATCTTTCAACTTGTCAAAGCTGTTATTCACTTCAGCTGATGACAACCATTTACTAAACACATCCTGTACTACGGAAACGTAGTCAGAGAAAGTTTGTGTAGGTTTTGTAGCTAATTTACTAAATAGTTCTCTGCAGCCTGCTTTATCTAACAGGAAGTGTGACATAATTTTGGACTTTATATATTGATAGTCTTTCCTGAGATCTTTGGGAATGGTCTCTATCACTTTGAGAGGTTCCCCTGAAAGACTTCTCATATAGATAATATTCCATTCTGTCTCTGGGATCTGATAATGCTCCATTATCGTTTCAAAATTTTGGGTGAAGGCTGCAATGCAGTCGCCCGTGGTGAAATTTTTGACGATCCCTTGGTACTTTTTGAACTGATTTTCTTTGTCTTGTCTTTCTAACTTTTTAGATTCTTTATCTGCTGATGCTTCAGCTTCCAGCTGTTTAATTTTCAGCTGCATTTCAAGTTCTTCCTTTTTCGTTCGTGAATTGATTTCAAGCTCTTATCTTTTGATTTGGGCAGAGATCTCAGCTTTTCTTATCTCAGCGTCTATTTCTGCTTTTTTTCAGATCTCTTTCAGCAGCTTTGTCTTCACGTTCTCTGGCTTTCTCCTGCAATAGGACATACTCTGCATACTTTGCCTCACTCCACTTTGTTAATTCATCACCCGTTAATTTTAGTTTTAAACCAGACTCAATGAAATCGGCTAATGTCGACATTGTGAATTACTGTAGTTACAGTAGATGTACGACAAATTAAGTATATGTTGTTAGTAGTTACAATAATTTGTACAATAGTTATCAAAAGTACAGCTATGCCTGGACTCACATACAAAAGTATATATGAAAAAAAAAGAGAATACTTAAGTGAATTTGGACCTCTGGAGTATGTTGGAACACTGCACCAGAGAATGACTGCTTGATCATTACCACCCGGAAAAAAAAATGATCTTTACTTGCTAACACTTTCGGATGACACAAAAACCTGTGCTTTTTAGATAGGAAAATATTAGTATATGTATGTTTATGAGGTGTATGCATTGTCAACTAAGTTTTGTAGGTGTGTATGCTGTAGAGTTTGTTTGTTAGTCGTAAAGTCGTCCGTTCATCACTCACTTTCCATTTCACGTCTTTACAAAAACTTTCCGCTTACAGTTGTACACTATTTTACAACTAGTTCAAAGCTGCACGATACATCCACATTCACCTCTATCTTATATTCAGTGCATACGCGGACAAAAAACCCCACGTTCACACCTGTCAGGATCTTGCAATCAGCAATAATACAGGCTCGTAATACCTCACAGATGTGATAACAAACACTGTCACAGAATGACTTGACGTGACACACAGCGAATCCAATTCTAACACTTTATATCGAACTTCTCACTCGCCACAAACGTTACATGCATCGTGCAATTACAATAACGATGCCATTACACAATCAATATAGTAGTAGACACCTTGCAGTCTTGACAGACCAAAGTATGTGAGTGGAATGTGGCCAATATTCCATCACAATGTCTGGGCAGAGCTTCAGAGATCATGTGATGCCCAAACGACATGATCTCTCTCTCGGCCTAGTCTTGTGTATTCCAGAGGAATGGGTAACCAATACGTCTGGCACAAGGTAGGCTGCAGACGCTGGCGGCTCAGCGTCAATCCACCGAGACCTCACCACTACGAGCCGGTGGCGAGTTATGGCCAGACCCTGACACCCAAGGGACCCGGCTTAGAGGCGTTCAGCCATGTCCCACAGGTGAGGGCCTTGTACGAGCCCGGACCATGAGGGCGCGCACATCTGTCAATCACAAGTGTCCGGACCTGTGTAAAGCGTGCACTATCGTCAGACTCCCCACCTGACTTATAGCGGTCCCCGCGACCAGCGGGAATAGGCCCGCCATAGCTACCGCAGGAGATATTGCCTGTCTATTTGCAAGCAAATCTCCCATACTTCCACTGTGCGGATCTCGCGACCAGCGAGAATAGGCCCGCCAGAGATTATGCTCGTCTGCTGCGAACAAATCTCTACCGAGAGACTGAATAAGTAAAGAAACGATAAAAGTGGTTATATATATACAATAGATCAATACATAACTTACAATACTCCTTATCAGGCGCACAGTCTTCTACACTCAAACAGGCGTTCCCTCTCTTCGCGTTCACACATACAAGTTATGCGAGCATACATTCGAACCGTCCGTCCAGTACCACTGTCCGACGCCGTCTGGCTTCTAACGGCCGTGAGTCCTCGTTAGTCGGGGTTGTCTCCCTGCGTGGCCTCCGTGTACCACGCGCTGCACCGACTGACCATTTCTGTCACGGCAGTGTTAGTGTCGCTCACAGGCATACCTGGCGTAATTGCCAGGCGTCGATGAAGACGACGTGGCAGAACTGGTGGTGAGATTGGGGAGATTATGACAATAATTGTGATAGGGACAATGTCCCAATGTAAATATATTATATCTTAGTATAGTAAATGTGATGAATATTTGTGTGTTATGTGAACGAAATGTAATATTATTTTAAATAGTTATCAACATTGAAACGAACAGTCCTACGAGGAATTCAAGACTTACCTTACTTGATTTATTCGAGTATCCGTATTACCTGCGTTTATGAACACTGTTGAACACTATTAATATAATCTTAGTAGAGTGTTCAGACTTTTAAACTGTGTGAAAGAGACTACGACATCTAAATCCATCAGAATGTGTAATCCGTACTTCAAAAGAATGTGTAATCCAGCAGCTGTGCTCGGGAACTGTTCAATCCATTCTTTACGCAACATCCCGACAGAAGAACATTGTGTTACTTACAACTGAGCACACCAGCTGTGTCCTTCCGGTGTTTTTGTAATTAATTTAGAAACTAGCAGACCATAGTAGAATTCTCACAAAGAATTGACGATTTACATAAACTTTGTGAGTTGAAATTTTGCATATCCAAATTGTATGAAAATATTTTTGATATTTGTAATCTGAGAATCATAATTTGATCACTTGTTCTCAATAGTAACAGTTGGTTCACTATTGATAATAAGCATCAAACTGTGACGCCTAGAACTTGAGTTACAAATGTAATTTATTTTCTTTGAAAGCTTGTGAAAATTATCGCCCATATATTTTTTGTTGTTGTTTCACTTTTTGCAACTAAGGAAAACAATTTGAAATTATTGGTAATGTGTAACAAGTATAGAAAACCTTCCTCGTGTTGCCAGAATGGAGACACATCAAGAGGACATCAACTATGCGTGGTGTATAATTACCGAAGTTGTAGACCTACATGAGACTTCTGACCAAGTGAGTTTGGGGTCAAAATGTTGGAGTCATCTTATAAGGGAAAGGACTCGCGGCCTGACATGTCGTGTTTATAATTTTTTTTTATTTGCCGTGATGTGGTTGCGTGGCTTGAGAGATAGCATAAATCTCTGATAGCTACCGGACTGTCTGTGTCAATTTACAACCTACGTAAATATCCAACTAGTGGATTGTACTTGAATAGTGTGGCGTGACAGCATCATTGAAGAGCGTGTGTATATACCATACAATTATCTACTATATTTCAAGGTAATCCAAAGTGTCATGTCAGATGACAAACAATGGGTCGATTCTGACAGGTTTAATGAATAAACCAATGTATATAGCCAACATGAAAGGATACTCCTTTCATTAGAGAGGGGGCGGGAGAATGACATAATCTCCCCAATCTCTCCACCAGTTCTGTCACGTCTTCTTCATCGACGCCTGGCAATTACGCCAGGTACGCCTGTGAGCGACACTAACTCTGCCGAGACAGGAATGGTCAGTCGGTGCAGCGCGTGGTACACGAAGGCCACGCAGTGAGACAACCCCGACTAACGAGGACTCACGGCTGTTAGAAGCCAGACGGCGTCGGACAGTGGTACTGGACGAACGGTTCGAATGTATGCTCGTATGGCTTGTATGTGTGAACGCGAAGAGAGGGAACACCTGTTTGAGTTTAGAAGACTGTGCGCCTGATAAGGAGTATTGTAAGTTGTGTATTGATCTATTGTATATATATATATATATATATATATATATATATATATATATATATATATATATATATATATATATATTGATTGATTGATTGTGTAATGGCATCGCTATTGTAATTGCGCGATGCATGTAATGTTTGTGGCGAGTGAGAAGTGCGAATAAAGTGTTAGAATTGTATTCGCTGTGTGTCACGTCAAGTCATTCTGTGACAGTGTTTGTTATCACATCTGTGAGGTATTAGAGCCTGTATTATTGCTGATAGCAAGATCCTGACACTTAGCCACGTGACATGGTCAAGACAGGAACACTGAACTGATCCACGACTCTGGTGGTCGAGTGAGATGGCAAAACATGACCGCCCACGCTTATCGGCATGGCACATGATGGATGGGTGGATGGAGCCTTGGTGGGCTACTGATCTCGGATCGAAGTTCCGACAGGCGGACAGCTAGAGCATTGCTTGGCTAATCCGGCAGATTCTGTAGCGTGTCTTATTTCGGGCGTATTTTGTTACCTTTCCTCTGGAGAGTACTAGTCAGGTCGAGAGATGGATCATTCTGAATGGGCAACACAAAGTATCTAAATTCAACTCAAGCTTTGTGCTATGGAAAGGTATATCTTCATTTTACAAACTATCTCCTCTCCAGACGGCAAGGTGCCAGTCAGTCTAATAACGAACGACAACTCAAAGAGGTAAAACAGCGTTTACCAAATAAGGACAATCCATCATCGCTTGCTAGAAGAAAAACACTAGTAAGGGAAGCAACAAAGGGGTTGGGAGTAGTTTTATGTAATTTTATTTGGGAAGAGAATTATGGCATAAAATATATGAGAGAGGAAAGTCGGAAAATATTTTGTTTTGCGCTGGCTCAATTTGAACTCAAGCATAGTCCATACATGTTACTTCTGGTGGTGCTGGACACTGAATCTTGCGTGTGGATCAGCTTTGCCTATTAACTGTGTGATGATGGCAGAAGTCAAATAGAAATCAAAAAGACAATAGGAATGGCCAAAAATGCTTGCATGAAATCAGTATTAACGTCTAGAGAGATTAACAGCGGATTAAACATGAGAATTGTCAAATGCTACGTAAATTCAACGCTACTGTATGGCGTGGACATTAAAGGAGCAACTAGAAAGTCTCATAGTGGCCCTAGAGATGTGGATATACAGATGAATATGTCGTATTTCATGGAAACAAACACAATCAAATGCAGAGGTTCTATAAAAACTGGGAATAAAGAGAGATTTCGTGAATGAAATAAAGAGACAAGTGAAATATTTCGGCCTCGTTAAAAGACATAATACTAATATAAAAACCATACTGGAGGGCAAGGTTGGGGGCAAGCGAGCAAGAGGTAGACAACGATACAAGTGGAAAGATAACATCAAGAGATGGGTAAACATCAGCCTGACAGAATGTGCGATGTTCGTCCATCATGAATGACGAGGACCATTCATTACACTGCATCTTTTGATGAGGAACGAATGACTTGCGCTCTAGTTTTGTATAGCGAGGTAGTGGTCGCGCAACTCCGTCGTCCCCGCTCTCTCGTCTGTGTCCATCTGGCTCCAGTGGCGAGCATGGCAAGACGACTGGAAGACGGACACAGATGCAGTGGACGTTAGGCTGCCACGGGCCAGTTATCCCTGTATATATTGGCTCTCGAGAGCCTCGTGCAAACGGCCCTTCCGTCAATTCCTTTCATTGTCAGTTTTAAGACAAGCGTAGCGACAAGCAATGAGCGTATGATTACTGATAGGATCCACAAGATTTCCTTCGCCGAAGACGGACTGACCGCCAAAACAGACCACACGCATATGAGGCGAGAAGCTGCCCACAGAAGATATTGCTCGTCTAAGTTGCGAACAGATCTCCCAATTTACCGTTGAGCCTCACCAGCACACAAGTGCACATGGCGACTGACAGGACAGACGTTCACGCACACGCAAGCCAAGAGTAGCATTGCTAAAGCGCGCCCTCCCGGTACAAGGTGATACATGCAAAACCACTGGACGCCTACCGACGAGCTTTCAAGCTACGCCGGCAGGACTGACGGAAAAAAAGCCATACCAGCTTACTGACTGCAGGCCCACTACTCATCGAGAGAGAGTGGACGCTTATCGAGACTTTGTCGAACGGTCGTACAAATTTTGCTCTTTTGCCCGCTCAAACCACGACCCTGGCTGCACGATGTGGTTTACATTCTCGAAACTCCTGCCTCGCTAACTTGCGTTGGCTGGGAAGATCCCATTTTGTTGCACCTCACACAGCCATCCGAGACAACGAACGCTAGACGCGGAACTGACCAGCCCTCACGACAGTATGTACAGTCAGGGCGAGAGATAGACAGTGTTGGAGATCCATTGCAGCCAACCTTCATTGCGGAGAAGGCACCTGATTGATTGATTGATTGATTGATTGATTGATTAACATTGTCCCTCGCTATCAGGCGAACCCACTCCGACTTCAGAGGTACTTATAATTTACGTTCCCAGGTCAAAGACGAGAATTCACATTTTAATCCATCTGTCCGTTGTAGGGTTTGAACCTCTTACTTCGGCATCAGCACACTGAATGTTTAAGAGCACGCGTTCTTATCCATTTGGCCATGCTGACATACGGAAAATATATGAAAACCACTGTAGGAATCGGCTGAATAATTTACAGAGAAAGAGCAGTTTAATTTCTAGAAAAGTATAAATCCTCTCTCTGCTTTAGTTTGGAAAATTCTAGAACAGCGTGACTCCTCTATATAGCTACTTTAGTTAGGGAAAGCTAATTATTGCAAGCATTTCCTGGCCTGTAACATTAACATTTTCTAGAATTAACTATCTCAGCGGTGCGTAACAGTGCACACCTGTGTGGAATGTGAGTCTCTGGGAACTGGCGTGCCGGGGTATGTGATGTATTACTTCTGTCGTGTGCAATGTAAGATATGTGTGCCATTTATTTTACTCGATGTATCCAGGGTAACTGGTAGCTAGTAAACTCGATTGTCGATCTGGTGTTCCAGGGTCAAAACCCTCACTCCCGGTGAGATGTGCATTTTTATACTACACGTCTCTGCAAACAACTTCGGTCTCAAAGTTAGGGTCCATGCACAAGTACTGATGAGCAGCCATAGCAGAGGAAGGGAAAAATTAAGTCCCAGAATATTCTAATAATTTACAGGTATAGATTAGTAATGATATGAGAATAAAAGAGGAAGTTGACAATAGAGCACAAACACCACAACAAGCAAATGGCAAAACATAGGAATATGACATAATAGGAAACACTGAGGTCATATACAAAGCATGAGAAAACAATCCACAGGTATTGATAGGCACACACATAAATAAAGAATAGAAGTAAGGGTGAAATGGCACTTTAGTTAAAGAGATAGTCGCATAGCTTTTACATGACGGCACATTAAACCCCAGTATTTTATAACGTTTGTGTGTTTTAGTTGGTAAATTTTACGTTCAGTAGGTCAATATTTCTCCCCCGATGGTGTTTCCACCTTGTCGTGGTGGGGGAGCTTGAGTTTCTCAGTGACCCTGAGAGCTATGCCGGCGGTAGCGTAGCTACCAGCAGGGCCTCCCAAGCCGGACAGGTCAAAGGGTAGAGAACAGACAAAGAGAAACACCCTGGTCCTCCAGGTTGGGGGTTGAAGCGTGGGGTTAACATCCCCACCTTTGTAAAAACCTTTCTTTGTTACGAAACAAATACATGAGCCTCGATATCGGACTGACTTATCTGGACAACGACCTTGGAACGTTAAAGGACTTTTGAGATTTGGAACATGGAATGTACGGACACTATATCGAGCTGGAGCGGCCGAAGAACTAACCCGGGAGCTGGGTGAATATCAAATGGATATAACAGCAATTCAAGAAATAAGGTGGCCAGGAGAGGGTACTTTAGAGCAAAATGGAATGATTATAATATATGGAGGAAACACCCAAAATAAACATGAATTAGGAACAGGATTTGTCATCAAAAAAGAGTTATGGGGGAACGTTTTAAACTTTAAAGCTTTTAATGACAGGATTAGTAAATTACGAATAAAAGGTAAATGGAAAAATATAACGATGATTAATGTACATGCACCTACTGAAGAGAAAGAAGATGATATTAAAGAAGACTTTTATAATGATCTGGAAGATGTCATAGAGGAAACCCCCAAACAGGACATCCTGATTGTGCTGGGAGACTTCAATGCAAAAATAGGTAGAGAGCAAACTAATAAAAAAGTGGCCGGTATGGAAAGCCTACATACAACTTCAAATGATAATGGATGGAGAGTCATCAACCTGGCAGAAGCCAAAGGACTGCAGATTAGCAGTACCAGACTACAAAGAAAGGATATACACAAACAAACTTGGAAATCATGTGACAAGAGAACCTATAATCAAATAGATCACATTTTAATTAACAACAGAAATGCATCAAACATACAGCAAGTCAGAAGTTATAGAGGAGCTGAGTGCCACAGTGACCACTTCCTCGTTGGAGCAAAATTTAAAATAAAACTTAAGAGAGCTTTCTATACTAAATTACAAAGATTACACCCAACATATAACAGAGAAAAACTGCAAGACATTACAGTCAAAGAGAAATTTACAGATGAAATAAAATGTAAACTTGAAACTCTGCAAAACCCTTCGGAGGAAAGCGTTGACCAAACTTGGTTGAACATCAAGAATACAATTCAATCTACCGCAGAAGAATGTCTCGGTGTGTTAACCACGCATAGAAAGAACAGATGGTTCAATCAAAAATGTGAAGAAGCAGTCATTAGGAAGAAGAATGCCAGACATGTATGGTTAAATGACATCAATAACATCCAAAAGGAAGAGCATTATAGAAATGAATGTAAAGAGGCTACAAAAATAGTCAGACAGCAGAAGCGAGAATATATGAGTAATATAATCAAAGATATGGAAACTAATCACCAGAAAAATGAATCCAGAAAATTTTTTAAAGAACTGAAGTCAATGAAACGAGGGCACCAACAAAACACATATGGTTTAAAAGACAAAAATGGGAATATGATAAATACCAATGAGGAAATGTGCAACACATGGAAAGAATATTTTATTGAATTACTAAATTGTGAAGCTCCAAGTCACATTTTCCCACAGGAAGAGGTTCTAACATGCGAACCACAAATTGAAGAACCTACATTTGAAGAAATCCTATATGTAATCACACGACTTAAAAACAATAAGGCAACTGGGACTGATGGAATTGCTGCTGAATTTATAAAGGCAGGTGACCATGCATTACATCTAAAGCTATACGAACTAATAATAAGAATCTGGAGAACAGAAGAATTACCCCATGACTGGAAAGAGTATTATTGATACCTATCTTTAAGAAAGGAGACAAGTTCCAATGTGGAAATTATAGAGGAATATCACTACTGTCCACAAGCTATAAGATACTATCCGCAGTATTACTAAATAGACTAAAACCATATTCAGAAGACATATTAGGTGACTACCAGGCGGGTTTTAGACAAAACAGATCAACAATAGATCAGATATTTATCTTACGACAAATAGCCGAGAAACATTGGGAATATAAAAGAGATCTCCATAACATTTTTGTGGATTTTAAAAAGGCTTATGATAGTGTCCATAGGAATAGTCTATGGAATGCTATGCAGGAATTTGGAATACCAAGGAAGTTAATCAACATGACCAGACTATGCATGGAAGATACTTATAATATAGTAACATATAAAGGCAGGAAATCAGACCCCTTCCAAATAACATCTGGCTTGAAACAGGGTGATGCACTATCGCCGCTACTCTTCAATCTGGCTCTAGAGAAAGTTGTAAGGAAGATAAAGGAGGAATGTGATATTGGAGGAACATCCAAGCTGCTTGGTTATGCAGATGATATAGATATTATAGGGCAAAGGGAACAAAAGACATTGGAAATATTGACTCACTTAAAGGGAAAAGCCCAACAGATGGGGCTGGTTATCAACCAAGATAAGACAGAATATATGGTAATTTCAAGAGACGGAATGGCTAGAAACTCTGGCCACATACAAATAGATAATATGACCATTAAAAGAACGGAAACATACAAATACCTGGGTACAATCTTCAACTGCTCCAACATCATAAGGGAAGAAATACAAACTAGAATCAACTCTGGAAATAAGATATACTATGCACTACAACATCTACTAAAATCAAAGGCGCTATCTCGTAACACCAAAATCACAATATACAAAACACTGATCAGACCAGTTGTGCTGTATGGCTCTGAAACCTGGAGTACAACGAAAGGAGACGAAGCCTTGTTACAAACCTTTGAGAACAAAATTTTAAGACGCATCTTTGGACCCATTAGGGATACACAAAGTGGAGAGTGGAAAAGAAGAAGTAACAAAGAAATTTATGATCTGTTTAAGTCCCCGCTAATCACTGGTATCATGAAGGCTAATAGACTACAATGGCTGGGGCATATAGAAAGAATGGAAGATAATAGGGAAACAAAACTCGCTTACACTCAGGAAATAAATGACCGTAGACCCCGAGGTAGACCAAGAAGGCGGTGGAGAGATAATACATGTACAGACCTACAAGCACTTGGAATCAACGACTGGCAAGAGAAGGTCCACCAGAGAGACGAATGGAGACGGATTGTATTTGTAGCAAAGAACCTCAATGGCTCGGAACGCTGAAGAAGAAGAGAAGGTCAATATTTGCTTTCCGAACGACCGACGCTGATACCAACTAAATCAACACAGGGCAATCAGCTACCAAGTCGTCTGCGGATGATTCCGCACCCTCCATCGCGCATGTCTGTGAATTGTTAAACGCTTTCACTGTGCCTAAGCCACAGCGCCGACCATGATAGAAGAGATATATATTGAGAGTTACATGCAGATAAGATAAATATTGAGAGTTACATGCAGATAAGATAAATATTGAGAGTTACATGCAAATAAGATAAATATTGAGAGTTACATGCAGATAAGATAAATATTGAGAGTTACAGGCGGATAAGATAAATATTGAGAGTTACTGGAGGATAAGATTGAATATTGTCAGTGTCATGTGGCGTATGTTCGTGACTTCAAATCCCCAATACGATTTAGTGGTACATAACTTGACAACTGAACTTTTTCTTACTGTCCAAATATTTTATGACTGTCATTTAATTAATCCGACTATATAACCTTTTAGAGTAGCCTTGGTTCTAACTGGTGTAAACACCTGAAACGTCGACTTATCTGATATTGTTTGGTTATTCAACTTTATTCCAGGTGGTTTGTTGCGCTTGTTGTTTAGCTAGTGACATGTTGAATATTTCACACTATCTGTTACAATGGCTTTAGTCCTAGTCGACCTGGGGTATGAGGTGACTTTTACAAATCCCCCTCCATGCGAACTCAATCCATGACCACCAGACTTGCAGACAAGCGTTCTTGCCACTGCGCTACAACGGCTACAGCGATTCGAAAGTGCAGCCCCCAAATTACTACAGAACCTACCCGCATGAACAAATGTATTATGTACGATCAGCAATAGATAACCAAAACGCCATAAATAGCCAAAATGATGATTCACCTGAAACCACAAATTAGGAATATAATCAAAATCTGTACCCAGGCACTTTGAATGATTATAGGTCTCACCAAATTAGTATTGTAACCTATGAAAGTAGGGAGCTCAGAAGGTGAGGTTTTTGAGAAGATTGTTGAGAATATATTTAACAATGAAGAAAACAGTCACCGAATAATCATTGACAGCTGCAGGCCCACCTAGGTGGCCTATAAGAAACATAAGAAAACGACGCCTGAAATGTTTGGGGTATTTCAATATATGGAGTAGAGAAATGGGCCTTAAGTGGGGAAAATACTTGGAAACACATACCATTGCAGTGAATGGTGAATGTGGAAGTATTAAGCAACCGGACAGTATAAACAACACAGAGTTTTGTGGATGAATGTGTCTAGGTTATTTGGTAGCCAGCTTTAAACACAACATTGTTTTAGTCGTCTCCTACGACATACTTGATAGGGCGCAGTGTTAGTAATCATGGTTTCAGTTGCGGACTCCGCTAACACTCCCGAGGATAAGAAGAGTGGGAATTGTGAAACACTCGTTCCATCCCTCTATGAATATAATACATGTGTGTTTCCCAGTAATTGTATCACAGCCCCGGCCTCTGACAGATCGTTTGAGCAGCACTTGCTGACACTAGAGTATGTTGCATGATATCGGTTTAATTTACTGAATAAACACTTCTACACTTTATATGTGTTACATAGAACCAGTTCTACCACATGACTGTGAATCCTAGACAGCCACTTGTATTTACAATGTTAAATGGCAGAGAGAAATGAATAGTGACAATTCAGATCTGACACCTGAAGAAGAAGATGACCTCAGAAATATATAAATCAAGCACAACTTTGTGCCTATAATTGCTAATTAATACCTACAAATGAATTTCAATTACTTCAGCTACCTCAAGCCTTCCCAGTGAAATTCTGCTATTGAGTTGTGTGTATATCCATAAAGAGAGAGCGAGAGAGAGAGAGAGAGAGAGAGAGAGAGAGAGAGAGAGAGAGAGAGAGAGAGAGAGAGAGAGAGAGAGAGACGAGGGGGGGAGAGGGGGTTGAAGAGAGAGAGAGCGCGGGAGTGAGGGAGAGAATGAGAGAGAGAGAGAGAGAGAGAGAGAGAGAGAGAGAGAGAGAGAGAGAGAGAGAGAGAGAGAGAGAGAGAACTTCTTGAGAGATAAAATCAATAATATAAATAATTTCTGGGAAATGTGGCTTCAGAAGCAGCCGCAATAGACACAACAGAGTTGTGAAATGTGTTACAAACATGACATCTAGTAATAAATCTTCACACAAACGCCGAGTGCAGACTGAACAATCACGTGTTTGGCAATAATCACAACAGGACATACAGATACGAGTGTGCTGGCGGAGTGCACATACATAGTGGTTTGTTTTCCAAGACAGTTGGTCCCGCAATATTTTCATGGTGAGGACATGGCGAATCAATAGTCCAAATAGTCAGACTGTACGGGACTTAGGAAAGATGATAAACAGTGCACTTTATAATAGCTGGCGGTGAGGGGGGAGGGGCTGGAGAGGTTGTTGTTTGAAAGCCAAATTATCAGAGCAAAAACGTCAAAGAGGAGTGGGCAGAAGGATGAGAAGGAATGGGAGGTAGAGGACGACGGCGAGGGAGGGGTAGCTGGAGAGAGGGGGAGACAGACAGACAGACAGACAGACAGACAGACAGACAGACAGACAGACAGACAGACAGACAGACAGATGGACGGACGGACGGACGAGCGGATGGACGGACGGACGGACGGACAGACAGACAGACAGACAGACAGACAGACAGACGGACGGACGGACGGACGAACGGACGAGCAGACGGACGGACGGACGGACAGACGGACAGACAGACAGACAGACAGACAGACAGACAGACAGACAGACAGACAGACAGACAGACAGACAGACAGACAGACAGATATTTTTTTCGCATATCCTTTACAGGACGTCGCTTTCAACATCAGCATATTTCTGCAGATTGTTGATTTCTTGGCAAGATTACTCTCATTAATTAGAAGAGATATGATCAGAAATGAAGAAATCAGGACTAAAGTATGGGTTATTGCTGCACTAGAGTTTATTAGAAGGCAGCAAGTCAAATGGTTTGGCCATGCAAGTAGGTTACCAACTAACAGGATACCACAAAGAGCAATGATGTACAGACCAAAGGGAAGCAGCGGAAGAGGCCAACCACGTAAGCGATTGACGCAGGGAATAACAGTCCACGGGAATATCGATACATGAAGCCCATAAGCTGGCACTCTCCCGCTGTTTATACTTCACCTCATCACCGCAAGGTACAAGAGGAAAATGATGAGATGAGATGAACATCGAACTTTACATTCTCGTTCGTCAGGTGGCGTAAGGTGTCTCATGCAAATGCGCAGCTCATGACAAAATGGCGACTGCACTTACGGAGTGTACAACCAAAGAGCAACGTGCTGTTGTGCGTTTTGTTTTTGTTTTTTGGTGGGCAAAAGGACTGCCTGCAAAGGACATTTATAAGGAAATGCTTCCTGCTTATGCTTACAAATTGTTTGTCCCGTAATCCGGTGCATACCTAGGTAGAAAAATTTTCTCAAGGACGCTCTAAAATTGATGAAATCTGATCTGGTAGTCCTGTTGAGATTGCAACAGAAGCATCCGTGCAGCGTGTGGAGATGATTAGAGGTGACAGGCGTGTAACGATGGACTCTGCAATAGGGATTATCCCATGGTTCAGCATACAGCATAATGCATGATCGATTGAAATTTCCAGGACTGCTGACTAGAGAAGTATACTTCTTCGTGACAATGCGAGACCACATACGGCTCGATTAACTCAGGAAAAAATTAACCAGCTACAGTGGGGAGTTCTGGAGCATCCACCTTACAGCCCCGACTTAGCCCCTAACGATTTCCACCTTTTTTGATCCACTGAAAACCGACCTAGGCGGGAGACATTTCGCGAATGACGCCGAAGTTGAATGTGAAGTGAAAACGTGGTTTAGAAAACAAAGCACAAAGTTCTATGCAGCCGGTTTGGGAGGACAGATAAAACGATGGGATAAGTACATCAATGTTGGTGGAAATTATGTTGGGAAATAAAGGGACAATGTTTGTATACAAATAAACTGACTTCAAGTTGTTATCATATTTAGTTATTTTTATACAGCCATGTGTGAATTACTTATTGACTACACCGCGTTAAAAAGTAGCTTAATATCGACAGGGTCGACTTCATTGCACCGGGTTTTATCCCATATAGCTCGGCCTCTTTCCGCAACGCGGAAAGCGTCGCACAAAGCACGAACTCCGTAACTCTAGCGACGACCCACAGGCGTCTCCGAAAAATTTCACTCCTTTGTGTTTATTCCTTTTGTGATCTTTGCCCTCAATGCAACACGTTCTATGTGCGATTTACAACTAATGTGTAATATCAATGCCCGTATGTATATTATACACATCTTTGTATTGTAGTAGATTCCGACCCCGAGATCTCATACCCATCTTTAATTCACCAAAGCAAATGTCCTTTGGTATTCTACCATCATCCATCCTCCTAATGTGTCCTATCCAAGTCTACGAACACTGAGCATGGAACAAATCGTCACAGAACTTATTCATTCAGTAGCATATCCTTTGCAGAACCTCGCTGCCATAACAACCCTCCGGAAAACTGCTCGATCGCAAGCAAGATGTCCCGCGTCTGATACACCCATATGGAGATCATCCGCCACATCCTGCACCCATCTTCTCTTTAACCTTCCTCCTCCTCTCTTCCCAGGCATGTACCCCTCCATTATTGTTCTCTCCAAACTTTCATGACGTTTCAAACGACCAAAATATATCAATTTTCTTTGTTTTATCGTCTTAATAGCTAACCATCTTCAATATTTAGCTCTTGAAGTATGGATACATTTGTTCTTTAACTAATCTTTCCGATACTTCAGTGTTTGTCATTTTCTCTTGCCACTTAATATCAAGTATTATTCGCAGACACCGCATATGAAAGCTGTGTAAACATTTCTTTTGGTGTGAGTAAGTTTACCAGGCTTCACTACCACAAAGACTTTTGTTTTTGCAGTAAGCATCATATTCTCCAAGACACTTTTTGTAACCTTATCATTGTTGTTTCTTCCTAACCAATCCTGATGGTGATTTCCTGATCTATGAATAATTTGCCACAATAATCACCAGAGAGATGTAGTGATTAATGCCCTTGCCAATAAAGACAATGGCCCTTGGTCGGAAACGCTGGTACTGTCAGCGAAGTAAGTAACTTCCGTTTCCGTTATGGGCAGCTCTGGGTCGAACAAGCCTGACAAAGAGGTACCAAAGTCTTGGTAAAGTCATGCAAGTCAGTGTTATTCATTCATCATGTGCCATGCTGATAAGTGGTCATGATTTGCCATCTCACTCTATCACCAGAGCTGTAGATAAGCTCAGTGTTTTTGTCTCGACAGTACCACGTGGCCAAGCCACGTCTTCCCCTTTTCCACTTCCCCTCGATCTTGCCAGTTGTCAGCAAGTTCTCCAATTTATTTCTTCTCATAACGTGACCAAAATCTTTTGACTGTCGACATCTAATTTCTCTAATCAGTGTACGATTTTCATTTGTTTCTTGTAGGGCTTGGTAATTTTTCTTTTCTTTTCTGTCTGTTCATGGTATTCTTTGCATTTCTCTTATAAACCACATTTCCACAGTCATCAGATGTTTTTCAGTTTGTCTGTTCTTTGTCCACGCTTCACATGCATACACAGTTCTATGTAGCACATCAACACACTTTTTCTCGTTGCAACTGACATAATTTTATTGGTCAGTATCTTTTTCATCTTGCAAAAGGCTACCTTCGACGTGGAGATTCTTGTTCTAATCTCATCAAGGCATCTCCCATCAGATGTTATGACTGTTCCGAGATATTTTACCGATTTACTTGTTTAAGAACATCCCCGTTTACTTGTACATTACATGTTGGTATTTCCTTCTTTCTAATCTGTCTTCTGGCAATAATTCTAACCCTTGTTGTTCACTGTATGCAACAACCGCATCTACGAAATGTTACAGATCCTGCTCATTGTCTGCAATCAATACTGTATGATCCGCATATGTAATGTTGTTTATGTTACGTCCCCCAATGATGATTTGTTTCATATCTTCTACATTTCTGAAAATATTTTCACTGTACATGGAGAAAAAAAAAGTTCTGGAGACATTACGCATCTCTGTCTCACCACCTCTATTATTAATAGGCCGAAATTGACATACTTCATTAGCAATTCTTATGGCAGCTTGTTGTTTCCAAGTCTAAGGTCTTCCCCATCAACTTGTAGAACTGCAAGCATCTTTATCATGTTGAAATTGCAGAGGTGTTTCCAAGGCACCAGGGCCGGGTTATATACTGGCCAAGACCTATTGACGCGTCCTCGTCGAGCGTCCTGGGCAACAGGTCCCTTCGGGGTCCTGGCTAAAGTCTGTAGGATCGCCGATTCCTCCGAAGTCGGAGAGTGTCTGCCTGTACGGCGAGGACCCACCAGTCTGCACACCAATAAGCCAGACATGGGACAACGGATACTCACGCAAACCTCAGGTCCTGTATGACATCACACTGATGTTGGACAACAGGATGTCTTCATCCAACATATAGGACTTCGCGTTGGAGCTCAAGCCAACAAACACAAGCATCATGTTGAAATGACTTATTTTATCAAAGTCCTTCGTGTAGTCAATAAAGCAAAGGTGTAGGTCTTTGTTTACTTCTATAGAACGTTCAGTGTAATAGTGATCAGATTACCACTCGTATGACATTTAGTCGTATGGGCCTAATATTGTATCCAACTATGTTATTTCCCATAGTTAGGTTTACTTAGATCTTACTAATATGTGATATTTTTGAAAATGAGCTTATATCTCCTCCCAAATTATCGTATATGTAATTCCTTTTAAATGGAAATAGTTATACACCCTAATAAGTGTTATTGGTTGTAAATTGGCTGACTTTCCCTAAAAATGTGTGCTATTGTTTGTAAAGGGACTTACATTTCCACCCTTGTAGGTGTTATTACTTGTACGAGTAAAAAGATTTAGGACTGGTCTCTAATATATTTTACTTCTTTTAATGGGCTTACGTCTGCTCCCTGATATGCGTTGCTGATGCCAAATGGGCTTACACGTGCTCTCTGTTATGTGCTATTGATGTGTTGTTGCTTGACACATGGGCTTGCGTTTATTTCTGAATACATTGTACTGCTTGCAGAACAGACTTCTTTAGCTTCATTAAAAAAGCACGTAAAGGATTATTTTACCCGCCATAAGACGTGTTAGGTAGATGGTAAAAGTAAAGGGCACGATTTAAGACGCAATGGATGCATGGTGCTAGACGCATATTGACAGACCAATCTGTACAAGAATGATCATGTGGTAAACATCACGCCGACCGCTTTCACAATTTATATAGTGCTAGCCCCGTATTTTATTGACCAGAAGCACTCAGTGGGTGATAATTTAATGCCGGTCTCCGTGGCCTAAAGGTTTGCGAATGCGATTCGTGAGCCGCTTACCACGCGGCGGCGACCGATTTGGCAGCAGACCGTGTCATGCTGGGGTTTTAACGTGTTGGTTTGGGAGTCGGTTGTTCAAAAAGCAATGGCAAACTACTGAAAGTAAATATTGCCAAGACATCAGCAACAGCAGTAAAATGCTGGTGTTGACAGCGATGTCCTGTAAATAAGATATGCACACACACACAGACACACACACACACACACACAAAGTAATTTAATAATAACAATGTTTTGTCCAAGCAAGTTTGAAATCTAATATTGTGACGCGTATGAAGTATTTCAAGAGTCTAATGACGTGGCATTATGAGACGTGTTCTTCAAATCGTTGTTAATCTTGTTATCTGATCATCTATGATTTGCATATCGATTTAAAGATCGGGTTTAAGTTGTCTGTTGTAAAACAAAAAAAAAAACAATACAAAAAAGATAGACAAAGATCACTAAAAAACAAGCAGTAGATTGTGAACTTTACTGAAACACGATTACAAGAAAAAAAATGGACGTTGCGACCAAAGTCTTCGTCAGCACAGAACAATCATACACAAACTGACACAAAACTACATGAAACACACTACATGACAATATTAAGGGTACGTATCTGAATCTGTAGCCTAGCTAAGAGCGACTGACATGCGTTAGACGACTATCACTTGATTGTATAACCGGATGTATGGTCAACCATTCAAAGGTAAATACCGTCAGAAGCTCAGGTATTGGCCAAGCCACTGGGCCGGAGAATACGCGGGAAGGGAGTGGGGTGGAGAAGCACCCATGTTAGCGGAAGAATAAAAATTGGGATTGGCGAAGATGTCACGGACGCAGTTCACAATTAGCAATTTCTCGTTCAAGCAATTCCTGCACCACATGAAGTGAGAGCCGGGGAAGCTTAGTGACCAGACTCTCGCCTGCAGACTCAGAGCCATGTGTTCCGTTCCCATGGATAGGGTTTTCAATATTAACCTGGTCTTCCAGGTCGACGTAGCCTACAATGGCATTAATGGGTGCGAGAAACATCACGGGGCTTAAAGGTGACCAGCATGACACTGAACTCACACAGAAAGTGCTGCCTGGCCCACACAATGTGGGTCTAGACTTATATGTCCGGTGCACTTGAGGTGAGTTGAGTTGAGTTAAGAACCGACATCACTGCACTCAGGACATTCCCATACGTGCTCCGTCCCCTCGTTCAACAGCCAGCGAAGAATCATACTACTAATCATTCACACCGCTATCTGATTAAAAGTTCTCCTGGTCTTCCCTCTCAGTTTTGAGATTCTTCTAGAACCCCTGCCGATCCACCACAATCTCATTCTTTCTACATACGGGTTCTCAATCTGTTCCTCCGCCTTCTCCACCTGGTCCCACAAGCGCACGACCACCTCCCCCTTGTCCAAAGGCAAAATTCCACCAAGAGGTGCCTTCCCTACTAGCCTATCAGCCTGTTCATTCCCCCGTACACACGCATGGCCAGGGCCAAATATCGCAATTTTAGCCGTGTAACAGGATCTTTTATTTACCTAGTTACTCGATGTGGCTCATACGTCGTCTCACATTAATCATACATTATTTACAATGTCTCTTGCAGTTGAGACTAACTTCATCATCACCATGTGTAACGTCGTTAAGCGTTAATGTCATGTGTCGCCGTCTCACACGATAACCAGTGTCTTGGATCGTCTGTGTGTTTCTGTCTCAACTATGTCATGTGGCCAAGCCATCTAGAGTGAGACTATACATGTCAAGATGTAGTACAACATGGCACTCGTAGTCCACTCTATTATTTCAACAAGTTATGTTTGTTAATCTCCGTGTTGACATGTGGTGACAACTTTAGTTGTAGAATAATTTGAAGCAATGCCCTTTAAACTATTTAAGTTACGATCGGACCGAAAATGAACTTGTGAACAATGGCCATTTTCATGACGCTCACTAAGACAGAACTAATATAATGTCACAGTTTTGACAAAGGTGGATCTTTTATAATCGTACCACGAAATAATTATCACCATGTGCTACGCCGACAGGCCTGGGTGAATTTGGATCGCCAACACTCATTATCATAAGATTCTTAGATCAGGTCTGTGTCCTTGTCCCGACAACACCATATTTTCTAGCCATCCAGGTATTTAACGCTTTGTCTTCCCCTTGCTCTTTTTTCGTAAGTATTAACGTTTACTTCACCTAATAACGTGCCGCAAAAATCTTGACTGGCTACGGCTCAGTTCTGTACACAGTGCATAACTTAGTTAGCTATATGGAGGACAGTCTCTTTAGTTTATCTGTCCGCCCATGGTATTTTCGTATTTTGCATTTTTTCTCAGAAACAACATCCTAATGTCATTAGATGTTACTCGCCTTGCCTGCTTATTGTCTATGTCCTTATTTTACACGCTTATAACAGGATAATGAATGCATATAGCAATGTAATATTATTTCATCACAAGCGATTGACAAATTTTTATTGGTGAGCATGTTTTACATCTTGCTAAAGGTTAGTTTTGCCAACGCAGTTCTTGCTAAATTCTCTAAAGGCAACATCCGTCAGATGTAATACAATACCTGTAATATTAATCCAAATGGCATAGCTCAACTTTCCGGATCACACAGACTTAATCACAGTCTCATCTTATCTAAAGATAAATTTACTTTCTTTTCTTTTATTTATGCGTTCGCCCGCTTTATCATAAACGAGCTATTACTTCCGGTTCACAGGCTTAATTTTTGTTAGCGAATTAGCTGTCCTTATTGTCAGTTTCCCTCGCCATGAGGAGAACCCGTCCCGAATTCGGAGGTACTTGCAATTTACTTCCTCAAGTCAAGGACGAGAAGTCAATATTTTCGTTCAACTGAACGGAGTTGGGGTTGAACCTGCTTCTCGGTATCAGCAAACTGGAAGTTTAAGAGCGAGCGCTTATCTCCATTCGGCCATGCACCAAATGCGGTTGGTGTTGATCGGCTAACAGACAAGATTAGCAGGTTGGCTGTAAATCATAACGTTAGAAAGACAAACGTACACATTGATATTAACAACACCACGAACAACCAAACAATCACAGTATCTTAACTGGTGGCATTCTTGAAAACATCACGTAACACTTTTCCTAACTGGTCTATTTTCTTCTCCTCCATCATACAACCGAGTTATGGATTCCAGCGTCGTCTATCTGACATAGATAACAACATTTTGCAGAAGTTCTGCTCTCACAACATACAGTTCATCAACAACAAACCGTTCTCATCATAGTTAGTGTTTTCTGTTGTTCACATGACTTTCTTTAACTTTATCCTCATCGCGCCTGTAATTATTTGTGATCACTGTAAATATCTGCAATGGGAACTGTATTTGCGATTCCTAACGCATGTCGAAACCTTCTGCTAATCAGAATGTAATCTATCTAGTTTCAAATACTGCTGTCTGGACACCCCCATGTCCATAATCTTCTAGGATGTTGTTTAAATCAGGCGTTTCCTACAATAATTTCCTGCTTTAGTGTCCTTCTACAAGTCTGCATCCTCTTTCGTGTCGCTGTCCCAAACCATTGTTGCCTGAACTGCATCCATAGCCTTGATTTCTTACTTTTGCACTGCAGTCACCCATTATGATATTTATGTCTGAATTTTTCACATTTCTTCAACGCAATCTCCTTGTCATTGTATAATTCCACTATGCTATCTTCATTGCATTCACTTGTTGGAGCATACATTTGAATGACGGTTATCGTAATAGGTCTGTCGATTAATTTTACTGACTTGTATATTACCTTATATTTCCTTCTTCCTAGTAACGACCATAATCAATGTTTTCTTACAATTCAGTTCTAACCCTAGTTGTTCACTGTGTGCAACAACCGCATCTACTAAATTTTGAAGATCCTATTCATTGTCTGCAATTAATACTATATCATCTTCATCCATCCATCATGTGCCATGCCGATAACCGTGGGCGGTCATCTTTTGCCATCTCACTCAATCACCAGAGTCGTGGATCAGCTCCGTGTTCCTGTCTCCACAATGCCACGTGGCCAAGCCATCCTAGTATTTAATACTCGGTCTTCCCCTTCGTCTCTTCCTCTCGACAATGTCAGTTGTCACCAAGTTCTCCAAATCATTTCTTCTCATAACATGCCCTCAAAATTGTGACTGTCTACGTCTGATGTCTCTAATCAGTTTACGAACTTCATTTGTTTGTTGAAGGACTTGTTCATTTTTGTTTCTGTCTGTCCATGGTATTCTTTGCCGTCTCCCTGGTCTAGAGGCTACACAACTTTCACCGTAATCTCTTATATTCTCGTAAGTAACGTGACGTTGTGCGAGAATCGGTAGCGGTAACTTACTGGGTATGTGAGCCGGTCACTCAGAAAGCAATGGCAAACTAAGGAGCGTCATCTGGCCTAGAAATCAACAATCAGCTGGAGGATGCTGATGTTGACAGCGATGTCCTGTAAAGGATATGCGAAAAAAATTGTATTCTTTGCATTTTCCTCACAAACCTCATTTCCACAGCCATCAGATGTTTTTCAGCTTGTCTCCTCATTGTCCACGCTTCACAGCCATACAAAAGTACAGGTTACTATACACTCTTTTCTCGTTTCAATTGATATCTTGTTATTAGTCAGTACGTTTTTCATCTTGCAAAAGGTTATCTTCGCAATGGCAATTCTTGTTCTAATCTCTTCAAGGCATCACCCATCAGATGTTATGACTGGTTAGAGATAACTGTATCGATTCACTTGCTTAAGAATATGCACATTTACTCGTTTATCACATTGTGGTATTTCCTTCTTCCCAGTGACGACCATAATCTGTGTTTTTTTACTATTAAATTCTAACCCTAGTTGTTCATCTGTATATAGAATATTATTGATGTTTCGTCCGCCATTGATAATTCCTTTCATATCTTCTATATTTCTGAAAGTATTTTGTCTATTTGTACCATTCAATACCTTCACAATTACTTCAGCCAGTACGTTCATGCAATGCCTTGATGCTTTACTAATTTCGTTACAGAGATGAACTGCGTGCCATTCTAAGTTAAGGATAATTTGTGAAGAATGCATACACATATATCATAATTAACAGCGGCATACAGAGAACGATAATTCTACTGGAGAATATTCTGTAAATACACCGTGGGCACAACTGCTGTACGTTATATTATTTTGTTGTAGAAGCTCGGGTTTAGCAAACACTTAATTATGTGCAACGCTAGCGGCAGCGATTATTTCATGTCATCGAATATTTCCCAATTACGCGCTTGGATTATGCCGTTATTGTGATGTGTTTGTTGTTTCTATATTCTTGTGCATAAGCGGGGCGATTGTCCTATTTGTATGCGCCTGGACAAGGGAGAGGCGATCGTGCGCCTGTGGGACACGGTGGAGAAGGCGGGGGAACAGATTGAGAATTCGTATGTGGAAAGAATGATATTCCGGGGGTTCCACAAGTGTTCTAGAAAAATCTCATAACTAAAAGGAAACCAGGAGAACGTTCAAACAGATAGTGGTGGGAACGATTAGTAGTATGACTCTTCGCTGGCTGTTGAACGAGGGAAAGCTGCGCGCATGGGAATGTCCTGAGTGCAGTGATGTCGGTTCTTAACTCAACTCAAATCAATTCAACTTGTATGCGCCTCGAAAGTGCACTACCTAGAATCGATTTGACTTTTGCGGCTATTTGATCTTAGAAACACTATCATCTGATAATACGCCTACGTGCCAAAATGCTTGTCTGCATGTGTGATGCATTGTTTACTAGACTTCGATTTGTGTCCCTTGCGCTTGATTTCGCCCTGGGTCTTGATTTCAGAAAGTTCATATGTTCAGTAGCAAACCCCCGTGTCCCACATTCTGTAAAGGTCAAGAAAACACGTATTCAAATGCATCGAGGCCATAGCAATTAAGATGTAAAACCTGGGTTGGTTGGTTAGTTGGTTAGTTAGTTAGTTAGTTAGATAGATAGTTAGATAGTTAGATAGTTAGTTAGATATTAAGTTAGTTAGTTAATTAGTTTGTTAGTTAGTTAGTTAATTAATTAGTTAGTTAGTTAGTTAGTCAGTCAGTCAGTCAGTCAGTCAGTTAGTTAGTAAGTTAATTAGTTAGTTAGTTAGTTAGTTAGTTAGTTAGTCAGTTTAGTTAGTTAGTTAGTTAGTTAGTTAGTCAGTCAGTCAGTCAGTCAGTCAGTCAGTCAGTCAGTCTGTTAGTTAATTAGTTAATTAGTTAGTTATTTAGTTAGTTAGTTAGTTAGTTAGTCAGTCAGTCAGTCAGTCAGTTAGTTAGTTAGTAAGTTAGTTAGTTAGTTAGTTAGTTAGTTAGTTAGTTAGTTAGTCAGTCAGTTTAGTTAGTTAGTTAGTTAGTTAGTCAGTCAGTCAGTCAGTCAGTCAGTCAGCCAGTCAGTCAGTCAGTTAGTTAATTAGTTAGTTAGTTAGTTAGTTAGTTAGATAGTTAGCTAGTTAGTTAGTTAGTTAGTTAGTCGACAGATCATTCTCATAGCACATCGAACCATTCAGTGCATAAGTGCTCGGACCCCCTCCTCAGCAAATCCCGCAGCGTGTAGCGGCTAACGACACCAGTTCTGTGTTGATTTATCAGTCTTCTTTGGCTTCCTGCGTGGTGTTCTTATTTGGCAACCCCTATTTTAATTTGCTGTTCTCGCAGTCTCACCATGGTTGTAGATTCGCAGTCATCACTTGGTTCTCGCAAAAGTCTTACTTCTCATAGAGCATTCAGAATGTCATCCTGGTTTATGGCGCGTCTGCCCTACACAATAGCCTTACGTGCGAGTTGTCAGCCCGCTCATTTTCTTGTACTCCCGCATGCCCTGGCACGAAGATGAAACTATATCTTTGTCAGCCGAGATCGCTCCAGAAACAGCAACCACTCTCTTCGGATCCACCCCGTCTCTATCCTCTTGAGCATGCTCATTGAGTCGCTAAGGAAACAAGCCCTATTGAATGTCTTTGTCTCGAACCATGTTATTGCTTTACTTACTGCCATGACTTCCATAGTCAGGCTACTTGTAGTCTCAACAAAAGCACCAGAGTCCTCCTTCACAGTTCTCCCTCCAGCCCGCGATGTAAAGGCCCGTGAGCTTCTGACATGTCGGACGATCGACCCATTTGTGTAAATGACGGCATCACCGTCTAACGAATTCTCGAAAATCAACGCTTGTACTTCTGCCTCCACGGCAGCCGGATTTTCTTGTCTGCATTTTCTGTCTAGTTGGATGCAAACTGAAAAGGACGTACAGAAATGTGTTGGCACTTGTGCCCACTCCTCGCCAGGTTCTAAGTCCTCCAGTGAACACACCTGTTGAAGTATGTCTTCGGCTTGACCCATCGACGACCTTCCTCTTTTTAACCTGTTGCCCTTCACCTTCATAATTTCACTATGCAGTTGATGTTGTGTGTTTGCGTTAATTCTGAGGTAGGCGCGTGCCCTGCAAACTTGTATTCTCTCTTCAATGGTTGGAAAATCAAGAAGGTAGCGCATCGCCCTGCATGCTGTATCTCTTGTACATCCAAGAATAATGCGCAAAGCTTCGTTTTTTATCCTTTCCATCCTTTCTATCTGCTTACGGCTGAGAGTCAGGATCACCATCGCATACTCAAAAACAGACATGACCAGCCCCTCATATAGGAGGCATAGATGGCGCTGCTCACAGTTTGCTGCCGCCATCATCCGCATCGCAGCCAAACCCCGCTTGGCCTTTGTTACCATCTGGTCTATGTGCTCATTATAAGCAAGGCTTCGATCACAACGTATCCCCAGGTAATTCATTACCTGTGTTCTTTCGGCAGTCTCTGAACACAGATTAACAGTTGGTGTTGGAGTGTTGACAATATGATTATTCAAAGAGAACCATGTCAATGTTGCCTCTGTTGGGTTGACCATTGCCCCAGCTTCAGCACACCAAGTACTTATGAGATTGAGTTCGGTTTGCAGTTCCACAGCAACCTGATCTCTGTCCTTACTCTGACGATATGTAACAATGCGTATACAGAGGATCAACAAGTTCTGCTGTGTTCTTTCAAAACAGGCTTTTTTTACACATGATGGTCGATACAAAATCCAAGTTCTAATCAATTATGATGTTGTCTTCTCTTCTCTCGTTCCTGGTAGTAACTACCCAACAACAAGCTACGTCACGACTTGAGCATCCTTCTTACTGTTCTATATGGATCTCAAGCGTGCTGTAGTCTTGCACCCCTAAGCTAATACTTATATGATATTCATTCTGCTACACCTCCCTGTCTTTTAAAAGACTTTTCTTCTTCAAAAGTCTTAACTCCTAACCCCTTTATCCTACACCTTCTCTCCTTACCTCCCATAATTTCTCTAAGCCGCCCCAAACTAACTCTATTTTAGGTGAATATTTCCTTCTAATTGTACCACATAGCAAACCACTATGAAGTTATATTTCTTCTTCGTTTCTTTACAAAATATATATATATCATAAGAATGGCTCGTATCAATCGTTATCGTACACTTGACATTATGAAATTTCTCATTCACACAACACAGGATAGACAGAAAAGATGTAGTTAAAAAAGGTAAAGAAGGGGTGCGCACCCAATTTATGAAAAGTATAAGGAAATAGTCAACACAATCACATTTACCTCTCTTGCCAACGAAAAAACTTTTGTAAAAAGTTTTTTTAAAATATATCTTATGAAATACATCTCTGTTCACTATAAATTAAGTTGATCTAAGACTTCTTTTATATACTCAACATTTATATTGCCATATATTGCCATCCACAACCTTGTCTATATTTCACTTATCTCACCTTCAACCATGAAGCAATGTTCATATTCCATGAACATTTTAAATTAATTAACGCTGTTTTTCCACAGCTCCTATATTTATCCCCCTCACATCCCATGACACGCCTCCTTGTTTATCTATTCCATATACCCAACCTTATATGCTGCCATTCACAGCCCCCCTTTTATCTATTCTCTATTAACCAACTATCATATCGTTACTCATAATATGGTATCCAATCCATATATCTTCAATTAATGCTGACTTTTATGCAGCTCCTATTTTAACTTTCCCATAACCATCCCCGGCATGTGTTTCTAATACTTCATAGCCACATCAACCTCTTTATGCTGATTATCACAGCAACAGAATATACCCATGAACATATTATTCACAAAGATAATGTGTCTCTCTACTAGTCCTCAGTAGTTTATTACTATTTTCTAAAAGAAGGGTTCTATATAAAGTCCCATGTATTGTTTTTATACTGGACAAAATCATAACTATTTGTAATTTAAACTCAACTTAACTGATTTCTAATATTTTTATAAACAAGGTAATTCTTATTTAACACACAAGACAATTCACAACAGGATATCATACCCCCGCCCCCCCCCCCCAAAGTTTTTATACATCATTTATGTTTCCCCTCATATCAATTAAAGGTATTAACTCATTCAAAGAAAAACATATTTTAAAATAATATAACATACATCCTATCTATTGTTAGTCTCTTTTATGGACTAACAATAACTTATTTATCTATTTAAGAAAACTCAAGAAGTCAAACCATAAAATCAATTGGCAATAAAATTACAGTAAAAAAATATACGTCACTCTCATTTACATCCATATTAGTTATCTTAATACCTAATTATGTCTATTCTTCAATACAACTCATTATAAGTATCAATAGAACTCTTTTCCATAACAAATGTGTCATGTACATCCTCAAGTATCATTTTCCTTTTTAAATCATGAAATTTATATCTTGCTATCTGCAGTATTTTCTATCAATTTATTTCCTACGTTTCCATTTCCTCAGTAACTCCAAGTTCCTTTGAATAAGTGCTATCTCCACATCAATATCTTCTTCTTCGTATAAAGTATTACTTTCTTCCATACTACTATTTGATTCTGAATTTTCATCCATTTCTTCTTCATCTGTATGTCTATTACTAGCAGCTGCCAATCTTTTTTTTTCTATATCCAATCTAATTTTTTTATCATCGTTTCTTAACGACCTTTCTAATAGGGGTATATATTCGTCGCTTGATGAATTTTCCCTAATTCTTCTCTGTCTTTTCACTTCTCTTTCTCTCTGTCTCTCTATTCTCCTTTTCGTTGCTTGTCTAGTATTTTTAAATGGGGCACCTATCTCTTCTTCCATAGATTCTATACTATCATAATGACTCTCATTCATATTTTTTCCTTCTATCGTTTTCGGTATTGTCTGTTCTTGAGTATCATCACAAACTGGAGTTGTTATTAATTGACTTTGTGCTGGATCTTTTCTAAAATCTGGGGGTATTGTAGCTCTTCTGACGACTTGTTCATCTAAGTATACGGTGTCTGAATAATAATTATTATTATAATTATTATTTCCCTTATCATCATTATCTCTTCTTAAGTGCTCTACGTGTGCCCTTGCTATATGTCCCGTGATCTGGTTCTTTATACTGTACGCTACATTTCCTAGCTTTTCTAAAATGTAATAACCTGGAACCCAACGAGCATCAAACTTAGAGTTCCTTCTAGTAGACACCTTTCAGTCTTGACAGACTAAAGTATGTGAGTGGAATGTGGCCACTATTCCATCACAATGTCTGGGCAGAGCTTCAGAGATCATGTGATGCCCAAACGACATGACCCCTCTCTCGGCCTAGTCTTGTGTATTCCAGAGGAATGGGTAACCAATACGTCTGGCACAAGGTAGGCTGCAGACGCTGGCGGCTCAGCGTCAATCCACCGAGACCTCACCACCACGAGCCGGTGGCGAGTTATGGCCAGACCCTGACACCCAAGGGACACGGCTTAGAGACGTTCAGCCATGTCCCACAGGTGAGGGCCTCGTACGAGCCCGGACCATGAGGGCGCGCACATCTGTCAATCACAAGTGTCCGGACCTGTGTAAAGCGTGCACTATCGTCAGACTCCCCACCTGACTTATAGCGGTCCCCGCGACCAGCGGGAATAGGTCCGCCATAGCTACCGCAGGAGATATTGCCTGTCTATTTGCAAGCAAATCTCCCATACTTCCACTGTGCGGATCTCGCGACCAGCGAGAATAGGCCCGCCGGAGATTTGCTCGTCTGCTGCGAACAAATCTCTACCGAGAGACTGAATAAGTTCTATGCTTCTTATAATAAACTCTATCACCTACTTTGAATTCCTGTAATTTTGTATTCACGTTTCTGTACTTTTTCTGTCTTTCTCTGGCTTTAATTATATTGTTCTTTAATCTTACATGTGCTTTATGCATTTCTTGTATGATGACCTCTTGAAAGTCTTCTCCCATATATTTACGTCTTGGTTTTAACAGATTATCTATGGGTAGTATTGGCTCTCTCCCGTGTAATAAATAAAATGGTGAAAACCCTGTGCTCTCATTTAGATTTGTGCGTATAGCGCTAAGCGCAGGTCCTAGGAATAGATCCCAATCTTTTTCATGTTCATCGACAATCTTTGCTATAATATCGTACAATGTTCTATGTTGTCTTTCGTTCTTAGCATTTGAAGAAGGTCTATAGTGTGAGGTCTTTATATGTTTTATATTCAAATCTTTTAATAACTTTTCGAATTTCTTATTCACAAATTCTTTACCATTATCCGTGAGTACAATCTGTGGGCAACTAAATCTTGGTACGAATTCCTGTAAAAAAATATTAATGATAGTATCTGGGCTCTTATCTGGGATTGCATAAACTTCCGGCCAAAGACTGTAGACGTCCACCATATGAATTAGATATACGTTCCCTGATAATGTTCTAGGGTGAGGACCTGATATATCTAAACTAACTTTTTGCATTGGAAACTGCGGAATATCTGTATCTTGTAAGGGACACTTAATTGTTTTCATATTCCTTAATCTGCATCTTTCACACGTATCGACATATTTACAAGCAGTTTTAAATAAACTCGGCCAATAATATTTATTCGTAAGTGCTTTCACTAATTTATCACGACCGAGATGACCATTCTCATCATGATATGCTTTTAAAACTTCATTTTCCAAATGTTTTGGAATATATTTCCTTAGCTGTTCGTTTCTTTCACTCATGTAATATAACTGTTCATCCTCTAGCAAAACTAAATAATTCTTCTTATACTTATTCTCCTCCGTTTCTTTTAATTTCTGTTTTATTTCTAAGACTTTTGGATCTAATTCTTGTTCTTCTTTCATATTAAATTGTGCTAAATGTGGGTCATCTGCTCTAGGTTCAGACTCTTGATCCGACAGTAAACTATCAAAATCTTCTCTATTTATTATGGCAGAATCTAATATATTTACTTGCCAGTTTCGGTCGTCTATCTCCGGTTCACCTTCGTCTTCCGTGTTTCCTGATGACTGTGGATACGGGATTCTAGACAATAAATCAGCGCATGTGTTGTTCCTACCTGGTATGTATTCTATTTTTGTATTGTATCCTTGTAGATTCAACGCCCATGTCTGTATTTTTCTGTTCTGCACTGGAGCTTCTAACAAAGATTTTAAAGGCATGTGGTCAGTTCTAATGATGAAATTTGCGTTATGTAGATAGTAGTTAAGTTTCTGAAGAGCGTAATGAATAGCATAAGCCTCCTTCTCAATAGTAGACCATTTCCGCTGAGACCTGCTAAGTTTATGAGACAAGAAATAGATTGGCCTTTCATTTTTAACCCCTGGTATTCCAGATTCTTTTCCTTCATATGGTTGAACCAAACACGCTCCTATAGCATTATCTGAAACATCTGTATATAATATTAACTGTTTATTCACATCTGGATATGTCAATAGTGGCCCTACTGTTAAGCTATTTTTTAAAAACTCGAACGCTTTTTGACATTCATCATCCCACTTAAATCTAGCGTATTTGCCAGTTAAGTTAGTAATAGGCTCTGATATTTTTGAGAACCCTGGAATGAAACGCCGATAATATCCACAGGTTCCGATAAACGCACGCACTTCTTTTACGTTAGTTGGAGGAGGTAATTCTCTAATAATTTTAACCTTATCTTGATCTGGTTTAATTCCGTCTCTATTAATAATATACCCCAAATACTTTGTTTCTGTTTTTAAAAATTCGCATTTACTGAGCTTCAGTTTGACATCATGTATTCTCAATCTGTCGAATACTAATTTTACATGTTTTAAGTGATCATCTACATCTCCTGCTGTATAAATTAAAATGTCATCTATGTATGCCAATGCAAACTTTTGCATACCCTCTAATACTTGATTAATTAATAGCATGTAATAAGAGGGCGCTGTACGTACTCCAAAAGGCATTCTTAAGAATTCGTAAGAACCTGCGTGTGTACAAAAAGCACTTTTCTATTGGGCATCTGGGTACATCGGCATACACCAAAATCCTGATCTTGTATCTAACGTAGTGAAGAGGGTAGACCCATTAAGTAAGCCTAAAATATCATCAATCACCGGCAATGGGTACGCTACATTCTTAGTGATTTTGTTCAACGCCCGGTAGTCGCAGCAGAAGCGATGAGTCCCGTCCTTTTTGGTTACAATTACTATCGGAGATGACCACTCTGATTTGGATCTTGTTATGATCCCCGCTTTTAACATATCTTCTATTGCTTTTTCAACAATTTCCCTATTCCTTAGAGGAGTTCTGTATGGTTTTAAACTGATTGGTGGATGATCTCCAGTATCTATTTCCATCGTAACTGTTTTTGTCTTTCCCAATTCTAAGTCATTAATTGCAAATACATCCTGATTCTCTTTTATAAGTTGTTCTAATACTTTCTTATTTTCTGGTGGAGTTTTTAACTGTGCCAACAATTCTTGCTCTCTTGTTATTTTGTCTAGTGAATGTATTTGGGCTGTATTTCTTCTGAATGGATGGATCAATTCATCCTTCTGCACGTTCCCTTTTTTTCGCATCTGCGTCTGTTATTAATTCTTTCACTAGGAGTTTCTGAATAATTTATTCCCGGCATTTCTACTCTATCTGTTGCTAATATGCTATTAATATCATGTTCAAGTTTGGCTATTACACATCCTCTATATAATCTAATTTCTCTACCTGTGTTGTTAATAATTATTACTGGAAAAGTTAAGTGTGTATCTAATGATATTATTCCATCCGGAACTTCTAGACCAGGCTCATCAATTACCTCCCTTTGCAATTCAGTGATTCTAACTGTGTGTCCTACTACATAATACGGATTTCTTTTGACCTTTGCCTGTATCAAATTAACCGTCTGTGGTTTTAACGTCGTAGACATTTTAACTCAACCAGTGATGAAATGTGCATGTCTTCTTCTAAATCTACATACACGTCCTTGAATTTTAATTTATGTAGATCAAACATAAGTCTTACACCATTTTTTATTAGAAAATCTCTTCCTATAAGCATATTTCTATTTAAATCTTTCACTACATGAAAAAGATGTCTTATGTTGATTCCCCTTAATTTAAGATTCATTATTGTTTGGCCAACTACTTGTAAATTTTGTCCTGTGACAGAGTGAAGATTATTATGACTCCTAAATATTCTGCAATTTCTCATTATTTTGTATAAAAAACTTTCTTTGATTACACTAACCTGAGCTCCCGAATCAATTAATGTACGAACTCTTTATTTTCCTATTTCTATTATACATGAGCTGGGATCTGTTTTATTCTCTGTAAACTGTTTGATTTCATCTAGTTGAAAGCATTCCCTACTCCTCCTACTATACCTGTTATTAAAATATTCTTTAAATCTTGGGACCTTTTTATTTTCCCTCCTACTACCGGTCCTATTTAATAGGTAGGGCGTCGGTTTTCCTGCGTTCTTGTACTTGTAAAACTCCTGTGTCTATCTTCAACATTCCTATTTAATCTGCTATTGCCATTTCTACTTTGTGTATTCGACTGGACACGCCTCTTACCACAAAAGCGAAAAATGTGTCCACGTTGGCCACAAGACCAACAGACTATATTTGTGTTATTTGTGTTACCTACCGTCTCACTTGTAGGATTTCTCATTTGTCTTCTTTCATCATAAGCATTTCTATTACTACCTTGTAATGTTTGTATACCTCCTCTCCTACTCCAGGCGAACCTTGTTTGTCCTATCTCCATGGGCTCTTCAATCCTATCTTCTCGACTGGTACCTATTTCCCGTCCTACTCTCAATCTAAATCTACGTCTCAAGTTCTCCTCTTGTACTGCTATATCTACTGCTTGTGATAATCTCTCAGGATTTTCCCTCATCAGCTTAAATTTCAGTCCATCTGATTTTATACCATCTACAAAAATCCCGACCAACATCCGCTCCACCTCTTCTCCTCGTACGTTCTGTCCTAAGAATGCTTCTTCAGCCAGGTTAATCAACCTATCGCTGAACAATTGTACAGTTTCTCCAGTGTTTTGTTTGGATTGTCTTAACACCGAAAACGCATGTTGTGGGTCCGTTATTTCAGCGTACTTATGGGCTAAATCGTCCTTGAACTGCTCCCATGTCTCATCTACCCTAGCCTCTAATTTTCTTCTGATATGATCAGAAACCGATTCTGTTGCTGCCTGATAAGCAAGTTTCATTTTCTCTTCATCTGATGCTGACACCAAATATGCATATTTCTCTATTGAAGTTATCCACTTCTTAAAATCTTTTGCCTGTCCGCTAAATTTAACAATTTCAGCTGCCATTCCTTGTTGTTTCATGACTGTGTTGAGTTTACCTATTACCGTTCCTACCCCAGTCAAAACTTGTGTCAGTGAACCTTCTTCTGCCATGCTGAAATATTTTACTATATACCTATACAAGCAAATTCACATTTATAACAATTTATCTAAATGACCTTATTAAAATCACATAAAAATTGTTCTCCTAGCAGTTATACTTAAGTTAATTACCGTCAAGCATATCTTTCCTTGATCCAAGAGAAGCGTGAATTCACGTACGTTCTTTAAAAATATCCCTTGTCACGATTCATGTATAACTCAAACGTCTGGAGTTCGTATTATTTAGTAGCAATCCAAACGCGACTTCAGTGATATCCTTCTTCCAGCGTCTCAGGTTTCGTTACTTTCACTTTCAGCCCCTGGTCGGGCCCCTACCAGACTTGCAGTTTCTTTTCACCCTAACAGGGCTCTTCAAGGCGTCGGCTTGAAAGCGAGTCCAGCTCGATAGAACGATTTAATTTGGGTCTTCTCTTCAGCAGGTCGACACCCTGTTGAAATGTTCGCTTTTGTTGAAAACATTTTGATTTGCTGGAGTTCAGGATGAGCGAACGCAGCTACATTTTCTCGTAATTTCCAATTGAAGGAGCAATAGGGTTGACTCAAAATAAGCTCTCATTTTTCTTCAGGTTCTCAAAGTCAATATTAAATGAACATAACAAAAGGAAACAGCTCCTTTAAACCAATTCTCTATTGAACTCGAGTTGTTTATAGCTGCCTTGAGATTTCTTTGCTAGTATGTAAATGTGTGACCTTCAACACAAGGTTACTTAACGGCTGAAATAATGCAAGTCAAACCTCACAGCAATTCGACAAACATCACGTTGCTTCAAGTATTTCTGACGAAAAACAGCTTGATAAAACTCCACAGTCATAGGCAATCATATTATGTAGATGGCTCCATTCAAAATTCTTGATGTGTGTAAGTTTAATTTAGGTAGTCTGAAAAACGCTTAAATTTTGACCTTGATTCAATTATAGTTGGTCCGATTTTGAACTTTTTTTTTCTTTTATTTAATGAATGTCTAAAATTTAGTTCATACCTCAACAAATTGGTTAGTCCACTTTAGCATGCGGCATGTTGACTTTCATACTTCACGTTGTTCACGCGACATTCAAGTAAAAAATCGAATCCTGTATGCGGCACCATTTATCCATCTGTAACAATGCGTATACAGAGGATCAACAAGTTCTGCTGTGTTCTTTCAAAACAGGCTTTATTTACACATGATGGTCGATACAAAATCCAAGTTCTAATCAATTATGATGTTGTCTTCTCTTCTCTCATTCCTGGTAGTAACTACCCAACAACAAGCTACGTCACGACTTGAGCGTCCTTCTTACTGTTCTATATGGATGCTCAAGCGTGCTGTAGTCTTGCACCCCTAAGCTAATACTGATATGATATTCATTCTGCTACAGATACACTAAAACATCGTCGGCATATGACTGTGTGCTCCCCGGTCCAGTGATCTGCTCGCTGGTGATTCTCACAGTGTAGGCGTTGAACAGCACCGGAGATAATGGTGATCCCTGTAGTAGGCCAGGATATATTGTTGTTGGTTCCGAAGTCCAATTGCCACATCTAAAAACTACTTTCTGTTGGAAGAGGGCTGCAGCGATCCAACTAAGGAGGAACAGACTTATCTTGAGTTCAAGAAGCTGAAGCATTAGAAAATCCAATGGTACTCTGTTGTACGCGTCCTCAAGATCAATCGCTGCAGCAAAGGTTTCAATGCCTGAGTGGAAATCTTCATAAACATCGTGGGCAAAAACTACTGCATTGGTCCAGGTTTCTCTTTTGGGACGAGGCCCTCCCAGGGTAGGTGGGAAAACACCTTGCTTCTCTAGCTTGCTTGATATTTTCCCGGCAATTCCGACCAGTCTTTGCCAGGCTTCGGCAAGGGAATCAGATAACTGTGTAACCACTCCTCCTTGATGCTAGCACTCTCTATACTGTTGTTGTACATTTCTGATAGTTTCTCTAGCTCGTTGTCGGTGCACCTATTGATGTCGTCGTATCTTATGCCATCTGGCCCTGGAGCGCTGTTGTTTGATCGACGAAGCACAGCCTTGATTTCTTTCACTATCACTATGCCTTCATCCGAAATGTTCTGGGCCTTACACCTGTCTGAGGTGACCTCCTTGGCAAGATGTCGGCCTCTCATGTCTGTCTGGTTGCTCTGCTCTAGATAGCGTTCGAAGAGGGCATTGCCCTTGTTCTCGCCAGTCCTCTGCCAGATGAGGTCGGTACCTTGGAAGTCAGACATTCACTTATTCTTGAATACCCCACTCATGCTTTTATGTAGTCGCCAGAACAATTTCTGTGACTTGTTTGTGCTTACTCTTTGACATACCTCTGCCAACTTTTCACTTTTGACCACCTTGACCAGTTTTCTGAAATAGCTTACTTGTGTGTGCATCTCTCTTTCTAAGTGCATGCAGGGACCAGGGTGGGCAACTCTGTTCTTCTTGGCGTTGTGTCATTTCCTTACCGTACTACGCTTATTCATCCAGGCCTGGATTGTGATTGAAAACCTGGGTTGTGATTACATAAAAATTCCACAATAACTGTGTGATTACCGTAAAGATAACATTGCTCCACATTCTAACGGTATTAGAGACTATGTGTATGTGTGTTATGTATTTGAACCACAATGTGATCCATTCATTCACTTCATGTGATATATAACTCTGCAGCATGCACCTGACGAGCTGCAGCGAAATGTGACAGGCAATAAATCCTGCAACCTGTTGTTTGTGGCTTTTGTGTGTAAATTCTCCTTTACGTGACTATACTACTTACTGTATAAAGCTTACAAGTGTCCTTTCTATACGTCTTTTCGTCTGGGATCATTATAAATAGGCATGACAGAATGGATAAGAGCGCCCGTTCTCAAACTTCCGGTGTGCTGATGCCGAGTTAGCGATTTAAACCCAAAATAACCTGTAAATTGGACTAAAATGTTGACTTCTCGTCCTTGACTTGAGGACGTAAATTAAAATTACCTCAGAAATCGGAGTGGGTTAGCCCGATTTCGAGGGACACTCGTACTAGGGAAAGCTAATTCACAAGCAAAAATCACCTCAATGCACCAGACGTAGTAGCACATGTATGCACTACGCTGAGTTCAAAGCGAGCGAAGGGAAAACAAACAAAAGACATTTTAAATAGTTTTTACCAACAGTTTTATGAGGCTGAGGCGATCTCGGCGCCGTTCTAAACGAACGAGCGAACAAACGTTATTGTTAAAGGGTTAAGAATTGGGCACGCAGGCCCATTTAACATTCTGCCCTTCTATTACTCTCTTTTATACCTTCACAAAAACACAAACACCTCAGCCAATCAGTCTTAGCCCACTCATTGCTGTATTCAGAAACAAAGGATAATGGTTTGCTGAGAAGATGAACTGTCAAAGCACTGGGTCATTTCTGGTGGCCAACTAGAAAGAGTAAATTCTAGCAGTAACGGTACCATATGTGACTCTAAAGTCAGATGAGTTCTATTGTCATCATCATCATCATCATCATCATCATCATCATCATCATCATCATCATCATCATCATCATCACCATTAAGTGTCAGCTGGCGTAGGCGATCATGCCTCTCCCCAAATTGCGATCTCCGAAGTCATGGGTCAATTCATTTGTTTATACCCTTCCGTGCCATGACACAAGCCTGTCAAGAATTTTATCACGCTGTATTGCTCCATCTATCTTGTCACAGGAATCTTCACAAATCTTTCCGGTTGTCACAACACAATTTAGTTTCGAAGCATCATCATCATCATCATCATCATCATCATCATCATCATCATCATCATCATCATCATCATCATCATCATCTTCCACTTCTGCCGTCAAGCATCGTGGGAAGGAATAATTTTCGTTGGAAAAATACAGCGGTGACTTCCCCTTGTCTTCCGCCTGGTTTGTGTATGGTTAAATAAGACTCCTCTTACCCACCGATGGCCACATCGTCGAGTTTTGAGTTATTTTATAGAAATAGTTGCCCCACCAACTAACTCGCCTCCTCTCGGTGACAACCGCATGTGTTGGTCCACAGCTGCTTATTCAACATATTCACAGCTAACTTCTATACAAAATATCTAGAGGCCACGCCATCACGCGCCACCCGGTGGAGACGCCTTGTTATAGGATAGACTCCTACCCCAAGTATTGATCAGAAACACGGAGAATTGCTAAAACTACTAACAATAAATTACAACCATTCTTTAAATGATGTCTACGTTGAACAAAACAAGCAGAATGGCATGACAGAATTACTGCTACGGAGATTAGGGACAGAACAAACCAAACTGCAGCGAATCTAGGGTTGCCAAATAAACGCTCGAGCTGGATAAAACACGCACTGAGAACATCTGTCACTAGTAGAAATGGATAGTGTTCTCTACGGAAGCTTGAGTGAGGGGTGGGGGGGGGAGAGAATTAGAGGGAGATCGAACAGTCATGAAGGAACAAAAAAAACTGAGAGGGAGGTGGATTATATGGGAAGGACACGGAATGAGCTTCAAGAGTTTACATCAGATAAAAGAATTAGGGTAAGTTGCTTCAGGACACATGCCACAATGGGGGGGGGGGATAAAAGATTGCAGAAAAAGATGGTTTACAGTAGCTAAATGGACAGATTGGTTGGGTCTGTACGGCTGAGTGGGATACTGGTGCAGTACAGGGCAGACGTTGTCAGGACCCTTCGGGAGCATGTGTATGGTTAGGTAGAACAGATAAATCTTCGTAGCCTAGAGAAATTAGAGAGGCAGTTACTGAGCACAGGATCTGGCCGACAGTTGGCAGTGAGAAGAATGGCCAGAAGGATACATGATTAGATTGTATCAGAGTCCTACTGCCGTCAGAGCACTGAGACAGGACAAGGGCTAGCATCAGACAAGACTCTACGCCCAGGGACAGACAGGACGACATGGGTTAACCGCATAGACAGCTATCAGCGACGGACTGACTAACCCCTAGGTGAAGGACAGGAGAAGACGCATTACCCACCACGGACTATTTGAGATACACGCAGTCATACACCACGTGATAGGAGACCCAGAGCGTAAGCTTGGACAGACGGGACCGAGGATTGAATGTGGATGGTTGTGTTTGTACGTTTGTTGAACGAGTGAACAGCTAACAGAAATGATTGCTAGTTAGAGCTGCGAGTATCTGATATAGTTTGTGTGTGCGCTAGCGGCGAGAGCGATTATATATTTACATCACTAAATACCCTGATGTTGTTGATACTATATTCCATTGAATTGTATTGTTGCAATTAAACAGATGAAGATGTTTACTGACTTTGACTGATGATTATTAGCATGTAAATCACTTGCCAGGGCACAGCCAAGTTAATGAACTAGGACCCTGACAGATTGTTATTAGTACCACCAGTATTATAACTCTTAGCTGGCTATTGAGGAAGGAGCTCTTATGAGAATGGTCAGAGTGTTGGATGTCGGTTCTTGACTCAATTCAATTCAACTCAACTCAACTCAACTCAACAAACATTATTTGAACTCAACAGGACTCAACTCAACTCAATTCAGCTCAACTCATCTCAACTCAGCTTATCTCAACTCAGTTCAACTCAACTCATCTCAGTTCAGCTCAACTCAACTCAACTCATCTCAACTCAACTCAGCTTAGTCGCTTGTTAAGCAAATAACCCCCATACGTTTACAGACCAATCGGCTTCGAGAAGTGATGCCCTCAGTTTCACGTCACCCGCCTTTAAATTCCAACTAATTTCCTGCTACCCACTTTAAGCAATGGCAAACTACTGAACGTAAATTTGCAAATAAATCACGAATAGCCAAAAATACTGGGGTTTACTGCAACGTTATGTAAAGGATACGCCACTAACATTTTAAACTCGGACACCATGGAAGACAGATCAAGGTTAAACAGAAACCCGCCTTGATAACGATTCAAACGCATAACCACAGGGACTCAGGCAAGCTCTCTAGCAACAGCGGTACAGCGACTCACAAGCCAATATTCAATGCCCATGTACCCAAGCGCTCAAAACAACAGGCCATAATTTGTGGCCGGTAACTTGCCGGTAACTTGTCTGACACTTTTTGCTTTGCTTTATCTCGATTCTATTGGGGGGGGGGGGGGGGCGGTTTTATAAATAAATATTTAAAAATATATCTTGCCAATAAGCGTGAGCAGTATAGACAAACTGGAGGAAGGGGGGGGGGGTGGGATTACACCAAACATGCAACAGCCGGAGTGTTCCAGGGGTCACACTAGAAAATAGATGTCCTCTTGTCAAGAATAGCAGCTGTAGTCAAAGAAAACTGTGTTTTAAATAAATAAACAAAAATATGTTGGCCTACAGAGGGTGACCTTTGAGGACGGATTCTGTGGAGATGTCAACAAGCTGAGGTTGACGTCTGCGCTTGAAAAATATGATCAGCGTGACGTCTGAAGGGGTGGGAAGAAGAAAGCGGTCTGTGGCTGATTGTGAGCCGTCGACATGAACAGATAAGAGAGTTAGGAGCACAAGCAATCGTCTGGGGAAGGGTTTAAAAACGAATCGAAGAAAAGGGAGAGAGAGAGAGAGAGAGAGAGAGAGAGAGAGAGAGGCACATATACACAGAGTATACAGAACGATAAATACAGAGAGTTAGAAAGAGAAGACAGAATTAGAGAAAGAAAAGGGGAGAGGTAGAGAGGGAGGAGGGAGAGGGGACATATTTATAGACGAATACGTTACAGCCCCTTGTTCACAGTAAATGATATCTTCAATTATTTCACTTTTCAATCACTGGAATGATTTTTTTTTAATGTTGCAAGATTACACTCAGTAGTTTGCCATTGCTTTCTGAGCGACCGGCTCACATATCCCTAAGTTACCAACGCGGCGAGAACCGCTACCGATTCTCGTGCAAATTACGTTACTCACGAGAATATACGGGATTACGGAGAAAGACGTTAACTCCTAGGCCAGGGAGACTGGAATTTTCACCTGTATAAATATTCACTGCACCAATGATTCTACTGAGATACATGGTCAACATTTTTTCAACACACACACCCACACACAGACACATACACACACATAGACACACACACATAGACACACACATAAACACACACACACATAGACACACACACATACATACATACACACACATACACACATAAACACACACATGCACACACACATAGACACACACACATATACACACACATAAACACACACACACAGACACAAACATACACACATACACACATACACACACATACACACACAAACATAGACATACACACATAGACACACACATAGACACACACACAGACACATACACACACATAGACACACAAACATAGACACACACACATAGACATACACATAGACACACACATACACACATACACACACATAGACACACTCACATAGACACACTCACATAGACACACACACACAAACACACACATAGACACACACACATATACACACACATAGACACGCACACACACATACACACACACTGACACACATACACACACATAGACACACACATAGACACACACACTTAGACACACACATAGACACACATAGACACACACATACACGCACACACACACATAAACACACATACACGTAGACACACACATACACATACACACACACACTTACACACATAGACACACATATACACAAACACACACATACACACACATACACACACGCACATACACACATACACACATAGACACACACATAGACACACACATACACACACAAACATACACATAGACACACACATAGACACACAAATACACATAGACACACACACATAGACACACACATACACACACATACACACAAACACACACATAGGCACACACACATAGACACACACATAGACACACACATATAGATACACACACATAGACACTCACACACGCACACACACACACACACACACACACACACACACACACACACACACACAATGCCTGAATGTTTTGCTAAAAGGTACAGGACAGTCACATAGCAAGTTCCGACATTGAAGTGTGAAGTGTGGCTCCTTCACAATTTGTTGGCCATGCCATACAAGGTAACGCTATTTTGAGGTGGCTGCATGTTAGCCATGGACCGTTTAAATGCACAGGACAAGTCCAGACAACCGCTTGCTGAAACGTTGCGTGTTGATTGTCCTTCTGTATTGATACACATGTTGGACACAGGACAAGTCCAGACAACCGCTGGCTGAAACGTTGTGTGTGGATTGTCTGTCCTTCTGTGTTGATGTGAATGCTGTGTGAGGAGTAATGAATTGATCCAGAAGCTGAAGGCAGTGCAGATGTGGTGTGGGAGAAAAATTTTCAGAATGTCGCGGACAGAGAAGACAAACACAAGAGATATTGACAGATGCAGGCATTACAAGGTCAGTCGTCAAATCCCTTCAGCAAAAGATAAATGAAAATCACAGGGTTTATGAACACATGAAGTAGCCAGGTCAGTATGGCCGAATGGATAAGAAAGTGTGTTCTTAAACATCCGGTGTGCTAATGCCCAGGTAGAGGCTTCATACCCTACACCGGACAGTTAGACTATAATTATGACCTATCGTCCTTGACTTGGGGCGTAAATTACGAGTACCTCTGAATTCAGAGTGAGTTTGCCTGATGGCGAGGGACATTGTTAATAGGGAAAGCTAATCTTTACGCAAAATTCAGTCCAGCACTACTAGGAGTAGTTTGTATGGACTATTCTTGAATTCAAAGCGAGCGAACGAAAAAAAAAATTAAAAAAAAAAAAAAAACAAGGAAAGATGAAACAGATAAAGTGGCCTAGAAACAAGAATGCTGCGGCTATAAACAATACTGGACAGAGGAGAAAGATTTATGTGGAAACCTTATCCACATGAGCAACAAATGATAAGGTCATCATCCAGTGCCTTTGCGGCTGGAGTGGGCGATCATGCCTCTCCACAAATTACGATCTCCGATGTCGTGGATCAATTCGTGTGTTGACCCCGTTTCGTGATAACACAAGAATGTCAATACACTGCACACGCTGTCTTCCTCTACCACTCTTTTCGCAAATCTGTCCGGTTGTCACAACATGTTTCAGTTTATGTCTTCTCATAATATGGCCAAGAAACGATGAGTGCTTCTTTCTGATGTTTGTCATGAGTTGTCTTTGCAACCCAGCTTCCCTCAAAACGTCCAGATTGCTCATTGTGGCTGTCTAATTAACTTTTCATCATTATTTTATACAATTAATTCAGTAATGGTCCAGGATTCGACAGCCGTATGTTAAAATTGGTTGTATAATAAGGTAAACAAGTAAAAACAAACTGAAAGATCATTTTACTCATTTTTTAAGGCGTGTTGGATATGTGGTGCAAAAATACTATGTTTTATGGATCAATCAGCATTTGATGTGTACTTTTCTAAGTAACACGCCAGTTGCCTTTACCTCCTAGGATGTTTCGGGGTACACATATTAGGCTATGCTGAGATGGGAGCACAAACCACTTTAACAGTAATCGTCGATGGAATTCGAACACCTATCTGCTTGATCGGTAGGCAGGCGTGCTAGAAACTGCACTAATTCGGCTTTCAAATGATAATACAGTGGTACCTCAGGTTACGCACGCCTCAGGTCACGAACAAGTCAGGTTACGAACAACTTCGAAAATGTTATGTCTCCGGTAATTAACAGTACCTCGGGTTACGAACGAAGGCGTGCGAGAGAGCAAGGTGTAACGTTGGAAACAAACGATCGCGTACATTACAAACAGTACTACAGATGAGCTTGTGGATCTTCAGAATGAACAGCTAAAGACATTAAAAGAGAAGTAGTCGTCCAATGATGAGGAGCCAGTGACTGTTTCAACTGCCAGGATTAAAGAAATTTGCAGCAAAAGGGCAGACGTCGAAGACTTCATTGTAAACCATCATCCCAACAAACTTGTTGCTAACAAGTCCTATGCCCCTATATGTGATGAATGATAACACGATGGCCCACTTCAGAAATATTGTCCAGCAAAGGAAGCGACAAATGTCCCTTGATAGTTTCTTGGTTCAGAAAGATTCCCAGTCGGCTGCCAAGAAGCGAAAAGATACTCCTGAAACTAATGATTCAGAATAACAAAGAAAGTGACATATTTCCCATGGTCGTTTTCTTGGTAATAAAGATAGACTAAATCTCTTTTTATTTTACATTTAATTCATTTGTTTGTTTTCTTTCTCTTTATTTAAAACGTGATGTACACGTATTCTTTGCGATTTTTCAGGTAAAGGACCGGATGTTAATAAAAAAGAACGATTCGTTCATCTTGAAACGGATTGTCTTTATTTCATTGATTTCAATGTTTCAGGTTACGAACGTTTCGGGTTACGAACCGAGTTCTGGAACGAATTAAGTTTGTAACCCGAGGTACCACTGTATTGATATCAATTATTTCATTGGCATTCACGTGACATTCACGAGGGTTGGGGAGTCATGACTGGCGATATCTGCCCCAAACCAGGCATAAAGCAGAAATTGTAAATGTAATTAACATGGTTAAACTACTGGTTGTTCTAACAATGAAAGCAACACATTGTCATAAATCCATATAAACAGTATCTAAACTCACTCAATGTCCAAACACCATTTAACCATTTGATAATATCACTTTATATCATAACTCTGTATAGCCATTCTCTAACCTCACTGCGTATCAATAATCCACATACCCAATCTCTAGCCTCACATCGTATCAATATTTCATATAGCCAATACCTACTCTCACTCCATATAAATGAAATATCCATTAAACTATTATTTAACCATACTCCATATCAAAATTATATTTAACCATTCTTTAACCATACACCGTATCAATATTCAACGTGTATACGGTGCCGATCACTGAACAACAGTTGGATGGAAGGGGTAGGACTCTATCATTCGTTGACGACATCCTCGTGTATCGACAGGGTCGGGATAGACAGGCGGTTGCCAACTATATGCAGGGCGAACTAGATCGAATTTCCTCATGGTGTGCTGATGCCGATGCCCTTGTCAACCCTGCAAAGGCAACGGTTACATGGTTCTCACTAAACAACCATATTGTGAAAACAGACCTGCCGGCAGTAAGAATGGATGGGAGCATTCTGAGTAGAACCCAGTCAATGACATATCTTGGCGTGAGGCTTGATCGTAGCCTGTCCTTCAGAGATCATGTCGATTATGTCATAACGAAGGCTCGAAAAGGTTTGGCAGCAATGAGAGTCATGGCGAGTGCCAATATCGAGCAAAGACTGCTATTACTTCTGTTCCAAGGACTTGTGCTTTCACGCATCGAGTATGCCCTGGCCATCCTCACTGTCAGCCCTACACAGATTGGAAGACTTGAAAAGGTACAAAACGAAGCCATGCGCATCATTTTGGGCTGCACGAAAGACACCAGCTGTGTAGCAATGAGATACCTCCTTGACTTCCCGACAATGGAACACAGAATCAAGATCTGGAGAGCTCGTGCATACTTAAAAATAAGTGCAGATGAGCAGCACCCTCTGCATGACGCTGTATTCAGCGAAAAGGGTGACAGGCTAAAGAGGGGCAAATCGTGGATGGGTCGGGCGGAAGATGTCGTCAGACAGGTCTGCAGTCTTACCAGTATCAACCCCGGCAAGGAATGGGTGCCGGTGCCTCCAGCTTTTAAGTGTACCTTCTCCTGCATTATCACACTCGACAGACGGTGCAGAGAGCAGAACCCTGCCGCTGTCAATGCAGAGGTTAACGCGCTCATCTATGATCACTCAGATAGCCCCGAAGTGCTCATCTATACAGATGGATCTGTTGTAAAGCAGCAGCGAAGTGCGTGGGCATTTACAGCCCGCTCAGCGGGCCGAACCGTTCAAGAATCCAGTGGTGCCCACTCCATGACCACGAGCAGCATGACGATGGAGGTGATGGCAGTTACACAGGCGTTCATATGGCTGGAATCACAGCATTATACCAACGTGTGTGTACTAAGTGATTCAATGAGCATGATTCAGAAGGTCGAAGCTGGATCTGTACGTAGACAGTGGACTGAGTCGCTGCGGAAGTCTGTTGTCCGCAAAGTCACCTTCATCTTCGTCCCGGGACATGCGGGAGTCGAGGGAAATGAACGAGCTGATAAATTGGCTGGCTCTGCACCCCCTGTAGATGGCCAGCCCATGGATCGTGCCGATGTTATTAACGCCCTTAAAGATATGGCGAGAACAGAGGATTTTGACGCCAGTGATTCCACATCGCTTTCCAGGATGAAAGACCTGGGAGTAAGAATCGGCACAGCCAGACGCGAGAGGTACATCGGGAAAACAAAGCGCCTCGTCAACCAACACAGAACTGGCACTATTAGCCACCGGACGCTGATGCATATGCTGGGGGGAGGATCTGAGCACCTATGGACATGTCCGGAGTGCAACGAAGATACCCCAACTGATAACTAACTAACTAACTAACTAACTAACTAACTAATATTATATTTAATCATTCTTTAACTATACTCTATATAAAAAAATTCCATTTAACCATTCTTTAACCACACTCCATATTAAATTTCCTTTTAACCATTCCTTAATCACAGTCCATATCAAAATTAAATTTAACCATTCATTAACCACATTCTTTATCAAAATTCCATTTAACCAGTCTTTCATCATCACCATCTCCTTCCACTTCTGCCGTCTAGCGCCGTGGAGAGGAATAATTTGCGCTCCAGCGCCCTGTGGGCGGCACTGAATAGTGTCATTCCGTGTGGTTGTACAATGTCTCTGATGTCGTCAATCCAATTTCTTCTTGGACGTCCTCATGGTCTCGTCACAGATGACCTTTGATGTTTAAGCCAGTAATGGTAGTTGCTGGTGTTGCATTCTAACGACATGGCCAAACCACTTGATCTTCTGTCTTTCAATAAATGTGGCACAAGGTGTTGATACCACTGTCTGTCTGATAACAGCATTTCTTACTCAGTCTCGGATTGTTAAGTTGGCAGCTCTCCCCAGGCATCTCATCTCGCAGGTGTTGATTTTGCGAAAGTGTGATGTGGATAAAGTCCAAGTTTGAGATAGGGTTGGTGTGAATATGCTGTTTATTATCTGTCGTTTTGCGGTCATTGGTATATGTGGATGTTTCATTCTTTAACCATACTAAATGTCAAAATTGCATTTAACCATTCTTTAACCACATTCCATATTAAAACTTCATTTTACTATTCTTTAATCACACTCCAGATCAAAATTCTATTTAACCATTCTTTTATCACACTCCATATCAAAATTCCATTTAACCATTCTTTAACCATACTCAAAATAAAATTGTATGTAACCATTTTGTAACCACACTCCATATCAACATTTCATTTCGCCATTCTTTAACCTCACTCCAGATAAAAATTCCACTTATTCTTTGACCACACTCCATGTTAACATCCCATTTAACCATTATTTAACCAGACTCCAAGTTAACATCTGTGATATACTACACCGTCTGTACCAACTTCCTATGATGACGCTTTAAAAATACAACTCCCTAATAGTTACTGTTTAAGCACCTTACTTTTTGGCGAAGAAAACACAGCTAAACTAACCCGTAGGGCAGCCAAAGTTATTTGGCCTTAGTTTAAAATCTGGGCATGGTAATGGTTCACGTACCTGGCCAGACCGGCTTGATTTTAAAACAAAGGGATTAGTAAGACATTTTGGTTCAAGAGAACAAAGGGAACAGATGTCAGCCTTTCCCCTGCGGAGGAAAGGAAAAGTATGCTCAAAATATATCACTCTCTGGAGCAATTGGTATGTTAAATATGCATTATAAATATGTACTCATGTATTTTGATAAGGTATATATACCATTGTGTTAATATAAGAATTATTAAGAGGTTAAATCAATGATTCTTGTAAATTGAGAGCCTGATTTTTTTTTTTTACTAAAGCAGCCATGCTGTACCACGCTGTCATCTTCCTATTCTATACAGTTTCAAATTCCTATGTTTAAATATCTTCTATGCATTGTGAAACATATCACAAGCAATGCCTATACATCTGTAAATATCCTATGTAATGTAGATTTACTCTTAAGGACATTTCACAAACTTTCTCTCCATGTGGAAGCATAATCCTTATAACACATCTGTGGCGAAACGCCAGTGGCCCATGTCCTCATGGCTTCTTTGATTTTGGGTAAACAGTGGGAAACAGCTTTCGGGAACCCTCAGTTCTCTTATTCGCTCAATCCCCATGGAAGATAGTTCTCTTGGTTACTTTTACAACCCGTTCTTCTTAATAGAACTATTAGAAGGCTGCCTTTTCTTCGGGAAAACCCGATAGGGCGCCTTGCACCAAATACGCACCAGTGCAACTTCTTGGGCAATTCATGTCCGTTTCAACACCTACCGTTTGGTATCTCCATCATGTCAATGTAATAATTTAAAGATTGGGACAGAAGTGCAGCATTCTACTGGTAAATGGAAAGGTAATAATTGGGTTTTAATTAGTCCTGCCAGACCTTGGCTTGTGAATCTCTGTTGTCTCGACTGGTGAGACGAATTGGCGAAAAGCCGGTCATGCCCTATTGTGAGTGGGTTGACCGTTGGCCAATCTAGCTAAGCGTCTTGTTCTTAGCATCGCCTGGGAACGAATCTGAGCAATATATTTCCCCAGATGATTTCACTGGTTCTTGGCAGCAGATGGTCGGGTGCTATCTTTCTTCTTACGACCGGAACTCGGCATAGCATTGTCTGTAATTTTATATTATAAACACGACATATATACGGTATGCCGGAAGGAGGGGAGGGCTCCGTGGGGACGGGTTCCAACCATTTATGTTCTGTCTTCTTAAAACGGAAGATGGTATCCACTGGGCTATCTCTTTCATCTTTTAGCGGATAAGGTGGCCAGGTGGACTGAATAGTTACTGGTCAATAAGGTCATCTAGTTCTACGTGTAATGTGAGGCACTGCCGGTACATTGCGGCGACAGCTCAGACAAGAGCAGCGGAAGGGGTACTACCCGGAAGGGGTAGTATCTTCTTTCCTATTCTTGCTGGGAATAGGGAACTACACTTCTTTCCATACAGACCCACTACTATAATATTAGTTAAAGGGGGAAACACACATAATTACGCACACAACACCACAAGAGCTTTGTCGTGAGAAAGAGAGGGTTTGCAAGTGAGAGGGAAGCCGGGAAACGAATGTGCCCAGTAAGAATAAAGGCATGGTGTGAGAGTGGAGAGTGAATCTGGTATGAAGAAAATAGGTAGGGTCAAAAGACACGACCTAGACAAGCTGAAGGCCTAGTCTAGGAAAGACGCCGCCAATCCAGGACCTCTTGTCAGGTCAGGCCAATTCAATCAGGTCTAATAACTAGTTATATATCTATTACTATTATATATTTTGTGAATGCAAATTGATATGCTGAGACCCTTAGTAGTCTCCTTGTAGACTGTACCTGAAGTTTAAGCTGGAGGCTTTCACCAATATTTATCATCTCAAGGGTCCTTCTTTTGGACGTGATGAAATCGGACAGTTTCGACAGGGCCTCTATGCTAAAGCTATATACCCCTGATGAAGCCAGGTCAAGGTATTGGCCATACTGCGCATGGGGTTGCTATCTCTGAGAGAGAGGCAAGGCTGGTCTTGGGCGAATGACAATTTGTGGTGATGGCGCAACTCAAGTCCTTTCGACGACCTAGGCTCGAATACAGTTAGGTTCGTGGCTGGGCCTACGCATAATTATCCTGCACACCCAATTTTGTCCAGGACAGTGAAAGGCACCTATCCATTCCACATTCACGAACTCTTCCCATTATTTGAAATCATTCCCAACCTTGTGCCAAATGAACTTTGAACTGACTATGTAGAGAAGTCCTCAAAAACCAGTGGGCTTTGTTCGTACAACCGATCGGGAAGGAGGAAACTAACTAAGGACATAATCGGTGAGGCAGATGTCGACTGACGGGACTTTGTAGTACTCCTCGGTCTATGATGGAAAGCCATGAGGCTCTGTGCCAGAACTGAACTCTGTGTCCCTGTTTTGTCTGTAGTGAACTATCTGTTTTAACTGCCTTGATGTTATCCTGTGCTGTCCTTTATTAAGTTATTAAAATTACTTTATAGTTTACTCTGACGGTCGCCATGTTATCTATGGGTCAGCCAGAAAGACACCGCAGGGAATAGGCCCCGAGGTTGAATGAGAGAGTGACAGTGAGTCCAGGGAACGGATGAGGGTTGGCAAGCAAAGACCTATCCCAGCCAGAGCTATATAATATTATTGAAGCATTGTGACAGGGGTAATTGGGACCCTCCATGTAGCTTGTTACAACATCTTATGAACATACGTTCATGTTGGAGAAATAGTTTTGCTAACTGCTAATCTGTAACTTGAACTATCGTGCCAAATTTGGGTACAATCTTCTTGTTAACATATTAGTAACCTCACCATTGATGTGGTTAACATGCCATGTTTGATGAGTATAATCTCAAGAATGAAGAAACAAAACACATGATATAATTGAATGTTCCAATAGGATGTGCCTTCAATCCGCATCCCCTCACTGTGGTAGGGGCATGAGCGAAGATTTATGGTTAGAAATTGTCAGCAACATTCAGAAGACTGGCCATGCTGCATAAGTTATTTCTGATAAATAAGAACATTTCTTACAATAGCAGCAATTGGTAAATTATATCACGGCGTTCACTAACCTCATGCTGCTGTAAGCAGTGGGGAAAAAGAATATATATTCTAGTTTTATGGATTAACAAATGAGGAAATCAAAAAAACTTTGGCTCCTGCATTATTATTGTGATTGTTATTATGTATGATGATTATTATTATTCATATATGAGAAATGTACATGTTTGTTTTTCTCTTTTATGATATATATATATATATATATATATATATATATATATATATATATATATATATATATATATATATATATATATATATTCTGTTCATGATTGTTACTATTACTGTAGGGGAATATTTATGTTAATGTTACCCCAGTGGGAGACATGATGGTGGTGATGTAAGACACCTTGTGTATGTCAGTACCACAAGAAGATAATGTGAATGATATGGTTGATGGCTTGTGGCCTAATACTGATTACACCAAATGAAAGAAGACGTGGGAATTATGAGACAAAAGGCCCTTGGCTCAGAAATCCTTGTCAGGTCATGACAGACATAACATCAAGCTGGATGGAAAGGATGGATAACTCATCAAAAAAGTCCCAGTAACAACATAGAATGGAATAGTGAGTGAGAAGATACCTTCCTCATAATAAGAGCTAGAATAGCTCAACACCAAGCGACGAGGGACATGGACATTGGAAATACTCTTCTATCGCCTTCCCCTCTTTTGTTTGTAATTGTGTTGTAAACATGTTAACCTAAAACAGTAGATTAATGCTGGGGTTGTATTCTTTTGTCATTTCCAGTTCTAGAAAAGTAGCAGGTGGTGGATTTGGATGTATCACCATTCAGGATCCTGGGTCAACAGCCTGTTGAAAGTGAGTCAGGACTAAATGTCCTACACATATAGTCTGGACCAATACATCAATGTTTACTGCTGCACTCATTAGCTGCCATAGCAGCAGCAGACAATATCGAAGACGACTGACAACGTTATTGATGAAGTCCTACTTCATTAGGAATATCCAGGACGGAATTCAGTATCTAAAAATCTACAAAGACAAAGATCTACAGAGTAACTGATAACAGTGTATCGTCTGCTTTACTTCTGAGAAGTACTGCCTGAAGCATCATCAATCAGCGAAGTCACTGAAACTATGGGACAGTCTTATAAGTTTAATAAAACTAACAGCAGTAAGAACCCTTTACCTGTCTGTTGGACTCCCAAGTTCAAAGGGTACTCATAGTATTCTCATTCGAAAGGAAAAATCACCCAGCAGCAAAAGTAAACATAAGGTTCAAGACACTAGAACACCAAATGGGAAGAGACACTGAAACAACATAAGCAACTACAACCAAGGTACCAACTGAATATAAACTTAATATCAACTGAATAACAACTAAGAAACCAAATTACCTCAAGGTTCAAATCTGCAACACTCTGAAGGAAGCCAGATCCACTCGAGATCTCAGAACCGAAACACCATCATGAAGGCCATACGAAAGAAGCTAGCGGAGTCAATGCCTCTATGCATGCAATAAAACGAATCATCTGATTGTTTTGCGACTCCCAGTTTGTGTGTTGGAATTAATATTCTTCAGTTCCATGACTTCAGTAGACCAATCCTGGACATAGTTACAGATGAAACAAATGGATGACTCGCAGCATTGTATGTCCTACACTGAAAAGGGAAATACTAAATCAGAACTCTTTGCTGGTTCGATGTCGGCCTGATTGCCCCATCACCAAGTGTGGGATGGCCTATCAACATGAACCGGGTGTGTGACAAACCTCTTGAACTAAATTGGGAAACGGATAACATAAACCGAGCTGTAGGACAGTCGTCGTCTTTTTCACCGATAAGATGATATAGGGAAGTACCTTCTGCAAGAGCTTAAGTTGAATTCCTGAAAGCTTGACAGACTTAGGCGCCAATTTCAATTGGAACACAGAGCCCACTTGCAACAGAGCATTCTTGAATTCAGCCCCATGGAGGGGATATGTGCTTGTGTATAATTCTATTCTTGGATTATGGATTATAAAGATATACCAACCAACTTCAGTGAACATAATGTAAGGAGAACATGACTGTGAGTACATCTATTTCTGTCCCCGGATAAATATGGACATTATCTGCGTCGCACTGGACAAGAATAACCGACAGCAACACCTAAGGAAAAAGACTATAATTAAATAATTAGTTTAATTATTAGTACCAATTATGCTTTCTGTGTGGCTATTTCATGCCATGGTTTTATAAGGTCAGTAGCTTTTTTTTCAATGAGGGTATAACCAACTAGTGGTTGTTGTTTTGGTTGAATATTCTGACACCATCTCATTAATTTTTTTTAAATATGAGGACTGTAACTGGTGTGAGAAACCATTGTTTTATATGTTTGGTTTTTCTAAACTTAGACCATTTTTTTGCTTCATCTATGTAAAGTGGGTCAAAGATGGGAGAACCAATTAGTGGTTGTTGTGTTGTTTGTAATACATTGTTTTCCTTGGGACAATGGGGTAAATGTGTTTTTGATATTGAAAATCATTCCCATGCCTGTTCTGGAAATTCAGTGTGGTCATTACAATTATATATATGTTACTGCAAATCTTGATTTAATGTCTCAACTGTTTGTCCAAAGATGTTGTTGTTTACATCAAGTACTCGTTGATGTTTGTTCAACAGTGGTTGTTATATATGTTGTAAACAATCAATGTCTTCTAACACTATATGCAAGTTAATATGGTGATAAGTGGGAGTGGAGATATACAAATGAATACAGTTATGAACAGGAGTGAAGTATTTTCCTTCTTATGTTTATGGTAGAATTCCATGATCACCTTGTATTCTAGAAGCGACCAGAGAATCTAAAATAAATCCCAAGACACGTTTAACAAAATATTCTCATATATTAAAATGCACATCCCACAACATCCTACTTAATCATCCTTTAACCACGCGCAATACGAAAATTGAATTTAACCATTATTTAACATCAAAATTCAATTTACCCATTCTTTAATCACACTCCATATCAACATTCTATTTAACCATTCTTTAACCACAACGCATTTCAAAATTCCATTTAACCATTATTTAACCACACATCATATCAACATTCTATTTAACTATAATGTAATCTCAGTTCGTATAAAACTTTCCATACCCATTCCCTAACATCACTTTATGTCGATACTCATTATACTTATTTCCTAGCATCAATTCATATAACAACTTCATACAACCTGAATTATCATCCCTGAATGCATCTTCGATGAATTATAATAAGGTAGTTTTAATTGGTGTTTATCCATAAAAAATGATGATGACCTTTCATTTCATCCAGTGGGGTTGAAAGTTTGGAGCTGCGAGTTCTAAGATGGCTGGTATGGCCTATTATGGCTCGATATGTTCTTTAACAATGTGGACAAAGAATGCTTTACGTTCCAGGAGGAGGATCTCCAGCAGTGGCTTTTTTTTTCCATCAAGCCTTTGTTTTCAACAGCTCTTGCAGTCATGTTTGCTTCACAAGTGACTACACCCTTGCGTAATGATGTAAGCAACGAATATCGCTCTTAGGCAGCAGTCTCGCAAATTATGGTGATGAACTCCAACAGCTTTTGAGAACTTCAGAGTTTTAATTAGCCCTTGATGAAATCAACAATACAGTAACCGAAAGTAAAGGTCATGACTTGAGGCGTGTACAAATATATGACATTTTTATGTAAAATACCATAGCATACACTAACGAGCGGACTTCGTGGCTTAGAGATTATGACTTATTTCCGTAATCTCGTATACTCTCGTCGGTAACGTGATGACGGTGAGAATCAGCAGTGGTTCGAATCGTATCGGTAACTTACGGGGTATGTGAGCCGGCCGCTCAGAAAGCAATGGCAAACTACTGAGCGTAATCTTGCCAAGAGATCAACAAACAGCCGAAAGATGCTGGTGTTGACAGCGATGTCCTTTAAAGGATATGAGAAAAAAAAAAGAAGACACTAACGAAGGGGTGTAAGCGCTAAGCTCTAACATATTTTAGACTAAAGATATGAGATTGCTGGCCAGTTCACTTCCTCGTAGTCTTTATTTTCCATAAAATGTCCCGAAAGATTATGGGGGGAAATCAATATTTACACAATATTGTAAAACTATTGCGTGTACCCGTCATCGTTTACAGTAAAATACTATTTATTTCATCACAGTCGCAAACAGCTGGAAGTATGCCAAACAATCTCCTGTCACAGTCACGAAAGGAAAATACACTCGAAAAAGTAAGAGAAAGATAGTGTCCAGATGTCTTGGGCAGGAGAATTAGTTGGGAAAATTACTCAGATCTGAGACTCCGTTGATTGTGTGGGATGGCAAATCTTGATAGTCAATGCTTATCACGATTTACAGGATGGTGATGATGATGATGATGATGTTGATGATGATGATGATGATGATGATGATGATGATGATGATGATGATGATGATGATGATGATGATGATGATGATGATGATGATGAAATCTTAGAAACTCTCTAACTCCATTATATCTGGGATATCTACATTTTAAGTAACTTCTAGGACAGCGTGTGTAAAATCCGCAATGTGTCCCAGAAAGTACGAGTAAACGAGTGATAAAACGAGTAAGCGAGAGATAAAAAGAGTAAACGAGAGATAAAAAGAGTAAACGAGTGATAACAAGAGTAAGCGAGATATAAAAAGAGTTTTAAAAAAAAATTTAGTTGCATGTACTTCACATGACGTAGCAGTCAACCCCAGCATTTTTGCTGTTCGTGAATCCTGGGCAAATTTTACGTTCAGTAGTTTGCCATTACTTTCTGAACGACCGGCACCTATACCTTTTTCGAAAAACCAGCATCACAAACCGCGTTCGCAAGATCTTAGCCACGGCGACCGGCAAAAAAGAGTAAACCAGTGATAAAAAGAGTAGACGAGGGATAAAAAGAGTCGTTGACACCTTGCAGTCTTGACAGACCAAAGTATGTGAGTTGGAATGTGGCCAATATTCCATCACAATGTCTGGGCAGAGCTTCAGAGAATCATGTGGCGCCCAAACGACATGTCCCCTCTCTCGGCCTAGTCTTGTGTATTCCAGAGGAATGGGTAACCAACACGTCTGGCACAAGGTAGGCTGCAGACGCTGGCGGCTCAGCGTCAATCCACCGAGACCTCACCACCACGAGCCGGTGGCGAGGTATGGCCAGACCCTGACACCCAAGGGACCCGGATTAGAGGCGTTCAGCCATGTCCCACAGGTGAGGGCCTTGTACGAGCCCGGACCATGAGGGCGCGCACATCTGTCGATCACAAGTGTCCGGACCTGTGTAAAGCGTGCACTATCGTCAGACTCCCCACCTGACTTTTAGCGGTCCCCGCGACCAGCGGGAATAGGCCCGTCATAGCTACCGCAGGAGATATTGCCTGTCTATTTGCAAGCAAATCTCCCATACTTCCACTGTGCGGATCTCGCGACCAGCGAGAATAGGCCCGCCGGAGATTATGCTCGTCTGCTGCGAACAAATCTCTACCGAGAGACTGAATAAGTAAAGAAACGATGAAAGAGAGTAAACGGGAGATAAAAATAATACACGAGTGATAAAAAGAATAAACGAGTGATAACAATAGTAAACGAATGATAAACGCAAACAGCCAAACAAAGTTCGCGTGATTTGTTCATATTAAGAGTGTAAAGCAGTGTTTCCCAACGTGGGGCCCACGCCCCACAGGGGGGCAATTTGACTGTTAAGGGGGGCAATTCGAAAATGGAAGAAATCGGCTGAATATAACAAAACGGGGAGACTTGAGACTGAAGTTAACTAAATTGGAACCTGACATAAGATCTCTTTGCAGCAAGCATCAAGCGCAAGGATCTCACTAAACTTAAATAATAAATAATTACTAATAATTAAAATAATATAGAAAAATCTTTCATTAAAATTATTTTGTACTTGAATTTCAGTTCTCCATTATATGTTTTGAAAATTTACTTACTGTGTTTGCTCAATAATTACCTAGTGATTTCTTCCTAAAACCTATCATTCAAGTTTCTTTAGTGAACATTTCAATTTTTGAATATTAAAAAAAATGTATATGTTGAGGGGGGGGGGGGGATGGGGCGGCGGAGGGGAGCAATATGAATTTTAATAAGGCTTAAGTGGGGCATGGTACAAAAAAGGTTGGGAAACACTGGTGTAAGGGTTTCTTGGCAAGTTTTGCAGAAGGTAGTTTGCCGTTTCTTTCCTTCTGGGTTATAGTCATTGTCTCAACCGATGAAATCATCTGTTTATCGTCGCAGAGTGCAGACCATAACCAACAACAATCTGTCCGCTGCTCTCACACGCCATCCACCACCTGCTTCCAAAGCTTCATTTAATTCTGATTAGGGAGGGGGGAAGAGAAGATGGATGCAGGATGTGGCAGATGATCTCCAAATGGGTGTATCTGAGCGGGACATCTTGCTTATAACCAAGAAGTTTCACGGAAGGTTGTTATGGAAACTAGGTTCTGCAAAGGACATGCTACTGAATGAATGAATGAATGAATGAATGAATGAATTAAGGAGTGTAAAAGTAAAAGCAATAAATTGCCATTGCACACACGGAAATGTGCACTGGGCATACGGTGCTAGACCTATATTGTTATAGACCAATCGCAACTCAGTGGCTGATGCGGTCAGTATCAACTCAGACTCCTTTACTTCCTAAGAATTTTCCTTGTATCAATTACAGGCTGGTTAGACTTAAGAGGACAGGTCAATATTCCAAATCCATCTGTAGGTCATCATGGCCGAATGGATAAAAGTTCCTGTTCTTAAACATCTGATGTGCTGATTCCGAGGTAAGAGGTTCAACCGCTGCACCCGACAGTTAGACTAAACTGTTAACCTCTCATCCTTGACTTGGGGACGTAAGTTACAAGTACCTCTGAAGTCGGAGTGTAACTTACGTCCCCAAGTCAAGGGACATTGTTAATAGGGGAAACTAATCCACACAGACATTTCAGTCCAGCACTGCAAGAAGTAGTGTGTATGAACTACGCTTGAGTTCAACTCGAGCAAGCTAAACAAAATATCCATCTCAATGCGCATTCGATCCCATGGCCATAGAACCAGCAGATGGCCGTCAAGCCACAACGCTGTCGTGCAGCCCAACGGTCGAAAGAGTGATACAACAACTAGAGCTACCGTTCAACGTATAGTGAATCACTCTTACAGCATAAGCAAATGTTACGTTCCACTTGCAGGGCGTCTGAGCTGGCTGATTTTTTAGGGCATTTTTTACATTCAGTAGCTTGCCATTGCTTTCTGAACTAGAAGCCAACATTTAAGTTGAAGGGTTGAACCTGCTGCTCCGTCATCAGGGCACAGAATGTTTAAAACCGTGCATTCATCTCCTTACGGCCACAGTGACCTCTAGAGGAAGAAGTAGATAGATCTTCGCAAACATCTCTAGGTTTATTGTTATGGCCATCCTTGGCATCCCCCTCCCCCTTAAAAATCGTTGTCGCCTCAAAGGATAACACGAGCAAAGAGTCAATCGGTTTCTCACACAAAGACCGGACACGACACCCTCACTCTCTCCACACCAACCTAAACGAACTTATTTTGCCAGATGTCCATTATTGACATCGCTAAAACTTTCTTGATTCTATATACCTCTCAAGAAAGGTTGCTGAGTCTTTGCCAAGAGTATGATGATATCGTTTATACACTAAATAAAAGACACTTGGAGTGTGATGTTGAGGTTTACGAACTAAGCCACACCCATTACAGACAATAATAGCATTTATTTCTTATTTATAATTTTAATTTATGTTTCGTAAATTTCGTTTTTTATTTGTTTTTATTTTATAATTTTTAAATTTGCAATCATTTGGATTTTGAAAGCAAGTTTTACATTCAGTAGCTTCCCATTTGCATCTCAACGAGAAGTCAACATGTAAATTCAACTGATCGGTGGAAAGGTTGAGCCTGCTGTTCCGTCACCAGGGCACAGCAAGTTTCATCATTTCGGCCAATGTGACCTCGAAATGAGGAAGTAGAACTTCGCAAACATCTCTAGGTTTATTGGTAGGGCCATTCTTGGCTCTACCCCCACAAAACTCGTTGTCGCCTCGAGGGATGACACGAGCAAAGAGCCAGCGAGCAGATCAGATCCCCATTATCAGTAATATATTCCCCATGAACTAACCAGACCTGGCGGAATGGAAACACGCAGACATCTCAGTCTATGGGACAATCTATGGGACACTCATCAATTGATCTGACAGTTCGAGTTCCACTCTATCTCCAAGAGCCGAGAAACAGCTGTGTCGGCAGTGCCTGAGAGATTAATCTTTAAAGACAGTTGCTAGTTAGTGCTGTCATGTAGATGATAGGGGAGCGGGATTTCTATATCACTGGCGTCGTTGAGTGAGAATATCCTGCCCAGCGGGTGAGATGAAAATTGTTGGCCCGGTTGGTTTATTTTGTTATGTAAATTTAGCGCTCGTCAGGGTTTGGTTTGGGATACTTCTCTGTGTTTGAATTTACAGTTACAATTAATTATTGTATTGTTGTTGTTGCTGCTGCTGTTGTTGTTGTTCTTGTTGTTGTTCTTGTTGGTGTTCTTGTTGTTGTTCGTGTTGTTATTCTTAATCTTCTTCTTCTTCTTCTTCTTCTTCTTCTTCTTCTTCTTCTTCTTCTTCTTCTTCTTCTTCTTCTTCTTCTTCTTCTTCTTCTTCTTCTTCTTCTTCTTCTTCTTCTTCCGCTGCTGCTGCTACTTGCCACAGCGCGACTTACAGCTTTAATGTTTGGGTGAAGGTTGTTAGATTTAATTCTTTGATTCGTGGAATCGTCCATATTGCTGCACCCTGTTAATTCTAGGGGTTTACTTTATAATAGGTCATCACCGTAGGTATTTCTCGGTTTAGTCACCTTTGCGGAACACAGATCTTTTTTGTTGCTTATATATTATCACGTCGCTGACTATCATAGACTTTACTTGGGAATCACTGAGACTCTTAGCAGGTTAGCTATTAATATTCAACATTTACTCTCTCCCCCTGTCATTCGAAGGGTCACAGTATGAAATATATAAACTTGACATAACGCTGTATCAGTTTCAAATCCTCTATTATACTGACGCAATTACAAATCAGCAGCTATTCACAGTTACCAAATACTCTATCAGCACATGTATCAAACATCTATATTTTGACACATCTAAAATATTAGGCGGCACTATATAAGGCCATTACTCTATTCGACACGTGACCTGGTCCGCTCTTGACCACGGTCCAACGCAGAGTGACCTTCAAGGAGCCGCTTCGTGCTTGCTCACAAGCGAGTCATTTATTACGTTTTAGGTGTCCACCTAGACTTTCCTTCTGAACACTGCCATAACCTATGACATCATTTAAATCAGGTTATGGCACTACTGCTACTGCTTCTTCATCTTTTTTCCCTTCTTCTCTCCTCCTTCTTCTTCTGTTCATGCCCTGATTCTTCCTCCCCTTCCTCCCTCTCTTCCTCCCCTACTAGCATCCTTCTTCTTTCCTGTTCATTCCCATTCTCTTTCTTTCCGATATTATCTCCATGCTCCTCATCTTTTATTCTGTTCCTTTTCTCCACTTACTTTATCTCTTTGTCCGTCTGTTCTAGAGCAGACATCGGCAATCATGACAACGACAACCCAAACCATTCTGTCAGTTTATATCGTCAAGATTGACTCTATTATTATTTTTTGCCAAGCTGTTAAGTCTTACTACATATCTTTCTTTGTTTTCTTCTGACTCTCTAGTCTAGTATGTCACTATAGAAATCTAGTGTCTCTATTCCGTCTCTTATGTTGATATGAACCGAATATTACATTAATGTCCTTATTATTATGGTTATCCAGTGTCTTTCTCATTTAATTTCGCTTTGTCCAGCTTAACAGCCAAGCAGAAGAACAGATCAAACACATGTTTTTAGTAAATGGCTTGTTGCACTTTTGAGTTCCTACTTCAAAGCTGAACTAGCAATATACCTGATCATGAAAGGATTATTTAACATTCATTGTCAAATTGAAGGGGAAAAAAATAAGAAGCAGATCAGTAAATCTTACTCAACACGAAATCGTGTATAAAAGGGAAAGATCAGAAGGCAGAATGATGGACGGGCCTGCGAGTTCAATTTTTAACCTATTTACAATCCATAGGAATACATTATATTGGAATACAATACATAGGATAGAACGAACGGATGAACGAAAGAACAAACTGTCTTTTCAATAGGTTAAGATTTGGACACACAGGCCAGTCTAATATTCTGCCCTTCCTTATCTCTCACTTTCATACATGATTTCGTATGTCTGTGTGACGAGGTGACACCTAAGATCGCTATGGAACAATCATGCTAACTACGTTAGCCGATTAACTAATTATATTCTCATCAGACTGCAGCGTCATGGGTAAAATAAATGACGCCATATTGACGACGAGATCATTTTCTGTGCTAAACCTATACCTAGCAATATTTGGGACGGCATTTAATTCCACGTCATCAATGTAAATGACGTAGTAATATGCTTTCTCTGTCTTGCGTTCACTTATTCTGCTCTTGGCCGAGACAGGAACACGGAGCTGATCCACGACTCTGGTGATCGAGTGAGATGGCAGAACATGATCGTCCACGCTTACCGGCATGGCACATGATGGATGGATTCTGCTCTACGTAATCCATTTGACTTGGGATATTATTTTAACTTCACCCCAAGCCATGGGAAAATGCGACACCCACGCATTACGATAATTCGGGCAAGGAAACATTATCCACTTCCGTCAGCACACACACACACACGCACACACACACACACTCACGCAAGCAAGCACGCACTCACGCAAGCAGAGAGAGAGAGAGAGAGAGAGAGAGACAGAGAGAGACAGAGAGAGAGAGAGAGAGAGAGAGAAGACGCTAGAACAAAGACGTGGTAACGATCTGCGGTTTGACAATCGCATCACATCCTTGCTATAAGATCTTAAAGGAAGCCTAAATTTCTGCGCAAGACTGAGGTTGCCTGGCCGCTGCTTTTGCTATTGCTGAAACCGGGAAGACTGTTATCTAAAGCTGATTCCATCCATCCATCATGTGCCATGCCGATAAGCGTGGGCGGTCATGTTCTGCCATCTCACTCGATCACCAGAGTCGTGGATCAGTTCCGTGTTTCTGTCTTGACCATGCCTTATGGCCAAGCCATCCAGGTATTTAATTCTTAATCTTCCCCTTGGTCTGTTTCCTTCGTTCTTGCCAGTTGTCACCAAGTTCTCCAATTCATTTCTTCTGATAACATGCCCAAAAAGTTTTGACTGTCTACGTCTAATGTCTCTAATCAGTTTACGATTTTCATTTGTTTCTTGAAGGACGTTTTCATTGGTTTTCTGTCTGTCCATGGTATTCTTTGCATTTTCCTCAGAAACCACAAATCCCACAGCCATTATATGTTTTTCAGCTTGTCTGCCCATTGTCCACGCTTCACATCCATATAAAAGTATAGGTTCTATGTAACACTTCAACACTCTTTTTCTCGTTTCAATTGACATCTTTTTATTGGTCAGTACGTTTTTCACCTTGAGTGAAAACAGAGCATAGAATCCGGAGGAGCATCAAGTACCTGTGTGAACCTTGACTTCCACACTACAACCGTGGAATAGATTACTTACCTTGCACTAGCCAAGATGTGTCTACATGTGTTACTCTGTATCATCCTGTGGTCTGCGAGCATATGTGTCTGTAAATGTGTACGTGATGACTGTATAAAACAATAGCAAAACACATTTGTCTTTTGTACCATCACAATGTTGTATCATTTATATGTATATGGGGGGTGGGGGGGGGGGGGGGGTACGGGGTGTCAGGCATTGGTAGCACCTTTGGTAAGGATGACTCTCATGTCCTTTTCAGGACCCGTCCCCCACTGGTCCAAGCCTGACACCCAGCTCGTGCCTGTGGCTCCTAGTAGCTGTCAGCATGCGACAGCGGCCACCCCCCGGGCAACAGCTGTGAGAGGCTGGCTAAACCAGGCATGGGTATCCGATTTGTTGTCAAACCAAGAGGTAAACTAGGGTATGCCTACCCAGCATGTGAAGACAGGATTCGGCAGACTGCGCGGAAGAAATCATTCCTGATTCAACGGGCAAGACGGCGTTTACCTGCAAAGCGTTGTGGAACGTAATGAGCACGGCAAGGCACGTAGAGCGCCCTGGTCATCCACTGCACCTGTATTCGTCTCCAGTCGTCTCGACTTGTCTTGCCACTGGACTCAGATGGACTCAGGCGAGAGAGTGAGGTCGACGAATTGCGCAACTCTTCCTCACTTTAATCCAAGACATCGCGCAAGTCATTCTTCATTCAATGTCACATATCACCTTCAAGTCCTGTGGGGATGGGCGAGCGGCAAAGCGGCAGGCGTGGGTACGCTGGCAGCCGTAGTCGCAGACCTGCACACAGGCGGCTCAGGCCATATGGTCGTCTTCTACTGACCGGAGCAGCAGTGGGATTCGGCAGCCCCCTGAGCGACTGAGCAGCCCTCTATAGGAACACACTGATCACCTCCATAGCATGAGGAAGGGGCTAGAAAAGGTGCCCTAAACATTGTCTGCTTCATCACTACCTAACCAGCTAGCCGCGGTTGGTGGGTACACTAACTGCGGTCGACATACAAAGAAAGATAAAACAAGCAAAGCTAAAAGAGTAAACAATATTCATTTAACAATTGGAACTTGGAATGTACGCACCCTACTTGACAGAGACGACGCGTCGGGTCCAGAGAGACGAACAGCACTGATTGGGAGAGAGCTGGGCAGGTACAACATCGACATTGCAGCCTTGAGCGAGACACGGCTTGCAGAAGAAGGCCAAATCTGTGAAATAGGTGCCGGCTACACATTTTTCTGGAGTGGAAGGAAAAGCGAGGAAAGACGCCAATCCGGTGTGGGATTTGCCATTAAGTCGGCCCTGTCGGCAAATTAGCTGGATTTCCAAAGGCTATAAACGACAGGCTCATGACCATGAAGTTGCCCCTGCTGAATGGAAGGAAGCATGCAACCATTGTGAGTGTCTACTCACCAACTATGACCAACGAAGATGATGTCAAGAACACGTTCTATGAGGACCTGCACAATGTATTAACATCTGTTCCCATAGGAGACAAACTTATACTCCTTGGGGATTTCAATGCCAGAGTAGGCACGGACACCACCTCTTGGAGTGGCATTATTGGAAAGCATGGAGTCGGAAATTGTAACAGCAATGGACTCCGCCTCCTTCAGACATGTGCCGAACATGATCTCCTGATTACGAACACAATTTTCCGTCTCCCCATGAGAAATAGGACATCGTGGATGCACCCTCGCTCGAAACACTGGCACATCATTGACTATGTCATCGTCAGGAGGAGTGACAGACAAGACGTTCGAGTGACAAAATCCATGTGTGGTGCCGAATGTTGGACAGACCATCGTCTCATTGTCTCGAAAATGAACATCCACATCAGGCCACCACGGCGTCCTCAAGGGGCGAAAATGCAAAAAAAGCTAAATGTCACCCGCCTAAACAGCAAGAAAATGCAGCAGTCGTTTGAAAATATGCTGGAAGACCGCCTCAAGCCCAATGCTTAAGCTAAACAGGATACAGAAACAGAATGGAGAGCCCTAAAGGACATAATTTACAACACTGCTATGGAAATCCTGGGTCCAAACCCCCGAAAGCATAAAGACTGGTTTGATGAAAATTCCGAAGACATCAACCAATTGCTGGCCGAGATGTTTCCTCAAGGCACATTTGAATGACCCAAAGTCAACATAAAAAAAGATGCTTTCAAGAACATTCAGAGAGTAGTGCAGCAGAAACTTCGGCACATGTGGGACTCCTGGCTGAGCAGCAAAGCTGATGAAATTCAGGGCTTTGCTGACAGACATGATATGAAAAACTTCTACGACTCACTGAAAGCGGTCTATGGTCCTACATCACCAGGCATAGTTCCCCTCCTCAGTGCAGATGGGGGAACATTGGTCACCGATAAGAAAGAAATCCTTCAACGCTGGGCAGAGCATTTCAGCAAAATCTTAAATGCAACTTCCTTCTTCGATGATGAAACCATCAACTGCCTTCCTCAAGTTCCCACCAATGAGACACTTGATGACCTGCCAACCATAGTGGAAGTAAACAAAGCCATCCAGCAACTCTCCAGCGGCAAGGCACCTGGTCCTGACTCCATCCCGGCAGAGATATACAAGGCATGTGGGCCGGTCCTAACAGAGCAGCTTCATCAAGTCTTCACAAACATATGGATGAACGAGACCATGCCACAAGATTTCAAGGACGCGTCAGTATTCCACCTTTACAAACGTAAAGGAAATCGCCAATCCTGTGACAACCACCGAGGCATCTCCTTGCTTTCAATTGCAGGGAAGATACTCGCCAGAATTCTTCTCAATCGCCTCACAGCCCATCTCGATCAAGGTCTTCTTCCTGAGAGTCAATGTGGCTTCAGAAAAGAACGTGGAACTGTTGACATGATTTTCGCTGCAAGGCAGTTGCAAGAGAAATGTCAGGAACAGAACTGCGAAATGTTCTCCACTTTCATTGACCTTACCAAGGCTTTTGATACAGTCAGCAGAGAAGGACTGTGGCAGATTATGGCAAAATATGGCTGTCCACGAAAGTTTGTCCAAATAGTGCGGCTATTTCATGACGGCATGCTGGCAAGAGTACAGGAAAATGGTGAACTGTCTGAACCCTTTCCTGTCACCAATGGAGTGAAGCAAGGGTGTGTCCTGGCACCAACACTGTTCAGCCTCATGTTTTCAGCCATGTTGATGAATGCCTTCGAGAACGACGACATTGGAATAGACATCAACTACCGTATGGATGGAAAGTTATTCATTCTCAGAAGGCTGAAACCTAAAACCAAAATTAACAGCGACACCGTCAGAGAGCTCCTGTTTGCTGATGATTGCGCTCTATACGCCAACTCAGAGGCGGACATGCAACATAATGTTTCAGCTTTCTCACATGCCTGTGCCAACTTTGGGCTCAATATCAACTTGGAGAAGACTGTAGTTATGTACCAGCCAGCTCCAAGGAATAATCACACTGTGCCGAATATCAAAGTGAATGATCATAGTCTAAGTGTTGTGGACAAATTCACCTATCTTGGCAGCACCGTGTCACAAGCTGCCACAATCGATGACGAAGTGAATGCAAGAATCTCCAAGGCCAGTGCGGCCTTTGGCAGACTGTACAAGAATGTATGGGACAGAACTGAAATAAGCCTGCAAACAAAGCTAAAAGTCTACAAAGCAGTTGTATTATCCACACTACTATATGCTTGTGAAACCTGGACTGTTTATCAGCGACACGCTAGGAAATTAAACCACTTCCACACAGTCTGCCTAAGGAAGCTACTGAAGATTAAATGGCAAGACAAGATCCCAGACACTGAAGTCCTAGAAAGAGCATCCATGCCCAGTATCCACAATCTACTGATGAAGAATCAGATTCGCTGGGCTGGTCACTTGACTCGCATGCCAGATCACAGGCTCCCTGAACGAATTTTTTTACAGCAAACTGCGTTGTGGTAAACGCTCCCAAGGTGGCCAGAGGAAACGTTTTAAAGACACTCTGAAAATGTCACTGAATGCTTTTGGAATTCATCATGACACCTGGGAGGCTGCAGCCAGAGACCTAAATTCGTGGCGTGCATCATTGCGCAAATGTGCAGTCATATGTGAGGCAACCAGGACTGCAAGAGCTGTGAAGAAAAGGCAGGACAGAAAAACCACTGCAGAAAATCCTCCTCCAGAGACTTCAAACATTCTTTGCCCACATTGTCAAAGAACATTTCGAGCCAAAATAGGCCTTATCAGCCATCTTAGAACCCAACGGCTCCACACCTTCAACCCCACTGGATGAAATGAATGGTCATCATCATTCTTGATGGACAAACAACATCATTTATATCTAGTTCATTGGTTGAACTCATAACTTGCTATTCTTTTTTTTTTTTTTATAAAAAGAACATATTATTGTATTATACTTGTACCCACGTACTCCACTCTTGATTCTTGGAACGCAAGGTGTGCGAGTGAGTGCGTGGAAGTGTAGTATTTAACGGGGCTAACCACTAAAACAGGGGAAATCGACCAGATAACTTAGACATTCGTGTTAGGTCTTCCTATATACACAAGTGTTCGTCACCTTCTGCCATTTGTCAGCCAAGTAAATCAAAGTGTCTTCTATTGGGATTATCCCTTTAGACATTCTTATAACGAGCGATAATTTCTAGAGAATGTCGGCTAACTCTTGGGTAGGTGTAACAGTACAGGCACAGATGATTATAAACCAAGTCCGATGTCGTTCTATAAAAGGTTTTATTGATCGTAATAAATTGAAGAATGGTACATAAGTTATTGTTATGGTGTTCACATCTCTGGAGCTTAGCTGTAACTAACCTAACCAAAACAACCTACGTCACGACTTGAGCATCCTTAGTCACGTTCTTCCTGGATGCTCAACCGTGCCCTAAGTTTGCACATCGAACCTATTAACATAGATGGTACTCATTCTGTTACACCTCCCTTTCTTTAAAAAGACTTTTCTTCTTCAAAAGTCTTAACTCCTAACCCCCTTATTCTAAACATTCTTTCCCTCACCAACACCAACACCTTAACCCCCAATATTCCACGTCATCCCAAACTAACTCTATCTTAACTGCTTTCACTTCTACTAATTCTCCACTTGTCTCCCATATAGCAATTCGCTATGAAGTTATACTTCTTCTTCGTTTCTGACTCTTCCAGGTTTCATTACAAAAATATAGGTCATAAGAATGGTCTATATAAAAAAAATCGTTGGTATACATTTGGCATTATTAAACTTCTCATTCTTTCTCAACATTACAACTCAGGATAGACAGAAAAGATAGGGTTAGGAATAGAAAAGAAGGGGTGCGCACCCAATTTATGAAGATATTAAGAAGTAGTCAAGAACAATCACATTTATCTCCCATGCAAACGTAAAAACTTTTACAAAAGTTTTTCAAAAATACATCTTATGATTTATAAATCTACATCCCTGTTCGTTATAAATTAAGTTGATCCAAAATTTCTTCTATATACTCCATATTTATACTTCCATCGACCATATTTCAGCTATTTCACTTCCAATCATAAAACTCATAACAATGTTCATATTCCATGAACATTTTAAATTAATTAACGCTGTTTATCACAGCTCCTATATTTAACCCCCTCCTGATAAGTATCTCCGTCTATTCTACCACATGTTCTGTTATTCACAGCCCCCTTAATACCTACTCTCCATCAAATAACCTTTTATATTTGTTTAACTATCCCAGCCTCTTTAGACGTTAATCACGTATATAATATGGCATCCAATCCATATACCTTTAATCCACGCTGACTTAATGCAACTCATATTTTAACTTCCCAGCACCCTCTTATTTAAGTAGTAACCCCGTCTCTATGGAATATGTTTCCAACACCCTATAGCCACTATATTATTAACCTCTCTACTCTAAAATATTAACGCTGATTAACACAGCGGCCTTCTTACTCGTGAACTTATTTTTCATAAAGAGAATGTGTCTCTCTTCTAGTCCTCAGTAGTTTATTAATCCTTTTCTGAACGAAGGGCTTTAAATAAAGCCCTATGTACTGCTTTTATTCCAGACAGAACCATCAGTGAAACAAACTTAAACTTAAATAATGTTCAACACATTTGTAAACAAAGTAACTACTATTCAACAGACAAGACAATTCAACTTAAATCATGAGTTAAACGAAATATAATTACAACAGAATATCATACCCCCCCCCCCCCCCAAGTTTTTAAACATCATTTTTCTTTCCCCTCATATCAAATAAAGGCATCAACTCATTCAAAGAAAAACATATTTCAGAATAATATAACATACATCCTATCCATTGTTAGTCACTTTTACGGACTAAAAATAACTTATTTATCTATTTAAGAAAACTCAAGAAGTCAAATCATAAAATCAATTGTCAATAAAATTACAGTAAAAATATACCACACTCGAATTTACATCCATATTAGCTATCTTAATACCTAAATATATAGTGTCATGTCTACTCCTCAAGACAACTCATTATAAGTATCAATAAAACCATTTTCTGTAACAAATGTGTCATATACAGCTAATGTATTTCATCAACTATCACTTTCCTTTTTAAATCACTAAATTTACATCCTGCTATCTGCAGCATTTTCTATCCATTTATCTACCATGTTTCCACTTCCTCAGCAACTCTAGATTTCTCTGAATAAGTGCTATCTCCACATCAATGTCTTCTTCCTCAGGTAAAGAAATATCTTCCTCCATGCTACTATCTCTATTAGATTCTGACTTTTTATCCATTCCTTCTTCTTCATTATACCTCCATTTCCTCATATCCAATCTAATATGTCTATATATTACAGATAGCATACAAATCAAAAGGTCTATTATGGGCCCTATCACTCAAGACCTCCTCATCACCTAACATAACCAAATTTCTCCCATACCTCACTCAAAAGACTCCTTAGTAATCTCGCCGAAAAACTTCAGCAACCCAGTAATGTCCATTTATTATGGGCATTTCACCAAAAACCTTCACTTCCAATTTATGCCGTTATCAACAGCTATAAAATACCGCCACTGAACTCATGTCTGTGACCTTCTAACCCCTCACTGCTTACAATCAACGTTATTCTTTCTCAGTCCATATATCACGGACCCCCCAAAACCACATGGCATTTTATCTCCACACTGACAATGTTCATTTCTCATTAATACACTTACACTCCTTTACTATTGTACTGATATCCACAGTATATAATTATTCTTCGGAGTAAAACATGGGATTCAATTCATGTTTTACTAATTGTCTTCACGCTGTCTGGCGCAGCACGTTACTCACTTCTTCTTCTTCTACAATCCAGCAATCTCGTGTCACTTACCAAACTTCCACCAAATCATGGCACTAAATCCAACACACCACAATCCATCTACGCAGTAAGGGAAACTGTAACTAATCTAGTTGTTTCCCTTGGATTTGTACCAAGAATTATTAAACATTACCGTTTACTACGGTATCTCCACCATGCTACAACCAGCAAAAATTTTGTCTATTTACTATAGACCTCACTAATACATCTATCTACTATATTTGTCAATAACTGATTCTAATTTTACTTTTCTCGTCTACCCGACGCAAATAACCAACGTCTCAGTACTTTCCAACATCTCACCACAACAACTCTAAGCTATCCTCAACTCTCTCCTAGTCAAACCAATCACCCTTATCGGAACACAGTCTATAGTGCTCTTTTTATAATACTCTGATATTCATTTAACTAATGACATTCTCTCCTTCTCCTGCTTACTCCTATTTATCGGGACTCTTTCAGAAACAATAAACAACACTGCACATGACTAACGAGAAATCTCACTTCGACTGGGCAAACCATATTCTCTCAATTCTCTGTATCAGGCATTCTTGCTTCGACATGACCCTGCCAACACTACTAAATCTGTTTCATGAAACATCATTCAAAATGTTAACTCTCTTTCCGTCAGCCTGTCATACAATTTTCATTAATTCTGTCTAACGTCAGACATTCTAACCAAAAGACATCACAATTTTCCAATCATCTTCTTTCCACTTCTCAATTTTCGCATACTCAGTTACTCAATCCTCCACGTTTTATCAGCGTCACTTATCAGCCACTCTTCGCATATTCCACTGCGCTCGTATTTATACTTCTCATATGCATTGACCATTATGTACGAACAAACTCGTTCTCATCTCAGCATTATTCTCGTATCACGACAACCTGACGTGTCTATACTATTACTTCTACAAAAAAAATCCAAGTTAGACACTAATTCAACATTCTAACAATTACTCACCAGTCTAAACGTGTCGATCACTTCCATACACATTGACACAAGATATACCAAACACCTCGTACATTCATGCGTTACAACTACCAATCAGCTGGCATCGTTCTATCCATGTACTCCACTTAGACGGCGTCTCAAAACCTCACTCCTACTTCACTCAGTGTGACGAACACCTGTTTGTCTACACTTATACTCACGTACGGACAACGCATTACCAGACGAATTACTCAACTGGACTTTCACAATTCAACTGCTTTCTTACTTCATTCTCAATCATCATAATCCCACTATTCTCCGTCCTACTTAATTCTCCACGTCAAACTACTCTGACAGTCAACTACTCACTCACTTTATCTTAACCTCCTCATCACTTCATAACAATGATTTACTTCTTCGCGCTATTTTCAGTCGCACTACCCTATCTGTGACTATTCTATGACTCCTTTATCTCTCAAAATAACTTATACAATACATCAATTCTCGACATCACACATTACTTGTAGTGATTCTCCACTATTTTCCACAGCAACACCACATTTGAGTCGAAATTTGAGCCTCATCAAACTTGAATTACTCCACCCAACAAAATATCCACTCTTCACGTATTAGTTAATTCTTATTTAAATATAACCATGGTCTTATCGACTTCATGAGACTTCTAGCCCCATCGAGCGACGCTTCATACTTCTGCTGTTCTCGTTTTCTACTTTCTACTAGGCAAACATCTTTCTTTTTGGAAGTATCTTTCTCACTCTCTCTTGGTATTCGTCTCCTAGCCTTCACTACTTTCCTGTCATATATACTGGTATCTTGTTCTAAGGAGTCACCAACTAAAATTCTGTCTGTCTGTCTACTAGCAACCACACCGTATGAGGAAACATCACGCTTCGAGTCAGGATCTGCTCGTAGTGCAATCCTCTCGTTCTCTGAATCATCAGTATCTATAGTTGTCTCAGCAGCGCAGTATTTACTATAATATGCGGTAGAGGTAGAAATATCCTCTCCATAAGCTGAACTTTCACACCTAATATTTCTACACCATTTAGGGATTAATTTAATGTCTATACCTGAGGAACTTGACATAGCAGTCGTACCTCTATTAACTATTATACTATTCCTTTCCCTAATACTTTTCCTCACCTGTCTTTTAACATCTTTGGTATTTGTCTGCCTGTCTTCTGTCTTGGGTTGTTCAACCTCTGTACCAGTGTCTCTCTTTGTCACTTTATCAATCGACGTCTGAGTACTCTTTTCCACACTACTGCCTGGTTGCGTCTGTGTCTCTCTTTCTTGTCTGACACAAAAGACTGAAGATACCACCTGACTACCCAAAATATTATCTGTGTTTCTTTCTCTGTTACTCAACCTTGCTACCGAATATCGCAACTGTCTGATCTGAAGCCAGTTCTCTCGCAAGGCTTTTGCGTTTTCACTATTTGAAGGCCACGACCATTGTTTCCTTTTCTGACCATTACTAATTCCTATATGTCCCTGTGTCTCACTCTTATCTGCTTTCATATGTATATGGTTAATAATTTTCGGATTGTAACCAGACTGGTTATCATTTCTATTGGACTTGTCTACCTCAAAACGTCTCATACCTGTCTTGTGCTCTGTTCGTTCAAGCGTCTGTCTCTTTATTACTTTTATCATGGACGAAATTATGTCTACGTCCATCCTTAAACTGTCCATTAACTCCGTCACACTTCCTAACTTCCTATAAAAGACTTCCATTTCAATTTTTGTACCAATAATTCACTATAATATAATAATATGTTAAAATATAATAATATGTTAATTAAACTTATGAGGTCCTATAATCTTTTAATACTATAATATTAAATTTATACTTTACAAGTGTTGGCTGTCAAAGATAATCCCCTGCCCGTAGTTAGACACTCGTCGAAAACTGCACATTAATGGTTCTCAGGTTTCGCTCTCGTATGCTGAGACTGAGAGGCACGGTATCTGGCACCCAAGTACTTGAACAAGGATCGACAAGGCGGCTTCAGTACCCCGTAAGGATCGATAAGGCTCGATAAGGCTCGATAAGGCTCGATAAGGCTCGATGTCAACAATCAACGACTGTGATCAGAGGACAGCACTGGCCAGCCCTCTGAAATAATCAATGAACGATAGTGTAGAGCAGCGGCGTTATTCAGGCAACGAGCAGACTGTGTGACAACGATTCAGCAAGAGAATCTGTGTTATCTGAAGCCGCTTTCTCCAATCGACGACGCAATTTGTAGTTCCATCATTCCTCGTACATCTCAGGCTTCTCCAGCGGTAGGAATGCTTCCACTTTCACCCATGGTTGGGCACGCCAGACTTGAGCCTTCTTTTCACCCTAAACAGGGCCCTTCCAGACGACGACTTGAGAACAGCTCTAGCCTTATGAAGCGACTTAATTAGGTCTCCTCTTCAGCAGGTCGGCAACCCAGTTTGCCCAACCACTTCCAAAGAGACCACAACAAGCAAGTCGCATTCCTCCTGACATCTCATTGTAATTTTAAGTTGGCTGGCTGTTTTAAATTTTGACGTTTAGAAAAAATTTCCTTGATACTGGACAATCTTAGTAGGTAAGTGACCTTCAATCAAACAGCAAGGTCAGTGAACGGCTGTAATAACGGCAGGCCAAACTTTGATGATAATCACGTTACTTCAGATGGTTATAATGAAATACAGCTCATTCTATTGGCAACCAGGGTAAGATTATGGCTCCATCCAGTAATCTTGATACTTATGACTTCAAATCAACTAGCCCGAAAAATGTTTCATGTTGACTCTATTTTAAGTTGATACTTTCAATAAAAATGGTCCGGTCTGGAGCTTTTGATTCGAAGAGTTTAGTAAAAGTCTATTTCTTCATACCTTCTGGTCGCTGCAAGCTGATAAAAATTCTCCATGAAAGTTCTCTGCTGTACTATGCCATTTTCAGTACTTCACGTTATATGTCCGCCACATCAAAGTTAAGATAAGAACCGACATCCTGGTGTGCGGCTCCAAATCTGTACTGTAACAGTACAGGCACAGATGATTATAAACCAAGTCCGATGTCGTTCTATAAAAGGTTTTATTGATCGTAATACATTGAAGAATGGTACATAAGTTATTGTTATGGTGTTCACATCTCTGGAGCTTAGCTGTAACTAACCTAACCAAAACAACCTACGTCACGACTTGAGCATCCTTAGTCACGTTCTTCCTGGATGCTCAACCGTGCCCTAAGTTTGCACATCGAACCTATTAACATAGATGGTACTCATTCTGTTACATAGGGTTTCCGCCTATATTAGTTGAAATACCCTAACGGTCGGCGATAGTCGGCAGGCAGGCAGGCAGGCAGGCAGACAGACAGACAGACAGACAGACAGACAGACAGACAGGCAGGCAGGCAGGCAGGCAGGCAGGCAGGCAGACAGACAGACAGACAGACAGACAGACAGACAGACAGACTACGATACACAATTACATACAATTCATGGCAGAGATACTGCTTACAAATTACCATATAAACGGGCCTGGAATGTTGATTGAATAGAGAACATGGTCGATCATCAATACTGCATTAGGCTATCCCGGGAATCGATAGCTATTGATTATATTCATGAAATAACAGCGCTGTGATATTCCTACCATAATATGATAAAATGTCATCTGCCAGGCCTTCATTAGTGTTACTATTTCGGTGTATATTGGCTACTTTTAGATTGGCATTTTATATAAAAGAAAATGAAGGAGCGAAGTGGCTTTCAAGTTATGAACTCCGCTTCTCAGAAAACATGTTTCGAAGCGGTAACCTACAGTGAGTATGTGATTTAATGTGACCATAATATTTTGTAGACTTGAATGCACGAAGGAATATGTGATCAGTCTTGTCCCTCACTTAGCGAGACAACGAACGCATGCATAGAACTTGTCCCAACGTGATCTCTATTAACCACGCTAAAGTGCCCGCAACACTAGTTTCTAGCTCTTGCAAACCTGGTTCTAGGCCGTGGAGTGGACTGGATTGTATAGTGGAGTGGTTAGATCCAGTGCCTGCCCGCCCGGTAGTCATGTATTCGGATCACCATAGAGGGGGTTTTATGTTTAACTTGACTTTAGCAACCAGGTTGAATCGGTCTAAAATTGGTAGTTCGCTGATGACATTGCCCTCCTGTCTAACACACGAAATGTATGCAAAGTTGTTGATTGTTATGGCTACTTGTTTATGCTAATATATATTACCTATTATTCGCAGATCATTGCAGTCAATGTTCAGTTGGTCTAGCAGTTTAATTATTTCTTCATGTTTGACATTGTCAAATGCTTTTGTGTAATCTATGAAGAATATGCACAGATAAACTTTTAACTTCTACGGATCTTTCCGTCCTGGGAATATATACTATTTCTGCCCTTTCCCTCTACACATCCACACTATTCCCCTCTAATTCCTGGTTTAATCTTGTGAATTACTCTTCCCATAATTACTATCAGAAACAGCTTTGCCGTGTGGCTCATAAGACTCTTTAAAGCGTCTGGTTTCTTTGGCAGTAATAAAAATGTATGTTAATAGATCACTGGGAATGTACCCAGACTATCGTAGATGTTATTTAGAAATTGTGCCAATAATTTGATTCCAAATCGCGCAGAGCCTCAATTTCTTCCAGTGTAATGTTTCCTGGACCGGGTACCTTTCCTTTCTTCGTGCGATGTAGTGCATCTTCATCTTCCGCGGCAAGAATTGGTGGACCTTAGTAGTATATGGCGTGCACTTGCCACATGATTGGAGGGTAAACTGGTAGGGTAATTTGGGTTTATGAAGGAAATACGGGGAAAATGTCGACTCGGTGAAATTTTTTTTTTCGGCGTGCCTGGTGGGAATTTTTTTTCGGCGTGTGGGAACTTTTTTTCGTGGGAACGAAATTTTTGGCGCTGCCTGGTGGGGAAGTAATTAAGGTAAAATGTTCTGCGAGGTTGTGAGATGAGTGGTAGTACTTAAAGAGAGGGCACGGCTGAGGGAGGGGTATATATTTTAGAAATGAGTATATGAATGTGTGCGTAGTGATGAACAAGGGTGTGATGGGTCGTTCTACTCATGGGTATATGGTGGTGGCGTAGACATAATATGTATGGGTAGTGATAGACAAGGGTGTGCTGGGTCGTTCTACTCATGGGTATATGGTGGTGGTGTAGATATAATGTGTGCGTAGTGATACACAAGGGTGTAATGGGTATATGGTGGTGGTGTAGATATAATGTGTGCGTAGTGTCGTGATGGGTCGTTCTACTCATGGGTATATGGTGGTGGTGTAGATATGAATGTGTGCGTGGTGTCGTGATGGGTCGTTCTAGTCATGGGTATATGGTGGTGGCGTAGACTTAATGTGTCTGTGTAGTGATACACAAGGGTGTAATGGGTATATGGTGGTGGTGTAGATATGAATGTGTGCGTGGTGTCGTGATGGGTCGTTCTAGTCATGGGTATATGGTGGTGGCGTAGACTTAATGTGTCTGTGTAGTGATACACAAGGGTGTAATGGGTATATGGTGGTGGCGTAGACATAATATGTATGGGTAGTGATAGACAAGGGTGTGCTGGGTCGTTCTACTCATGGGTATATGGTGGTGGTGTAGATATAATGTGTGCGTAGTGATGAACAAGGGTGTGATGGGTCGTTCTACTCATGGGTATATGGTGGTGGTGTAGATATGAATGTGTGCGTGGTGTCGTGATGGGTCGTTCTAGTCATGGGTATATGGTGGTGGCGTAGACTTAATGTGTCTGTGTAGTGATACACAAGGGTGTAATGGGTATATGGTGGTGGTTACGTGTATGACTGTATCTGTGTAGTGATGAACAAGGGTGTGATGGATCGTGGTTATACTCGAAGTAAGAGCTGGTTACTATCATCTGAACAGTGTGATAGTAGTGAAGGGTGGTATATTCACCGATTACAAAGGAAAGCATATAAAGTTATAATGGGTATGGTGGTAAGGGGTATTAGTGATCAAGTAGAAGTGATATAGGGGTGGTCATAAATATAATAAGAGGTGTTTGCAATTACACACTGGTCAACCAGTGGTCAAGTGGTCAAGTAAGGGTCAAGTAGTCAAGTAAGGAAATTTTAGGGAAAAGTGATTGTAATGATATGGTGGTGATTAAAGAATGGTAAATTAGTGGTCAAGTAGTGGTCAAGCAGTGGTCAAGCGGTCAAGTAAGGAAAATTTTAGGGGAAATTGGTCGTAGTGACATGGTGATGATTAAATTAGTGGTAAATTAATGATCAAGTAGTGGTCAAGTAGTGGTCAAGCAGTGGTCAAGCGGTGTGTAAGTGAGGAAAATTTTAGGGAAATTTTAGGGAAAAGTGATTGTAATGAAATGGTGATGATTAAAGAGTGGTAAATTAGTGGTCAAGTAGTGGTCAAGCAGTGGTCAAGTAGTGGTCAAGGGGTCGAGTGACCACTTAAATTGTAGAGGACGATGTGCCTAAGATTATGGTAGTGATTAAAGTGATCGATGACGTGGTCAAGCAGAGGTCAAGCAGTGGTCAAGTAGTTGAGTGACCACTTAAATTATAGGGGAAAGTATGTATATTGCAATGGTGGTGGGTAAAGTGAGGAAGAATCAATAGTAGTGATAATACTACTACGAATATTAGCGACAAGCACAAAGACAACCAAGTACATACTTGATACACACAAATACAAAGACAACGAAACACACGTACACACATACAGATACAAAGGCAACCATACCATTACTACTATCACAACAAGTACATACCCATAATCAATTACACAAATTCACACCTACAAACACAAAGACAATCACACACAGACAACCCATACCATTACTACTGTCATCACAACTATACACAAGTACACACACTTGATACACTTGTACATACAGACCTACAAGCACACAAGAACACTCAAAGACAAATACAAAGACACACCCATACCATTACTACTGTCACTATCAACAGATATACACACGTGCAGAGACAGCACAAAGACACACCCATACCATTACTACTGTCATCACAACCAGTACAGACACACTCACCCATACACAAGAACACTCAAACACAAAGACACAGACACACTTGTACATACACATACACACCCATCGCCTAGGATTACTACTGTCATCACAACTATACACAAGTACACACCCATAATCAATTACACAAATTCACACCTATAAACACAAAGTCAACCACACACAGCCATAAACAAATACAAAGACGGTCACACTTGTACATACAGACCTATAACATCACAACTATACACAAGTACATACCCATAATCAATTACACAAGAACACTCAAAGACAAATACAAAGACACAAACACATGTACACACTTGATACACACAAATACAAAGACAGCCAAGTACACACACACACACATTACTACTGTCATCACAACTATACTCAAGTACAGACACACCCATCGCCTAGCATTACTACTGTCATCACAACTATATACAACTACGTACAGACACGAGTACAACAACAAAGACAGACACAAAACACATACAGACACCCATACACATTTGATACACTTGTACATACAGACACATAAGTACACAAAAAACACACACAAACCAGTACTACTGGTATCACAACCACTACAGATACACTTGTGCATACAGACCTACAAGAATATCACATACCCCCTTTGGTAAAGAAACGCTGATATCCGAGACTACGTCATCAACGCCATGTGTAAAAGTCATTAAGTATGAGTCATCGGTTTGTGGGAAGCAGGCGTGAGAATAGCTTACTGCCACGTCAGCTAGGTCGTGTGCAGAACCAGTGTATAAAATAGAAGGCGTCTCTTGTGAGCTCAGTACCAGTTCACGGGCTGAGTTGTCTATCTACAGAGGTGCTTCAGGCTGGTGTGAGCAGTGTAGTAAGCAGATATTGTTCACGTACTGACTTGGCTACATCGGTGAAACAGGTTGGTGTGAGCAGTGTTCGTGTAGTAACCAGCTATTTTTCACGTAGTGACTTGGGTACAGCAGTGAAACTTGGTGTGAGCCTTATTCGTGTCGTTGGCCTCTGATAAAACAGTGAAACATTGTATACACCAGAACATTTTTTCGTGGTTGTAAGAAAGAAGAAAAAAACAGTTTATCAATATGACCACCAGATCTACTTTCACGTGTTCAGTGTGCGACAAAGCCTATTGTGATAAGTATACCCTTAATCGTCACATTCGGACCATTCACGAGGGGAAAGACCAAGTATATCCCTGTCAGTTATGTGATAAGGTGTGTAATACGAACGATGGCCTACAAAAACACAAACGAATACGTCATCAGCCACGTATGAATACACCAAACACTCCAATACCAGAGACGACAGCACCACCTGTCTATTTACACCATCATCGTAGTGTAAGTCAAGTACCAGACTGCCACCACTGTATCTTCAATGATAACCTTACCCGTCATAATAGGAACATTCACAATGATTATCCCTGTCAGAGACGTGACAATCTATACAATTCGAACCTACAACGGTACTTACATCACCAGACATCACGAGAAAGGATGACACCCTTAGACACCCTGGCAACACCTCCACTCATAGTAGCAGAGGATATCCAACCAAATGATAGAGACAGTTTGGCAGCCCTTAAGGCGTACTGCAAGGACCTATCGCTTATGCTACCCAATCAAGTGGTAGTATTAGAAAAAAGTGTCGACCACCGCTATCGGGTGGTTTTGGTATGATAAAAAGAAGTATTCAGATATCTTGTATGATATCTCATACATGTCTTTATTCTGGATCCGAAACATATAAGGTATGTGTGATGACTTCGACAACAACAGTGTTTTTTGATAGTCAACTATATACTCAAAAATGAAGATCACTAATCCAGAACTTTTTGGTGTTTCACTAATCATCTATGTCATTGATTGTTTCTTATATCTCTAAACTGTTTTTCACTAATCATCTATGTCATTGATTTTTTTTCTTATATCTCTAAACTGTTTTTCACTACTCATGTATGTCCTTGATTTTATCTTATATCACTAAAGTGTTTTTCACTAATCATCTATGTCATTGATTGTTTCTTATATCACTAAACTGTTTTTCACTACTCATGTATGTCATTGATTGTTTCTTATATCTCTAAACTGTTTTTCACTAATCATCTATGTCATTGATTGTTTCTTATATCACTAAACTGTTTTTCACTACTCATGTATGTCATTGATTTTTTCTTATATCTCTAAACTGTTTTTCACTAATCATGTATGTCATTGATTTTTTCTTATATCACTAAAGTGTTTTGATGAATAATACATTCTTTGATATATTGAAACCAAGTTTTTTTTGTTGATTTTCTTTAGTGGTTTTGTTTTCATGACGTTGTCTTGTCGGCTCAGAGCTTACATTACCAGACATGAACAATGTCTTAGAAGAAGTTATGGCAAATACAGAACAGTCAAATGTATAAAATCTAGAAAAAAATAACCAAAGGCGAAAAGACCTAAAGAGAGAAATGTCTCGACCAAGCTTATAAATATTACAACTAAAAGGTTGATCAAAATTCAAACATTATAAAAATAACCAAATATGAAAAGGCCAAAGACAGAAATATTTCAACTAAACTTATAAATAAGTCACCAAAAGGGGAAAAGGTCAAGTACAGAAATAGCTATGGAAAAAGTAAGTCCACAAAACTAAGAAATAAATGTAACTTCTGTAGTCAATTGTGTCTTATCTGAAAAGACGCTATCAATGTCACCCCTTTCCTTGTTTTACTTTACCAAAGACCTTCACCGTATCTGGTACAGAAACCCTTATACAGCACTCATCTCTCCACAGTCTTGGTTGCTTTCTAATACAAAGTGGTTACATCACCAAGAACTTCAAACCTCCAGTGTACACGTGCTCCATTGAAACACCCATGACAGTTAACAACATGTATGGCCATGTAATCTGTGAGTCCATCGGGGATAGTTCATCCGAGTATTCCAAAAGATCCATTTCCCATGGCTGACATCTTCAACTTGCTATAACACAACTTATTCTAATATACACTTTACATGAAATTTCCCAAATTTGGGCTCTATTAAAGATTACGTAATGAGATACACAAAGACACCAAGAACATATCATACAAAACAATTCACAAATTAAAACTTAAACCATATCAGATGAACCACCCAACAAGTACTACACAAACATATAATAAGGAAACACATGACACACAGAGCTTACAGACAAATCACTTGGACTCAAACAAATTTTGCTTCTTGTACTGTAGAATTCTACCAACACTTCTTTCCTATCACCAAAACTAAACATCTACCACACAACCACTGGTCATTTGTCCAACATAATACTCATACCCTCGCCAACGACATTAAGGAAATACATACTTATACATTGTCAGACATTAGATTTAAAGCCCCTACTACTAACATATCAGCGGTGTCGAGTTCCCGTTTCACAAAAACACCCTCTTGTCAGTTGTTAGTGAAAACCATTACACCAGTCCATAATTGTGACTCGTAGAATCTACACTCACACTGTCGTATCTGTAGTATGGGTCTGTGATCAGAGATTCTTCTATAGAATCACATTGTAATCCTAACGTTTTAACCTACTTGTGTAAAACTTTTTTCACCTTCCATTCACCAGGTACAATGACAGCTTTAATTGATAGACGGACATCGTGGTCAGAAGATGAAGATTGTTATGAAGATGACAGTGTTTTGAAGGAGGATGATTCTGGCTTCTTCACACCAGCTTTATCATTAGACATTTTGTTCTGCCAGAAACCTACTCGTGGCACCCAGCCAGCTTTAGCTGTACCAGAGACAACCTTTGCTTGGGGTGATGATTCGTCTTCAGATGAAGATATTGACCTTTTGGCTAGTAGTCATGCCCCAGAGTCTCTCAAGAAAATTAATGTGACGTGGAACGAAAAATATCCTACTGATGGTGTCCGAAGGTGTTCCTCTTCAACGAATAAGGTGTGTATGGGTAGTAATGATCATAGTTCACAAGTGTATTTTGGTAAACATGACCAATACCGAAAACCTATGTGTTATACATGTTTTCTATGTACATCTCTCTATACCACAAACCATCAGTGACTATACCTTTACCTTTTCTCAAGACGTGACCAATAGAATGTCGACAGTCTGTTTTTATGCCTTTTACCACTTCTCCTTGTGAATTTTTTACTGTTTTTTCTTTACTGAAGTAGTAGGTAGTCTTGTAAGTTTCAATGTGTTTTATTTACCTCCACATGTTAGTTTTGCACCAGAACCTCACTTCTTGACAGTCCATACTGTTGGCACCGAAGAACGCAATGGTAACTGGCATCATGTAATCAGAGAACGTGAGAATTTTGAAAGCCGTATACTAGAGCTGGAAAAAATTTTGAACCCAGTCTTGAGGGACAACCACAGAAGAAAAGTCATCGAACAAAGGACAGCAGTGAAGAAGGCAGCTGTAGTCTAATTAGCATGTATATCTCTCTGCTCTATTAAAACAGTTATAACCAGAAATAAACTAGTATGTATTTCCTTAATGTCGTTGGCGAGGGTATGAGTATTATGTTGGACAAATGACCAGTGGTTGTGTGGTAGATGTTTAGTTTTGGTGATAGGAAAGAAGTGTTGGTAGAATTCTACAGTACAAGAAGCAAAATTTGTTTGAGTCCAAGTGATTTGTCTGTAAGCTCTGTGTGTCATGTGTTTCCTTATTATATGTTTGTGTAGTACTTGTTGGGTGGTTCATCTGATATGGTTTAAGTTTTAATTTGTGAATTGTTTTGTATGATATGTTCTTGGTGTCTTTGTGTATCTCATTACGTAATCTTTAATAGAGCCCAAATTTGGGAAATTTCATGTAAAGTGTATATTAGAATAAGTTGTGTTATAGCAAGTTGAAGATGTCAGCCATGGGAAATGGATCTTTTGGAATACTCGGATGAACTATCCCCGATGGACTCACAGATTACATGGCCATACATGTTGTTAACTGTCATGGGTGTTTCAATGGAGCACGTGTACACTGGAGGTTTGAAGTTCTTGGTGATGTAACCACTTTGTATTAGAAAGCAACCAAGACTGTGGAGAGATGAGTGCTGTATAAGGGTTTCTGTACCAGATACGGTGAAGGTCTTTGGTAAAGTAAAACAAGGAAAGGGGTGACATTGATAGCGTCTTTTCAGATAAGACACAATTGACTACAGAAGTTACATTTATTTCTTAGTTTTGTGGACTTACTTTTTCCATAGCTATTTCTGTACTTGACCTTTTCCCCTTTTGGTGACTTATTTATAAGTTTAGTTGAAATATTTCTGTCTTTGGCCTTTTCATATTTGGTTATTTTTATAATGTTTGAATTTTGATCAACCTTTTAGTTGTAATATTTATAAGCTTGGTCGAGACATTTCTCTCTTTAGGTCTTTTCGCCTTTGGTTATTTTTTCCTAGATTTTATACATTTGACTGTTCTGTATTTGCCATAACTTCTTCTAAGACATTGTTCATGTCTGGTAATGTAAGCTCTGAGCCGACAAGACAACGTCATGAAAACAAAACCACTAAAGAAAATCAACAAAAAAAACTTGGTTTCAATATATCAAAGAATGTATTATTCATCAAAACACTTTAGTGATATAAGAAAAAATCAATGACATACATGATTAGTGAAAAACAGTTTAGAGATATAAGAAAAAATCAATGACATACATGAGTAGTGAAAAACAGTTTAGTGATATAAGAAACAATCAATGACATAGATGATTAGTGAAAAACAGTTTAGAGATATAAGAAACAATCAATGACATACATGAGTAGTGAAAAACAGTTTAGTGATATAAGAAACAATCAATGACATAGATGATTAGTGAAAAACACTTTAGTGATATAAGATAAAATCAAGGACATACATGAGTAGTGAAAAACAGTTTAGAGATATAAGAAAAAAAATCAATGACATAGATGATTAGTGAAAAACAGTTTAGAGATATAAGAAACAATCAATGACATAGATGATTAGTGAAACACCAAAAAGTTCTGGATTAGTGATCTTCATTTTTGAGTATATAGTTGACTATCAAAAAACACTGTTGTTGTCGAAGTCATCACACATACCTTATATGTTTCGGATCCAGAATAAAGACATGTATGAGATATCATACAAGATATCTGAATACTTCTTTTTATCATACCAAAACCACCCGATAGCGGTGGTCGACACTTTTTTCTAATACTACCACTTGATTGGGTAGCATAAGCGATAGGTCCTTGCAGTACGCCTTAAGGGCTGCCAAACTGTCTCTATCATTTGGTTGGATATCCTCTGCTACTATGAGTGGAGGTGTTGCCAGGGTGTCTAAGGGTGTCATCCTTTCTCGTGATGTCTGGTGATGTAAGTACCGTTGTAGGTTCGAATTGTATAGATTGTCACGTCTCTGACAGGGATAATCATTGTGAATGTTCCTATTATGACGGGTAAGGTTATCATTGAAGATACAGTGGTGGCAGTCTGGTACTTGACTTACACTACGATGATGGTGTAAATAGACAGGTGGTGCTGTCGTCTCTGGTATTGGAGTGTTTGGTGTATTCATACGTGGCTGATGACGTATTCGTTTGTGTTTTTGTAGGCCATCGTTCGTATTACACACCTTATCACATAACTGACAGGGATATACTTGGTCTTTCCCCTCGTGAATGGTCCGAATGTGACGATTAAGGGTATACTTATCACAATAGGCTTTGTCGCACACTGAACACGTGAAAGTAGATCTGGTGGTCATATTGATAAACTGTTTTTTTCTTCTTTCTTACAACCACGAAAAAATGTTCTGGTGTATACAATGTTTCACTGTTTTATCAGAGGCCAACGACACGAATAAGGCTCACACCAAGTTTCACTGCTGTACCCAAGTCACTACGTGAAAAATAGCTGGTTACTACACGAACACTGCTCACACCAACCTGTTTCACCGATGTAGCCAAGTCAGTACGTGAACAATATCTGCTTACTACACTGCTCACACCAGCCTGAAGCACCTCTGTAGATAGACAACTCAGCCCGTGAACTGGTACTGAGCTCACAAGAGACGCCTTCTATTTTATACACTGGTTCTGCACACGACCTAGCTGACGTGGCAGTAAGCTATTCTCACGCCTGCTTCCCACAAACCGATGACTCATACTTAATGACTTTTACACATGGCGTTGATGACGTAGTCTCGGATATCAGCGTTTCTTTACCAAAGGGGGTATGTGATATTCTTGTAGGTCTGTATGCACAAGTGTATCTGTAGTGGTTGTGATACCAGTAGTACTGGTTTGTGTGTGTTTTTTGTGTACTTATGTGTCTGTATGTACAAGTGTATCAAATGTGTATGGGTGTCTGTATGTGTTTTGTGTCTGTCTTTGTTGTTGTACTCGTGTCTGTACGTAGTTGTATATAGTTGTGATGACAGTAGTAATGCTAGGCGATGGGTGTGTCTGTACTTGAGTATAGTTGTGATGACAGTAGTAATGTGTGTGTGTGTGTACTTGGCTGTCTTTGTATTTGTGTGTATCAAGTGTGTACATGTGTTTGTGTCTTTGTATTTGTCTTTGAGTGTTCTTGTGTAATTGATTATGGGTATGTACTTGTGTATAGTTGTGATGTTATAGGTCTGTATGTACAAGTGTGACCGTCTTTGTGTATTTGTTTATGGCTGTGTGTGGTTGTCTTTGTGTTTATAGGTGTGAATTTGTGTAATTGATTATGGGTGTGTACTTGTGTATAGTTGTGATGACAGTAGTAATCCTAGGCGATGGGTGTGTATGTGTATGTACAAGTGTGTCTGTGTCTTTGTGTTTGAGTGTTCTTGTGTATGGGTGAGTGTGTCTGTACTGGTTGTGATGACAGTAGTAATGGTATGGGTGTGTCTTTGTGCTGTCTCTGCACGTGTGTATATCTGTTGATAGTGACAGTAGTAATGGTATGGGTGTGTCTTTGTATTTGTCTTTGAGTGTTCTTGTGTGCTTGTAGGTCTGTATGTACAAGTGTATCAAGTGTGTGTACTTGTGTATAGTTGTGATGACAGTAGTAATGGTATGGGTTGTCTGTGTGTGGTTGTCTTTGTGTTTGTAGGTGTGAATTTGTGTAATTGATTATGGGTATGTACTTGTTGTGATAGTAGTAATGGTATGGTTGCCTTTGTATCTGTATGTGTGTACGTGTGTTTCGTTGTCTTTGTATTTGTGTGTATCAAGTATGTACTTGGTTGTCTTTGTGCTTGTCGCTAATATTCGTAGTAGTATTATCACTACTATTGATTCTTCCTCACTTTACCCACCACCATTGCAATATACATACTTTCCCCTATAATTTAAGTGGTCACTCAACTACTTGACCACTGCTTGACCTCTGCTTAACCACGTCATCGATCACTTTAATCACTACCATAATCTTAGGCACATCGTCCTCTACAATTTAAGTGGTCACTCGACCCCTTGACCACTACTTGACCACTGCTTGACCACTACTTGACCACTAATTTACCACTCTTTAATCATCACCATCTCATTACAATCACTTTTCCCTAAAATTTCCCTAAAATTTTCCTCACTTACACACCGCTTGACCACTGCTTGACCACTACTTGACCACTACTTGATCATTAATTTACCACTAATTTAATCATCACCATGTCACTACGACCAATTTCCCCTAAAATTTTCCTTACTTGACCGCTTGACCACTGCTTGACCACTACTTGACCACTAATTTACCATTCTTTAATCACCACCATATCATTACAATCACTTTTCCCTAAAATTTCCTTACTTGACTACTTGACCCTTACTTGACCACTTGACCACTGGTTGACCAGTGTGTAATTGCAAACACCTCTTATTATATTTATGACCACCCCTATATCACTTCTACTTGATCACTAATACCCCTTACCACCATACCCATTATAACTTTATATGCTTTCCTTTGTAATCGGTGAATATACCACCCTTCACTACTATCACACTGTTCAGATGATAGTAACCAGCTCTTACTTCGAGTATAACCACGATCCATCACACCCTTGTTCATCACTACACAGATACAGTCATACACGTAACCACCACCATATACCCATTACACCCTTGTGTATCACTACACAGACACATTAAGTCTACGCCACCACCATATACCCATGACTAGAACGACCCATCACGACACCACGCACACATTCATATCTACACCACCACCATATACCCATGAGTAGAACGACCCATCACACCCTTGTTCATCACTACGCACACATTATATCTACACCACCACCATATACCCATGAGTAGAACGACCCAGCACACCCTTGTCTATCACTACCCATACATATTATGTCTACGCCACCACCATATACCCATTACACCCTTGTGTATCACTACACAGACACATTAAGTCTACGCCACCACCATATACCCATGACTAGAACGACCCATCACGACACCACGCACACATTCATATCTACACCACCACCATATACCCATTACACCCTTGTGTATCACTACACAGACACATTAAGTCTACGCCACCACCATATACCCATGACTAGAACGACCCATCATGACACCACGCACACATTCATATCTACACCACCACCATATACCCATGAGTAGAACGACCCATCACGACACTACGCACACATTATATCTACACCACCACCATATACCCATTACACCCTTGTGTATCACTACGCACACATTATATCTACACCACCACCATATACCCATGAGTAGAACGACCCAGCACACCCTTGTCTATCACTACCCATACATATTATGTCTACGCCACCACCATATACCCATGAGTAGAACGACCCATCACACCCTTGTTCATCACTACGCACACATTCATATACTCATTTCTAAAATATATACCCCTCCCTCAGCCGTGCCCTCTCTTTAAGTACTACCACTCATCTCACAACCTCGCAGAACATTTTACCTTAATTACTTCCCCACCAGGCAGCGCCAAAAATTTCGTTCCCACGAAAAAAAGTTCCCACACGCCGAAAAAAAATTCCAGGCACGCCGAAAAAAAAATTTCACCGAGTCGACATTTTCCCCGTATTTCCTTCATAAACCCAAATTACCCTACCAGTTTACCCTCCAATCATGTGGCAAGTGCACGCCATATACTACTGACCTTCTGCAAAAAACAGCTAAAATGAGTCATCTTAACATTTTGAAAGAGATTAGGATACAGAACAACTAATCATCAAAAAGAGAGGGTCATACTCTTTTGTCTCATTACAAGAAGACCAAAACATTAATGTATTGTGACAACTGGAAAACGTTGTGGAAAGGGAGAAAGGGGAAGTCAATGAGAGACAACAATTCTACAGTAATATTTCTTGGCACTGGAGGGTGTCAGCACACAAACTGATACACCCGGATCGAGTTCGCAATATGTGGAGATGGTTGATCTTCCATGTCAGTCGACTTGATGATGATAATATAATAATGATTTCTGCTATCCAGGCTAGGGTCCTTTTAGTCTATGCACATGTGTTTGGGTTATTTTTTATTTTGTTTAGCAAGCTCTTATCATGCCTTTTTTGTTCCAAATGATGTAGTTATATCCTACTGCTGCCAAGATCGTTCAATAATTAGAATATATACGATAAGACTGAAAATTGGTGGGGCCAGGAAAGAACATCATGCCAACTTAGTCAACCGGTGCGTATTGGTAAGCTGGAGACGGAGTACACACGTACTTGTCCGGAGTTTTCTCTCTTTTATGTCCTGTCTCCCTCATCGAGGGCCTCAATCAACCGACGCCAGTAGGTCCTGTCTTTTGCTATCACCGGCAGCTTCATCAACGTCCTCCTAATATTACTCCTCTCCATTTCTGTCAGCGTTTTTTAGGCCTCCGTCTATTTCTTTTGCCTTGTGAGTTGTAGGGACAGAACTTTCTATTTCATTTATTCTCAGTTGGTGTTTTATCCAGCGCTGGCGTTGTTTCCTCACCTCTTGTTTTGAGAACCCGATGTACAACGACTATAATCTTAATTAAACTTTGATATTTGCATTGTTCAGTTCATAGAGTGAACTTCAGCATCGCATGATTAAGGACTGAATTTAACTTTTCTCTTCAACACATAACATACAGACAGACAGAAGTGATGTTGTTTTGTGTGTAAACAGATAAGGGTAGTCCTATAACGTATACAGTCGGTAGGGTGGTAAGCCTTCACACATTCTAAGCCACTGTATAATGAAAGCCCAAGAAACACATGCATAGTGAATATTGATTATAGAAGTTAAATATAGACGGCCGATGATGTCGGGCACGTTATAAGGAGAAATAAACTTAAACTTAGTGACAACTGGCACATTTGATGGAATAAGAGCAAAAGGAAGACAAAGAGATCAATATTTTGATGGCTTGGTCATAAAGCATAGTCGAGACAAGGGCATATAACTGATCCAAGACTGGTGTCCGTGTGAGATGCCGAAACCGTGATGATCATGACACATGATGATGACAATGACCATGAGTCTACAGATTCGACTTCAGCACGACATTAGTGTCCACCGGATTACAGGAGTTCAGGCAAGAGGAATAGCGTTACTGCAGCCGGGTTCCTCCCTATAATGTCTCGGTCTATTTACAGGAAGCGGCGCGTTAAGCACGAACTCCAGAACTCCAGTGACTACCCACCAAGGTCTTAGAGAATATTCAGATATCAGTTATCAGTTATCAGTTGGGGTATCTTCATTGCACTCCGGACATGTCCATAGGTGCTCAGATCCTCCCACCCCCCCCCCCCCCCAGCAAAAGCATCATCTTCCGGTGGCTAATAGTGCCAGTTCTGTGTTGGTTGACGAGGCGCTTTGTTTTCCCGATGTACCTCTCGCGTCTGGCTGAATATTACTTTCGTGATGCCCACAACCGAGTGTTGAAACGAGCGCACTATCTTCCTGGCGAGAGGCAGGCGGCTTGATTACTTGGCTACGACCCTCCCCCCCCCCCTCTCCCTTTCCTTTCCCCCGCATTTCCCCCCTATTCATGCCTGCGAGATACACATTCAGACAAACAATCAGTTAGCCAAACAACAGGCCGCAGATCAGACAGCCAGCCAGACAGAGTGACTAACAGTCAATTAAACCAAGATCCAGCCAATCAGTCATCTAGACAGACAGTCAGACATCTATACAGGCAGTCAGACATAAATGATTACTCTACAGACATCATTCTGTACGGTCGCCGCACGTGATTATTAACGAACGCCATACGCGGAACAAGAGAAAGTTGAAAACATAGTCACAGCTCTGGGCAAATGACTTCATAAATACGGAATCATTTGATCACAGTAGCAGGATCAATATCCTGTGTTTCCCACACGACCTGGCCTTGGCAGGCGCTGCATGGTTCCATGAACAACAGCAATGTCCTAGTTTCGCAAATTACCTTGAGTATTGTATTACCTGTAAGTTTTCGCTCAACGGTTCTGCATTCTGCGTGAGGGTGGAATTATGAACAAGAGCATTCTTTTAGTTATCTCGCTTTGAACTCCAGCGTAGTCCAAACACATGTTATTAGTGCTAATGTAATAAATTTATTATTTTCGTGTTCATTAGCTTGCCCTATTACCAGTGTCAGAATTTTCTAATTATTTCCCAGACGGGTAACCAAATTGTCAGACGTTTCTAATTAGGAGAGAGTTTTGTGAACTCCACTTTGTTAGCTAATTCAGTTATCGCTCACACTGCTTTTGCCGTGCGTGCGAGTTCACTTCACCAACGCTCCCAACCCAAGCAAGTAAATTCGGGACACAATATCTGTTATAGGCTAAATGAATACCACATCCCTATACACACTAGAGCACAGCTGAAAATTAAATGTAGCTATCCTTGGTTACCCCCCCCCCCCTCCCCTCCCTCCTCTCCCTCCCCAAGAAGTGGGATGGAAGAGGTTAGGTGCCAAGGTTTAATTCTGTTACTTTGGTTAGTTAGTTAGTTAGTCGCGGTTCCAACTTCACGGCAATGGGTCGTCCCCATTATGCTCCGTTCCTGTGCCAGTGAATATCACACAAAATGCTCCTCGCTGCCCTATGTGAACAATGGAATAGACAGGAGTATCGGCAATCCAACAGCCCGCACGGGTACACTGTGCATAATGCCGCCGCCAGAATGCCAACACAAAAGCCCTCCACGAGAAATACAGTTCATTGTCGATGGAAACGGCAGTCACCAGACAGACTTCATTGACCGGAGTTTTATCCCATATGGCTTGGTCTCTTTCCGCAGGGCGACCCGCCAAAAGCACCGCACAAAGCACGAACTCCGTAGATCCAGCGACGACTCCTAGGAGTCTCCTGAAAAATGCACTCGTGAACCGAAAAGGCAAACCAGTCAATCCAGCAACAGCCGGCCGCCATCGTTCTGAACATGTAGTTCACGCTACAAACGACGAACATATGTAAAAGCATTCCATGCGAAATTTACAACTCACAGTGTCGCGCCACGCACTGACTCAGTAGCAGGGCGACGGAACCATAGCCTCCTTAGTCGCCTCTTACGACGTGCATGGTAGGCAACAGTGTTACTATTCTTTGCTCCTTCGTATGGGTCCCGGCAATACACGGACGAATTATGTTACTTTATGCTAGGCAGGGCAGGTTTCCTCCCGTACAATCTCCTCTCCCTGGTTAGAATAACAAGCCCCCCCCCCCCCCCCTCCCCAACCAGGTACTCTAAGTAACAAGTACACATACACAATCATGTACACTTGGAAAATGTTAAGATAAAACTATGAGTTAAAACAAATTATTACTGTGTTTGCAGTATGATGATAGTGATCTTGTGATTTTGTAATGCTAACAACAATATAATGGATTGGAGAACTTAGTGACAACTGGCAAGATCGAGGGGAACAGACCAAGAATAAGACCGAGAGGAAAATACCTGGATGGCTTGGCCACATGGCATGGACGAGACAGGAACACTGAGCTGATCCACGACACTGGTGATCGAGTGAAATGGCGAGTTCCGGCATGGCACATGATTGCTTGATTGAACAACAATATGATTTTACATCAACACGTACGATGAAATACGTAACTTAAATTGTTGCTTTGTTGGCCGGAATACAGGTCTCAGAATTAAATTTCGCGTTGGGTCGGCTGTGACAGTGTTCTTTACTAATGCAATTCTTTTCTCCACCAGGTTTCTCCTCATTGTCACTGAACAGGATCGTGTAACCTGGCGCTCTGTTTGAGAGCTTGAAATAGACTATCAAGAATGTGTAGTTTCTAAGATCTACACATATAAAATTATATATATATATATATATATATATATATATATATATATATATATATATATATATATATATATATATATATATACAAACATAGTGTGTCTGGCAATGTCTCTAATCCAGGTTTCCATTTGGTATTCTCCTCTGTCGAGTCGGACGGTCTCTTCTGTAGTGAAACAGGTCCCGCCGCTACAATCGCTGCCTTTCACCTTATCGGTGACGCCATGAGGAATGAAGAATCCTAAGTCTACGTCACTCATTAAGACACAAGGTTTCTTTGCAGCAGCTCCTTCACCAAAGTTGGTTCAGCAGATTAAGTATTCAATGGTTTTAATACAAGAGTGTTTGGGCTTCCGGCTAACCTGCCGATGATCAGCCTCTGCGTCAGCCTCATGTGAATTAGGATGAACCGTTCATCACACAATTGTAAGGCTACGCACACCATTTACACGTCACATAGTTTGGGTAATATATACACTACAACACCTTTGCTTCAAATACAACCACTATAATATCGTATAACATTCACCATAGGGTAACATATTACATGCGAAGCATATTACAACAATAGGCAATATGCATAAGGAAAACTACTCCTAATAATAGCACAACATTCACCCCCTGTGAGTTATAACTATTTTAAACATCATATACATTTTGTATATCAAGATAACAATAGCACATATGCATAAAAACTAGTCCTAGCATAGCATGATATTCCCGCTTGTGTGGTAACAACAATAGAAATATAGCAATACAGCTATATACAACAAGAGGTGAAAATGATAGTGCGCTTAATCCACTGCTCATTTCTGACTACTCAGATGTTTAGCCTCAACGTTTACATTATAATTATCGATGTTGATGTTTTTTATTCTTCTTTGTGTTGTAAATATATTCTGAAAATGTAGAGCACACATTTATCATTTTAGATGCAGTCACCACTGTGTTCAACACTAGTCCCCCAGCGTCGATATAGTGCTTGGATTCCTGTAGACAAATCGACTATTGGGTCACTACTAGGTGTGCCTGACTCAGTCATGAACAGGCTGTCACAGAAGTAACGCCGTTTTGAAACTACCTTCTCCATTCATAGACTTACTGGACTGACAGGCATGCATCACCATGCTGGACCTTCATTCGCCGATGAATTTCTATAGTGTGATTAAGAGAGAAAAAAAAGGTTAACATAACGCTGCTCCTCTTTGGTGCATATCTTTAGTGGGGTGGCCATCTTTAAACTGTCATTATAATGTCCCCGTGTTCGTCTGCATCATGATAACAGTGTTTAACCCTCTTGACATCCTTTACAACAATATTGACAGGTTAAAAGACAATGGCTTGGTTATTGTAATTGTTATCGCACTTTTAAGGTATTCTTGTGAAGCCCCCTCGTTTATTTAACAGTTCTGGTTTCGACCAAGCTTTTTAAGCTCGTCCAGGCCAGCTCGAACACAGACCCACCCACTCTTTTCTTCGCAGATCAAATTAGGCTATGTGTTCTTGTATTGCTCACCTGACCCGAATAACTCGTACTGAAAATGCTGACTAGGTTTAAAGCGTCAGTGAGCACACAACTGTTGCTGACCTCATTGCTGTTCTGTCTGCTTGTGACACAAAACAGTACACTTTAAAGTATGTCTCTTTACATACCACAAACAAAATCAAAACAGCCAAGAAATGCTATTGTTGACTGCGACGTCCTGTAAAGGTTACGCAACTAACTTGATTTTGTATACCAATCGGGCACGGTGTAGATAAAGTATTTTGTCCAGATATTGTAGAGACTGAACGCCACTTCCGGGATTGTATTGTCATAATTACATCTATCACCTTTACTTTTAAGAGATTTCTCAGGTTCACACTATTTGTACTTTGTACTTGACTTAGAACTGTCATTTGTGTGGGTCGAACTCAAGACTACGTTGTGGTAGTCGGAACACTAACTACTACATCATCACGCCAAATAAGCATCAAAACAAGTCTCAAGTAGGCTTTTATAAATTAAGGATATTTCTTACCCTCAAGAAGCAGCCAGTTTTCACTATGGTCTCGACATTTGTGCACAAAATAGCACGTTGTTCTCAACATTTTGTCTACATATTTTTCTGGGGATGTTTCCATTTTCCCAAATCTTTACCTCAGTCAGTGTCCAACATTTAATCCACATCAGTACACCATGTTCCCACCATGTAACTCTACATGTTTAGCTAACTCACTGTCTGTTTTCATTGTTTTGTCGAAATCTCAAGTCAAGTTAAAGATTACGGCATAAACTCAGCCATTATAACATAAAACATTACAACACCCTACAACAAGAACTGTGTTCCAAAAAGTACCTTCTAATGCGGAATGGGAGGATTCATAACCTTACCTAACTTCAGACCTAACTCAGGTGGTCAGACAAAGATCGAGCAAGCGAACGAACGAGCTTTATTGTCCAAGGGACCCATATTGGGCACGCAGGAGTAGTAGTGTAGAAGGAGGAAAGCCGCCCGTTTTGAGGTGGAAATCGATTTCCACCTCAAAGGGCGATAACTCCGGTTAATTTCCACCTCAAAGGGCGATAACTCATTTTTTTTAAGTCAAGGGCGATAACTCGTTTTTTTTTTTAAATAGGCGTGGTCCGAGTAGGTGTGGTCTAGTGACGTTAGGTATGTGTACAACATACAAAATACAAAATAACAAACGAATCAAGTAAGGTATATGTTTTTTTTTATTAAATCATATATATATATAGACAATACAAGGCATATTAAATAAGTAAAGGCATAAGGTATGAAAAAGTAAGTCGGCCAAGCTCAGAAAAAAAAAAAAAAAAAAAAAGGAAATAAAAATATAACTTCTGTAGTCTTGGTCGACTTACTTTTCCATACCTATTACTTAGACTGGCTGTTAGCCTTTCTTTGTTTTTTTATCACTTTGGACGACAAGTTTATAAGTTTGATTGATATATGTCTGTACTTGGTCAATATGTTTTCCTATTTGGTTATTTTTATAAGTTTGGATTTATAACTTTAGTCAGCCTTTTAGTTGTGTTGGGTACTATTTTTTCCTAGATTTTTATAAGTTTGGTCGAGATATTTCTGTATTTGGTCTAACTTTTTCCCCTTTGGCCGACAATTTTCCTACTTTTTATACGTTGGGGCGAGCTATTTCTCTCTTTGAGTGATATTTTTCACATTTGGTTATCAAGGTTTCCCCATTTTCATAAGTTTGAATGATATATTTCATTACTTGTTCAATATTATTCTTCTTTGACTATTACATTTTCCTAGTTGTTCAATAGCTTTCCTGTTTGAATAACAATTTTCCTACGTTTTATAAGTTTGGTTGAGCAATTTCTGTATTTGGCCGACACTTTTAATATTTGGCTATCAGAATTTTCTTACTTGACCTAGGTTTTTTCACTTTGGCTAACAAAGTTTCCTACTTTTCATAAGTTTGGGTGTTATATTTCTCTGTTTGGCCGATACCTTTTCATACTTGTTTAACAAAGTTTCGTACTTTTCCTAAGTTTGTTGGGGGGTATTTCGTTACGTGGTCAATATTTTCCCCATTTGACTAACAAATTTCCCTACTTTTCATAAGTGTGGACAAGATATATCGTTACGTGGTCAATATTTTTTCTATTTGGCTAACAAATTTTCCTATTTGGCCAAGATATTTTCCATTTGGTTAACATATGTTCCTACTTTTTATAAGTTTGGGTGATATATTTCTCTGTTTGGTCGATACCTTTTCATACTTGCTTAACAAAGTTTTCGTACTTTTCCTAAGTTTGTTGGGGGGTATTTCGTTACGTGGTCAATATTTTCCCCATTTGGCTAACAAATTTTCCTACTTTTCATAAGTGTGGACAAGATATATCGTTACTTGGACAATATTTTTTTTCTATTTGGCTAACAAATTTTATTATTTGGTCAAGATATTTTCCATTTGGTTAACATATGTTCCTACTTTTTATAAGTTTGGGTGATATATTTCTCTGTTTGGTCGATACCTTTTCATACTTGCTTAACAAAGTTTCGTACTTTTCCTAAGTTTGTTGGGGGATATTTCGTTACTTGGACAATATTTTCCCCATTTGGCTAACAAATTTTCCTATTTGGCCAAGATATTTTCCATTTGATTAACATATGTTCCTACTTTTTATAAGTTTGGGTGATATATTTCTCTGTTTGGACGATACCTTTTCATACTTGCTTAACAAAGTTTCGTACTTTTCATAAGTTTGTTGTGGGGTATTTCGTTACTTGGACAATCTTTTTTCTCATTTGGCTAACAAATTTTCCTATTTGGCCAAGGTATTTTCTCTGTGGTTAACATATATTCCTACTTTTTATAAGTTTGGGTGATATATTTCTCTGTTTGGACGATACCTTTTCATACTTGCTTAACAAAGTTTCGTACTTTTCATAAGTTTGGTTGGGGAATTTCGTTACTTTGTCAATCTTTTTTTCTCCTTTGGCTAACAAATTTTCCTATTTGATCAAGGTATTTTCCATTTGGTTAAAATATGTTCCTACTTTTTATAAGTTTGGGTGCTATATTTCTCTGTTTGGACGATACCTTTTCATACTTGCTTAACAAAGTTTCGTACTTTTCATAAGTTTGGTTGGGGAATTTCGTTACTTTGTCAATCTTTTTTCTCCTTTGGCTAACAACTTTTCCTATTTGACCAAGGTATTTTCCCTTTGGTTAAAATATGTTCCTACTTTTTATAAGTTTGGGTGATATATTTCTCTGTTTGGTCGATACATTTTCATACTTGCTTAACAAAGTTTCGTACTTTTCATAAGTTTGGTTTGGGTATTTCGTTACTTGGTCAATCTTTTTTCTCATTTGACTAACAAATTTCCCTACTTTTCGTAAGTGTGGACAAGATATATCGCTACGTGGTCAATATTTTTTCTATTTGGCTAACAAATTTTCCTATTTGGCTAAGATATTTTCCATTTGGTTAACATATGTTCCTACTTTTTATAAGTTTGGGTGATATATTTCTGTATTTGACCAATAATTTTAATATTTTGTCTAACATATTTTCTTATTTGACGGTTGAAGTGGTACATAGAACGTGTACTTTTGTCTGGTTGTGAAGTGTGGCACTGAGCAGGTACACTGACAAAAAAAAAACATATAGTGGTCTTGGAAATGGTTTTCTGGCGAAAGATGTAAAGACACTATGGACACATAGAAAGGAAATGAAAGTGTGGCTATCTAATTTGATACGTGATAATGTCGCTGATTATGACGGCGGACATGTGACCTGTCATGTTACGTGCATTGCCTAAGGTTGAATCGGGGCAGTTTGTTGTGTTTGTGTGCATCTGTTAACACCCACTACCCACTCGTCGCTGTATGATCCGATAGTTGTTACGTACAGATACGATTTCCCCGACTAGCCTCGGTGATCACAGCTCTGTACTATGAATATGAGAAAGGCTTAGTCGGACACTGTGGTGATTTGTTTACATGCGCGTATGGGGTTTTCGAGACCAGTTTATGTTGTATTGATGCCCGAGTGTCCTTTGGTGTAACCGGATAACACTAGGACTACACGGTTATAGAAAAGAGAGAGAGAGAGAGAGAAGGGTGACCCTTTTAGCCTTCGGATGCAATGTTGATGATGTAGTGTATTCACTCCTATACACAGTGATCATCATACGTTAGGTTCCTTGACTCGACAACCGATAGGACACCCTTTTTCTATAGTTTCCCTCTTAACCACGTGTCTAAGATGTACCATTACCCCTTTGACCGGATTCGCCGCCGTCTTTGAACATTTCGGTTATTAGCGACGTGTTCCACGTGTATCGTTATGCGTGTCACTGTATCCATCGCCATCTTTGACCGGTTGAATCATTAACCCCGTGTTCTGGGTGTACCATTATACATGTTATCGGAAGCAGGGAATTCTTTGATTGTTTTAGTCAGTAAGCCTTTTTTTTGGATGTACCATTACACATGGGATCGACTGCAAGTCCATATTTGACCAGTTTTACCGAATGAAACGTAGTCTGGTTGTAGCAATTACCCATGTATGATAGGGTGCGACGCCATCTTTGACCGGATGTAACTATTGTCCATGTGTGTCGACTGTACCACTCGGTGCTATTGATCAATACAAAATCAGTGCTCGAGGCGCTCCTGTCAGGGAAATTGCCGATAGTAAGGACATTACTTTCTGAGCTTAGCAGTCGGCATAACGTCTTGATCATTTCATCGATCACTTTAACCATCATCATGTCACTACACATACCATACCCTACAATTTAAGTGATCCTTCGACCACTTGATCACTACTTCACCAGTACTTGACCACTATTTGACTATGTCCTTACTTATTTTACCATCACCGTTTCACTACACGTACCATACCCTATAATTTAAGTGGTCATTCGACTACTTGACCACTATTTGAGCACCACTTGACCAACTCTTGATCATCACCATGTCACTATACCTACTTTCACCGACAATTTAAGTAGTCACTCGACCATTTACCACTACTTGGCCACTACTTGAGCACGTCATCGATCACTTTAACCAACACAGGTTCACTACACGTACTTTCCCTTACAATTTAAGTGGTCACTCGACCATTTACCACTACTTGGCCACTACTTGAGCACGTCATCGATCACTTTAACCAACACAGGTTCACTACACGTACTTTCCCTTACAATTTAAGGGGTCACTCGACCATTTGACCAGTACTTGCCCGCTACTTGATCACTACTTGACAACGTCACTACTTAATTTATCCATCTCTGTTTCACTACACGTACCATACCCTACAATTTTCTCACTTGAGCGGTTGACCACTGGTTGAGCACTACTTGACCACTGCTTGACCACGTTGTCGACCATTTTACCATCACCGTTTCAATATACGTACTTTTCCCTACCTTTTAAATGTTCATTCGACCACTTGACCACTGGTTGACCGCTACTTGACCATGTCATCGATCACTTTAACCACTACCATAATCTTAGGGACATCGTCCTCTACCTTTTAAGTGTTCATTCGACCACTTGACCACTGGTTGACCGCTACTTGACCATGTCATCGATCACTTTAACCACTACCATAATCTTAGGGACATCGTCCTCTACAATTTAAGTGGTCACTCGACCCCTTGACCACTACTTGACCACCACTTGACCACTACTTGACCACTAATTTACCACCCTTTAATCATCACCATGTCGCTACGACCAATTTTTCCTAAAATTTTCCTCACTTAACCACCACTTGACCACTGCTTGACCACTACTTGACCACTAATTTACCATCCTTTAATCATCACCATATCATTACAACTACTTTTCCCCTAAAATTTTCTCACTTGACCACTGGTTGACCACTGCTTGACCACTAATTTACCACTCTTTAATCGTCACCATATCATTACAACTACTTGTCCCCTAAAATTTCCCTAAAATTTTCCTTATTTCACCGCTTGACCACTGCTTGACCACTATTTAAACACCACTTGACCACCTCTTGATCATCACCGTTTCAATATACGTACTTTTCTCTACATTTTAAGTGTTCATTCGACCACTTGACCATTGCTTGACCACTGGTTGACCACTAATTTACCACTCTTTAATCACCACCATATCATTACAATCACTTTTCCCTAGAATTTCCTTACTTGACTACTTGACCATTGCTTGACCACTGGTTGACCAGTGTGTAACTGCGAACACCTCTTATTACATTTATGACCAACCCTATATCACTCCTACTTGATCACTAATACCCCTTACCACCATACCCATTATAACTTTATAAGATTTCCTTTGTAATCGGTGAATATACTACCCTTTACTTTCACTACTATCACACTGTTCAGATGATAGTAACCCTCTCTTACTTCGTCGAGTATAACCACGACCCATCACACCCTTGACAGTTTATACATTACTCACCACACCTAGTGAACAGATACATTATGAGATGTCTACGCCACCACCATATATCCAACTCATGAGTAGAAACCACGACCCATCACACCCTTGTTTATACATCACTACACCACGCATACTAATATACCCTACGTAACCAAAATAACTTTCCCTTCACACCCTCTCTTTCCAGTACAGAACCAACTAAATATTACCTTAATTACTTTCACAGATTTTCAGACCAGGCAGGCGAAAATTTTGTTCCCACACGCCGCCCCCAAAAAAAAAAGTTCACCCGGTTCCCACACGCCGCCAAGAAAAACAATTTATAACTGTGTCTATACATGATTTATTAAAAACATATACCTTACTTGACTCGTTTGTTTTCTTTGTTGTTGTATTTTTTTTATGTTGTTATAGTACCTACAATTTAAGGGGTTGGTTGACAGTGATAATATCTCGACTATGCCTTTACTTATTTAATATGCCTTGTATTGTCTATATATATATATGATTTAATAAAAAAAAACATATACCTTACTTGATTCGTTTGTTATTTTGTATTTTGTATGTTGTACACATACCTAACGTCACTAGACCACACCTACTCGGACCACGCCTATTTAAAAAAAAACGAGTTATCGCCCTTGACTTTTTAAAAAAAATGAGTTATCGCCCTTTGAGGTGGAAATTAACCGGAGTTATCACCCTTTGAGGTGGAAATCGATTTCCACCTCAAAACGGGCGGCTTTCCTCCTTCTACACTACTCGCAGGCCAGTCTTACGTCAAAGACAACAGAGAAGCACAGGAATAGGCTGAAACACACGTAACCACTCACAATAAAAATGACTACAATAGGTGGACAGAAACAGCTTAGAAAATCGTTACGAAAAGCAAGCAAGAATCATGACAGAAACTGCGGCTAAAATAAGCACCAAGAGAGAAGAGAGGAAAGCCTAACGACGCTTGCACAACACCGAAGGTCGTATGGAAAGGGGAAAAAACATGACCTTAGTGGATTCTAGTGGTGGCATTGCACAATCAGATTACAAGAAAATGCTTTCAACAGTTTCGCCGCCAGTTTCAACAACACACAGCAGAAAAAGAAGCTAGAGGTATCGATAAAAGGGGTTTCCTGCTGCCGAGTCTTTACTGGAGTAAAAATAAAAACACAACACGTGACTGAAGCTCGAAGTTGAAAACAACAAGGAGAGATACAGGCGAACGTTGCCACCGAAGTCTGTATCAAGGAAACAATCATCATCATCATCTTCCACTTCTGCCGTCAAGCGTCGTGGGGAGGCATAAGGTGCGCTCCAGCGCCAGATGGGCGGCACTGGATAGTGTCATTCTGTGTGATTGTACAATGTCTTTGTTGTCGTCAATTCATTTTCTTCTTGGACGCCCTCTTGGTCTCGTCGCAGATGATCTTTGATGTAAAGCCAGTTATGGTAGTTGATGGTGTTGCATTCTAACGACATGGCCAAACCACTTGATCTTCTGTCTTTCAATAAATGTGCCACAAGGTGTTAGGTGTTGATCCCACTGTCTGATTACAGCATTTCATACTCGGTCTCGGATTGTTAAGTTGGCAGCTCTCCTCAGGCATCTCATCTCGCAGGTGTTGATTTTGCGAAAGTGTGATTTGGATAAAGACATAAAGTCCATGTTTGAGATTGGTAGCATATAGTTGGTGCGAATATGCAGTTTAATATCTGTCGTTTTGCGGAAATAGGTATATTCGGGGTTTTCAGTAATGGTGATAGTTGATATGTAAGTGCACTAGCTTTTTGACATCTGATTTTGATTAAGGAAACAATAAGAACAAATAATAAAGAATATATAAAAAGAACAACATAAATGAATACTGTCCTGGTCGGTTGTCCAAACCGTGAGACAGGGATATAAAATCGGTAATATGTAACGAGAGAAAGAGAGAGGGAGAACGAGAGGGAGGGAGAGAGAGAGAGAGAGAGAGAGAGAGAGAGAGAGAGAGAGAGAGAGAGAGAGAGAGAGACAGACAGACAGACAGACAGACAGACAGACAAACAGACAGACAGACAGACAGACAGAGGAGAGAAAGCGAGAGAGACAGACAGACAGACAGACAGATGGACAGTCAAACAAACATACAGACGGAAAAGAAACAGCACAAACAGTAGATTCGCGTGTGTTAATGTGTATGCATACACAAATACACAGCAGCAGACACCCTCATGAGGAAATACACAACCATAAATGTAAATACTTACACTCAGAAATTAAGAAATGCTCACAAAGGTCCATCTGACATTCTGCCCTTCTCATCTCTCTAATTTCAAACATGTTATTCATACATGACTTATGAGATTAATCTTAGACAGCAGTAACAATATATGGGCTATGAATATTTGGGAAATGGGAAATTGTTTACATGTGATCAAAACCATTCATTCTTTCATCCGTCATGAGGTCGTGTTTGGTAGTTTATGGGTCTGGAGATTGCTTTTAAGTCCGATGCCTGCCCGGAAATATCTTTGACAGTGAGGGCATGGAATATTCTCTGTAGATGAAAGCCCTGTTAATCGGGCCTATCTAGCTTGTGTTTGCAGCAAGATTCTATCTGTGCTAGGGATACGAACTATGTCTAGAACGGCAATATCCATGATCATGCCCTGCCAGCCGATGTTCATGATATATCTTAGACATACTTGATAAATGTGTTTGATATTCGTTGCATGGCGTCTGTATACAGTCCATGTTTCACAAGAATATAGCATCACTCTAAGGAAGGTAGTTATGTATGCCTTCCGTTAAGCTTGCAGACTGATGTCACTTCGATGTCAAACGTTAATACACAGTTTGCCGAATATACAGCTGGCTTTAGATATCCTGGCTTTGGAGATGTGCAATGATTATTACTACATGCATCATTAATACTAATGTTTGGCAGGACAGTTCTAATGTCTAGCCAAGGGGAATATACGAACCAGTTAGTACAAGCGCAATAGATGTAATCATTTACCTTAAACATCAATCAATCAACCATGTGCCATGCCGGAAAGCGTGGGCGGTCATGACTCGCCATTTCACTCGATCACCAGTGTCGTAGATCAGCTCAGAGTTTCTGTCTCGTCCATGCCATGTGGCCAAGCCATCCAGGTATTTTCCTATCGGTCTTCCTCTTGGTCTGTTCCCTTCGATCTTGCCAGTTGTCACTAAGTTCTCCAATCCATTTCTTCTCATAACATGTCCAAAACATTTTGACTGTCTACGTCTAATTTCTCTAATCAGTTTACGATGTTCATTTGTCTCCTGTAGTACTTGGTCATTGGTTTTTTCTGTCTGTCCATGGTATTCTTTGCATTTTCCTCAGAAACCATATTTCTGCAGCCATCAGATGCTTTTCAGCTTGACTGCTCATTGTCCAAGTTTCACATCCATACAAAAAAACAGGCTCTATGTATCCCCTCAACACTCTTTTTCCCGTTTCAATTGACATCTTTTTATTGGTCAGAATGTTTTTCATCTTGCTAAAGGCTACTTTCGCCATGGCGATTCTTGTTCTAATCTCTTCAAGGCATCTCCCATCAGATGTTTTGACTGTTCCAAGATAATTGTACCGATTCACTTGTTGAAGAATATTTCCATTTACTTGTATATTACATTGTGGCACTTCTTTCTTCCTAGTGACGACCATAACCTGAGTCTTTTTACAATTTAATTCTATCCCCAGTTGCTCACTGTGTACAACAACCGCATCTACTAATTGTTGCAGGTCCTGCGTATTGTCTGTAATTAATACTGTATCATCTGCATATCTAATGTTAATGATGTTTCGTCCTCCAATGCTGATTCCATTTATATCCTTTACATTTCTGAAAATATTTTCACTGTACAGGGAAAAAAGATCTGGAGACATCACACATCCCTGCCTAACACCTCTCTTAATTGGCTGATACTGTCCCACTTCATTGCAGCTTGTTGTTTCCAATATATATTTTTTACAAGTCTAATGTCTTTCCCATCAATTTGTAGATCTGCAAGCATATCCACCATGCTGACATGTCTAATTCTATCAAAAGCCTTTGTATAGTCAATAAAGCAAAGATGTATATCCTTGTTTACTTCTATAGCACTTTCAATAACTGTTCGCAGCATATACACAGCACTTACTGTACCCTTTCCTTCTACAAATCCGCATTGTTCTTCCCCTATTTCAGGTTGTATCTTCTTCCTCACTCTTTGCATGATAATTCTTAGCAAAATCTTTGTGATGTGACTCATTATACTAATTGTTCTATGTTGATTACATTCCAAGGTTCCTGATTTCTTTGGGATTGCAATAAATACAGAGTTACATAATTCAGGAGGTATATCTCCAGTATCTAGTCCAAATTCTTCTAAAGCTTTAATCATTTCTGTTGTGATATTATCTGCACCGGGGGCCTTGCCAGCTTTCATATGCTTAAGAACATTTCGAACCTCCATCTCCAAAATTGGTGGTCCTTCATTATTAAATCTAATATCATACTGTTCGTCTTTGTTATCATCATAAAGGTGTTTCACATAATCTGTCCATACATGTAGAATCTGGTCTTTTTCTATTATGATTTTGCTTTCTTCAGTTTTTAGACACCCTGTTGATGTACTTGTTCTTTTATTAGTAAGTTCCTGAATTCTTTTGTGCACTAATTTGGTATTTTGACTGTTGTGTTGATTTTCAATTTCTAAGCACTTTTCCTCAAGCCATGCTTCTTTTGCCTCCTTACATAATAATCTGACTTGTCTGTGAATTTCTTCATATTTGACAGAATTATTTTTGTTGAGTCTTCTTGTTTCCATGAGGTGTAAAATTTCTTCAGTCATCCATTTCATACGACCCACCTTCTTTAATTTTGGAATAGTTGTTTCTGCAGCCACATTGATTGAATTCTTCAACGTTTCCCATTAATCATCCACATCCTGGAATAGGATCTCTAGATCAGACAATATTTAAAATCTGTTCTGTACTTCTATGTTGAATTTGTTTTGTATTTCCTTGTCATTACTCAGTGTACACAAATCATATTTAGTGTTTCCTGTTATATACTTGACTTTCTTCAACTTTATCCTCAATGTTCCTGTGAGTAATCTGTGGTCACTATAACAATCAGCACTGGGAACTATTTTTACTATTGTTAATGCGTTTCTAAATCTTCTGTTAATCAGAATGTAGTCAATCTGGTTTCTAATCCTGCTATCAGGACTCCTCCATGTCCATAATCTTCTAGCGTGTTGCTTGAACCAGGTGTTTCCTACAATCATTTCCTGTTCTTTTGCCCACTCTACGAGTCTGTATCCTCTTTCATTTCTCTCTCCTAAACCATAGTTTCCTACTGTGTATCTATCCTTTTGATTTCCTACTTTTGCATTGAAGTCCCCTATTATGATGTTTATTTCTGAATTTTTACATTTCATTAAGGCAGACTCTATGTCATTATAAAATTCTTCTACACTATCTTCACTGGATTCTCCTGTTGGGGCATATACTTGAATAATATTTATGCTAAAAGGTCTGCCACTTAATTTAACTAGTAGAACTCTGTCCGACAGGGCCCAATATTCTTGAACAGATTTTGATGTTTTCAAGTCCAAAATAATTGCCACTCCCCTATGACGATCTCCAGAATAAATAATCTTGAAATCTTCCTCTATCTTGATGCCTGCTCCTGTCCATCTCGTTTCGCACATACCTAAAATATTAATTTTTTCCCTTTCAATTTCTTGTTTTATGTTCTCTAATTTTTCGTCGTCGTTTTACGTCCTAATGTTCCAAGTTGCTAATTTTAACGTCTCTGTCCTTTTCTTGTGATGATTAGTCTTTAAACAAATCATGATATACTAGGCACTTTTAAAGAGGTAGTTTGCCGTTGCTTTCCTCTATGGCAGTTACCTTACTGGTCGGAGACCGCAGCCATTGACTCAAGAAGAGTTCCTCTGCCTGCCGTCGTGAAGCTCGAGGCCATGACCCACAAATATCTGTCGGCTGCCCTCAAAATTTCATCCACCACCTGCCTTCCGTGGCTTCTTTTGAAAACTTCCAATAAAAGGAACACAAAATAACATTACATAATCCACAGGAAAACTCTATTCACAGGAAATCCATAGGAAATCACACGAAATCCAAAGGAAAACACTAAATAGCGTCCCTCCGAAAAGTAACGCTTCATTTTGTCGCCATTGTACCTTAAACATACCTACGACAATTTTGAAACTAATGAAACTAATCTTTGTCAGCCGAGACCGCTCCAGAGGCAGCATCCATTGTCTTCGGATCGACCCCTCTTCTATCCTCTTGATCATGTTCATTGAGTCGCTAAGGAAACATGCCCTAGTGAATGTCTGTGTCTCGAGCCATGTTATTGCTTTACTTACTGCCATGACTTCCATAGTCAGGCTACTTGTGGTCTCAGCAAAAGTCCCCCTTCACAATTTTCCCTCCGGCCTGAGCCGTAAAGGCCCATGAGCTTCTCACATGTCGGACGACCGATCCATCTGTGTAAATGACAACATCACCGTCTAGCGAATTCTCGAAAATCAACGCTTGTACTTCGCCTCCACAGCTGCCGGGTTTTCTTGTCTGCATTTGCTCTCTAGCTGGATGCAAACTGAAAAGGATATGCAGAAATCTGTTGGCACGTGTACCCACTCCTCGCCAGGTTTTAAGTCCTCAAGTGAACACACCTGTTGAAGAATGTCTTCGGCTTGACCCATCCACGACCGTCTTCTTTTTAATCTGCTGCCCTGTGACATATATGTCATCATCCCTCAGTCTTTTCCAGCAGACGTTGCTAGGACGCGCTACCTGAAGAGTAGGCTAGAGGCTATTAAAATTTCGACGGGAGAATTAACAAAACGAACTTTCGTTTGAATTAAGGGCATTGATTGGCCGCGCCCCGGAAACACAGGCTTAATCGAGACAAAGGCTTGGTAGACAAATCGGTCTGGTCAATCGCCATGTTTCTTCAACGTTAGCGGGTGACCCATTGTTAATGGGTTAAATAATAGCTACGTATTCTCTGCGTTTTAGGTGAGCATTATATTATATAAAACATATCATGTTATGTATTAGGATAAATGCTTTGAGGCAACTAATATCATGATTGAAGTTATGTGTGTGAAAATTATAGAATCGCTTTCATTGAAAAGTGGTTGGCTTCACGCAGCCTGGACATCGCCATTTTGTCCAGTCAGCCTTCATAAAGCTTACAATATGATCTTGCTATGAGTCACCCTTCTGAGATGATTTTGTGAACTTACTTTATTCCTATATGCTTATTTTTCACAACTGGTCTCTGTGTTATACCGTGGTTTTTTCCTGAGTGCATATTTTGTATTTCTGCTCTTATGATGGAGAAATATTACTATCTCACATTTGTGTACAACTTTAATAGGTTGTTAGATAGAGAGAGAGAGAGATATATTCTCGCTTGACTTTTTCATGCACTTAGGAGTTAATCTTTTGTTTACCTTGTTGTAAATATACAGAGGTGTGATTGTCTTGTAGTTTTTTTTTTCATAAATGATGTTATGGGATGTTCATTTTTTATGAGATACATAATCTCAAGGGTATGGAAAAAGATTCCCATGATTTCTCTTTTATGAGTATTTTACCCTTTTATGCTCATGATGGTTACTGCTGGAGTAGATCTTTTAACTTCACCCCAGTGGGGACAAACACATGATGATAGTAATGGTGAGGATGATGCAAGAGGAGATGACTGATATGGTAGCTAGCCTTTTTGCCATTTGTCAGTGGTAGTCACATAATGCTTTTTGTAACTATGGAAAGGAGATTTATGAATTGTGTACATGAGGACATTGTCTCAGTGACAGCGGTACTATCAAAAGATGGTTGCATATTTAGGAGGTGAAGAAAACCTCTCAGGAAGCTCCAGTATCAGTCCAGAAGAGATGCACCTATTGAGTAGATATCTTACTCACTTTTGGAGTGGGTCAAAACTCTACAGTAGGCGACAAGTGCTAGGGAACTAGCTACTCCTTTTTTTTTCTTATTCCCTTTTGTTTCCTCTATTTTTATTATTATACAATGTTATCAGAATGTATGTTGTATTATGATACATTGTTATCAGAATGTATTTTTAATTATGATACACTTATCAATGTTTTTGGTTATTACTAATCTATATCGATCCTGTTCTTCTTCACTATACAGCGCTAGAGATGGCGGTGGAGTATTGGCACTAGTCACCATGCTTGGCACTGGAATTATGGTCAACTTGTTTGGATTTAGAGGTAGGAAACTGGGATATCAGCCTACTCCTAATATCCTACAAAGAGTGCTGGTTACTGCTACACACCCTGAACCTGAATGTCAATGCCTGGAAAATTCATGGATTTTGAATATGCTGAAGTGCATTCCCTACCTCTGGGAACTTACAGATGGTGTTAATCTTTTCAATGTCTGCAAAGACATGTGGCATGCCTGGCCTAGATGGTTTTCAGCGTATACCCTCTTCTAAAAGTCACCGCCTGATTCCACGTTCAACTGTCATATTCCAGAGGCTCATGGATAGTCTGGAGTTCACCCTCATTGAACAGTATGGATTTACCAACTGCTTTAATGGACTCCCAGCTTCCTTTGAATCTTCTCATCCATAATATCCAAGACAGGGACAATCAAGCACTGTACCAACTCCCGTCAATCAAGTCGTATATTCAGCTGAAGAAAGAATAACCTACATTTTAACCCAGAAAAGGTCTGGAATATTCATGCCCAATTCAAGTAGTTCTGTCAGGAAATTCTAATGGATTATGTGATGTCACTCCTCATCCAAAGATATACTGAAAGTGTTTGTGCCTGATCCTGATCGAATCAATCACATGGACTCCTGTGTGTCACGCCACGCCAGAACGTTTCCGACTCATATCTGTCTGTTATACCACCCCGGAAGGCTCCTAGCCCAGTGACTTAACTGTGACTTGAGAGATTACAGTATATCCACTTTGGATTCATATGGATTACTCCGACATGTTATTCGTTTTGGATATATGATCCGGCGGTGAAAGCTCCGTGTGTGTGTGTGTGTGTGTGTGTGTGTGTGTGTGTGTGTGTGTGTGTGTGTGTGTGTGTGCAATCACCAATTTTCTAAATAGGAGGATATATGCAAAGCAGCTGTTTCCCTGGATTATAGAGTGTGATTATGGCCAGACTTTTTTTCTAGTGGATATTGAAGGAGAGGGAGTCATCATCAGACCCATAGGATATTTCTAGAGACAGATTAGATAGATTTTCTTTATCTATTTCTTTGTATGCATTATTTACTTTGTTTTGTGTTTGACACAGGTATTTGATGTGAACCGTTTTGGGGGATTTTTGGAGACTTCTGGTATGGTTGTATACTTTGTGTGCATTGCCTGAATATGAATAATTTCTTTCATGTATATGTCACCATATTGTAGCCAACAGGGTTTGTCCAAGACCCAAATGTTTTCACAATACAGTGTTTGTTTGTTTGGTTTAACCAAGCCTTGAAGTTACTTCATTGTTAACCTGTTGTTCCAAAATTGATGTTTATAGTCCAGTTATGGTTACTGTTATGTGATACAGTGAGTCATTGTACTGTTTTGTCTAACAATGGCTGTTTTCCTCTGTCATGTAATCCAGTTGTTGCGTCTAACATTGGTTGTTGTCCCTCTGTTGTATAATACTGTGGATGTGCATGACAGTGGATACTTGTCATTGTTTATATATATGTGGGAGATTAAATGTGGGGCGGGGCACTTACACATAGACACACCTTCTGGGTAGAGTGATTTGTACTCGGGTGTCTGTGGTAGAACTTCCCGGATCTCCCAGCCTTCTATGGGAAACATTTCTTCTATGTTAGTATTGAACTTGCACCCTTTTCTGCCTTGTTCAATGCTTGGGGGTTTTACGAGCCAATATATTATTTCCTATAGAGGGCGTGTTTGGGATTTAAACCCCATTCATACTGAATACCCCTAGCGAAACTTGTCCTTATTCTTATTTAGTATATTTACCACCCCACATGCCCTTCACCTTTATAATTACACTATGCAGTGGATGTTGTGTGTTTGCGTTAACTCTGAGGTAGGCGCGAACTCTGCAGACTTGTATTCTGTCTTCAATGGTTGGAAGGGTTTTAATTTGTGCGCCAAGGCACTAACAAACTGTTAGAATTATCAATGAGTTTATTTTAAAAATGTCGTTTAAAAGTCTTCATTGCAAAAGGGTTTTATCCCAATTGGCTCAGTCTCTTTCAGCAGCGCGGAAAGCGTCACACAAAGCACGAACTCCAGCGACGACCCTCAGGAGTCTCCGAAAAAATCCCGCCGTGAACCGAAGGACGCGGCCCTGAATTCAACCCACAATCTTCGGAGTCCGAGTCAGACGGCTTGACAACTTGCCCACGGATAACCCCAATGAGTTTATAAGCAACACGGAAGCCTCGATAGAACAGTGGCTACACGCTCGCCTGCCGACTGGATGGCCCTAAGTTCAAATCTGCATCGGGGAAGATTTCTAAACTTGACCTAGGTCGACCTAAGCTTGCAGGTCGAGCCAGCCTAAAATGGATACATGTAAGGTCCTGGGAAGTAGAGGCAGCCTGGGTCATTGTGACAACATCGCCCATGGAGTGCCACTTGGTCTTCACAAATATGGGTCTATCACCATATGGCCAATGCCTCTGTAGCGTGGGAAAGGGTCTTTTATTGATACTTTTACCCTACTGGTGTTTTGACGATAGTCTGTTACAGTGTGCCACTGACGCATTGCCGTCTTTACAGACAAAAGTTTGTTATATTGTGTTGCTGGCACCTTACCGTCTTGACAGACAATAGTTTGTTACATCGTGTTACTGGTGCCTTGCTGTCTTAACAGACAATAGTTTGTTATATTGTGCTACTATCACCTTACCGTTTTGACAGACGATATATTGTTACATTATGCTTCCAAACAGACATAACAACCTCTCCATAGCACAATGCCTGGGCTGAATTGTAGAGACCATGTGTTACCCATGCAGCATGATCCCCCTCTAGGTCTGCCTAGTTTACTCCAGAGTAAAGGTAACATAAATACGTCTGGAACAAGACAGGCTCCAGAAGTCACCGCACCCACAAAACAATGCGCTATCTGTTCGCCTGTCGGAGCTTCGACCCTGGATCAGTTGCAGACAAAGGTTTTGGGCCTAGTCTGCCATGCCATGAGAGTTAGTCTTGAGGTTTCATTCCCTCGCATCAGGATAAGGCAATTGTATGAATGATCATTTGTACTAATGTCTGACATTCTGACTTTATCCTGTCACACCTTTCCTTCATAAATCATTGTGCCCTTGTTGATTCAGATCAACATTACGCTGTTACACTTTTCCTTCATACATCATTGTGCCCGTGTTCAGTCAGCTCCACTTTACTCTGTCACACCTTTTCTTCATAAATCATTGTGCCCTTTTTCATTCTGCTCCATTTTACTCTGTCAAGCCTTTTCTTCATAAATCATCGTGCCCTTGTCCATTTAGCCCCACCTTACTCTGTCACACCATTCTTTCATAAATGGACTTTGTTTATTCAGCTCTACTTTACTCGGTCACACAATTCCTTCATAAATCCTTGTGCCCTTATTCATTCAGCTCCGCATTACAGTCACAATGCTTTTTCATAAATCATTGTGCCCGTGTTCATTCCATTCCACTTTACGCGATCATACCACTCCTTCATAAATGACTATGCACTTTTTCATTCAGCTCTACTTTATTCTGTCACGTCATTCCTTCATAAATCATTGTACCTAGGTGTTACTTTAACTTTATAAGTAAACATGTACTCTATTAACTCCGTCTGCTTGCCATCTGGTAAACTATCGAATGTACGCAACAGAAGTGAGGCTGTGAAATATTCTAAACATCCCTAAGGAACTTCCCGTTTTCGACAATAACTGATCATCGCACAATGCACTTGCTTGAGCTTAGATATTATATTCATGAGTGATGCTTAGAAGAACATACAGGAATCAAGGGAACATCTGTCTAAAACACTGAGCACTTGAGTGCTGCTTTCGGTCAAGAGGTACGAACTGATTTATATTTGCTTTGAAACTTGCCATCTGTGGCATTCAATAACAAGCAGCACATTCTTTTTTTTTTTTTTACAACTTCCCAGACTGTAAATGTGAAGTAAAGCAACCACAAGAGGACAATTATACACTTCCCAAGAAAGCAACTCTAGAATGAGGACTTCTTCTCATTTCTAGAATGAAGACGCTCTTATTTATAATCTGTCCTTTTTCCCATCAACGCGAATAATCTGACTAAACACCTGACTGTACCACAGTCAATGTTTGCACAGGTCAAGAACTCGCCCGCATCAATGATAGGTGTTCCATTCTGATACAAGCCAAGCTTTACTGAGCGCTGCTCACAATTCAAACGTGTTAGATTCGGACACTTGACATCAGCACACAAAAAAAAGACAGTAAACAATATTTTGTTGCACAGTCACAAAGGAACACAGAGATCCTTAAAGAGTACGCTGTGTGGGAAGACCCTATCAACAGAAGTCTTCACATTCGACCAGGGCGAAGGGCTGGACAGCCATCAGTTAGAGGTGGTCAGCATGGCCGAATGAATAAGAGCATTTGTTCTTAAACATCCGATATTCAGTTCAACCCCTACACCAGGGAGTTGAATTAAAATGTTGACTTCTCGTCCTTGACGTAAATTACAAGAACATCTAAAGTCGGAGTGGGTTCCCCTGATGGTGAGGGACACTGGTAATAGGGAAAGCTAATCCACACGCAAAATTAAATCCAGTGAACTAGAAGTAGTAGCATGTGTATGGACTACGCTTGAGTTCAAAGCCAGGTAAACAATCAGAAATTAGATGGATATATCCAGTCTCTCAGTGAAAACATAAATAGACATGTTGACATGCGAGATTATAGCACATTATGAGAAGTAGATACATATTCTTTATTCCTTACATATCATTGCTGTTTGAGATCTGTGATAATGTACTACCTCCTTCCACATAATGATCAACAAGTCCATCTCACTTCTGGAGTGTATGCAGAACCATGGTCTCAGAATGTACTGGCACCTTGCTCTATTGACAGATGATAATTTGTGAAATTGAGTTTTACCTCTCCATAGCACAAAGCCTGCGCTGAGATGATTTGAAATAATGATACCTCTCTAGGCCTACCTACTTTACTCCAGGGGAAAGGTAACGGCAGTACATCTGGAATAAGACAGCTGCAGAAGCTGCCGGATTAGCAAAGAATACTCAAACAGTGGGCCTGTTGGAGCTTCGACCATAGACATGTCTGCCCTGCATGATATTCAGTATTTAGGTTGCATTTTCTCGCACTAGGGTAAGGCTTGTAAACTCCCCCCCCCCCCATCTCAATTGCATTCTTCCGCCAAAATCCGTTGGCACAATGTGGGGTGTCGGGCTTGGTGAGTGCCGCCCAAGATTCAGCCCTAACAGAAAGCAACAAGTACTTCCGCTGTCATATGGTTGCTCAGTCTATCTGATTAAGACCTAACTCTTTTCATAATTATTTTAGGAGAAAACAAAACTTCGAAATGTTTAGCTGCATGTGAAATAGCTATTAAAACTGAGCCATTAGATACCAGTTGAAAGAATGCACTGTCTGAAGAGTAGAATGGAAATGAAGACCATAGCAATAAAATACCAAAAGAGTAGTTACTGAACCTGAAATTTAGTGAACGCGAAGATTGAAATAACGATTTCTCTTGAATTTGCACAAGGAAGAAGCAGACAAATAATATCGCCCACAAGTAAGATTAAAGAAGTCAGCAATGTTGGATTAGCTCACTGGGAGAACTTCCATCTTGCAAACATCAACACTTGATGCAACTGTCAACAGGAAGTCACCACGCCCGTCACAAGTAATAAAGCCATATGTTTTCGAGATCATAAACAGCCATCCGACATCTGCAATCCAGACTTGTACAGATGATTCAGAATTTAAATCTACCTTTTCGCCCCCAAAGCTGTTTCTATAAAAAAAAAAAAAAAAAATAGCTTGAATCTTCTTTGAGTGTTGTGATTCATGTGGAGAGAATTGCTCAAACTATGAAGATGAGAATGTTACAATAAGAATTTCCATTGAATTGTCCAGCAGCTTTTGGAACATAATCCACGTGATTCAATGACATAAAGTGGTGCCTTGAGTGTTCTGGGGACACAGATAGACACTTCGTGTACAAGTAAAAATATGTATATGGCAGAAGGGTTAATCCACTAACTGATAGCTCCCTGAAGGCCTGCGTGACTGAAAGGTCTCGAGCTTTAACTTTCTCTGATGACCGCAAAGATGTGGGTTCACACCACACACTGGTCAGTTGGACTCAAATGTTGACTTCTCGTTCTTGACCTGGGGTCGTAAATTACAAGTACCTCAGAAGACAATGTGGGTTTCTCTGAACGGCGAGGTACACTGGTAATATGGAAAGCCAACCCTCAAGCAAAATCACTCTAGTGTACTCACTATTACTAGCAAATACCTTGGAGGGGGATTTGGTAAATTGCTTTAAGCTCCCAGGTCGATCCAGCTTAAAACGGATGCCAGGAAATGTCACAGGAAGTAAAAGCGACCTGCGTGATAATGATCACGTGATCCACCGGGTGTCAGTTGGTGTATAATAATATCGGGTTAGAACTGCATGCCCAGGATACCTCAATGCACTCAAAATGACCTCTATTTACTTTTTTTAAATGTTGCATATCCCTTACATGACGTTGCATTCAACACCAGCATTCTTCAGCTGCTGTTGATGTACTAGGCGAGTTTTACGTTAAGTAGTTTGCCATTGCTTTTTGAATGACCGGCTCACATACGCCCGTAAGATACCAGAGCGGTGCGAACCGCTGCCGATTCTCGCAGCTGATGATTTCCCCAGGTGTATATACGGGATTACGAACAATGTCGTTAACCCTTTATCCAGGGAGACCGGTCTCTATTTACTAGTGTCAGTTTAATATCCCAGTAGATTCCCTGTAGCCATTTTTGCTCTTAGACAACTTATAGAAAAATCAATCAAATTCAACGAAACTCTCTACTTAGCCTTTGTCGACCAAGAAAAGGCATTTGATAGAGTAGATAGAAACAAGCTGTGGGAAATCCTTAAACAATATGGAATGAGTACACATCTAATAAACCTATGTAGAAGATTATACAACAACAGTGAATGCATAGTGAGAGCAACTGGAGGACACTCAGAACCCTTCACCATAAGATCTGGAGTACGACAAGGTTGTGCCCTGTCCCCTCTCTTGTTCATAACATATATAGACAACATATGTAAAGAAACCAGTCAAACAGAGACAGCAGGAACACCGCATGACGAGAACACAGAAGAAGAAGCATCTGCAAATCTAACCATGGAGAACTCCTGTTTGCAGACGACCAAGCACTAATATCAAAATCAGAAGCTGAATTACAAGACCACATGAATAGTCTAAACGAAATATGTAGGGAACATAACATGAAAATTAGCACAAGCAAAACAGAGGTAATGACTATAACTAAAGAAGAACAAACAACAACAATTCACCTAAACGAACATCCCCTGAAACAAGTAAACAGTTTCAAGTACCTTTTTTTTTTTTTTGCATATCCTTTACAGGACATCGCTGTCAACAGCAGCATCTTTCAGCTGTCTGTTGATTTCTTGGCAAGATTACGCTCAGTAGTTTGCCATTGCTTTCTGAGCTCCGGCTCAGTTATCCCGCAAGTCACCAACGGGGGACGAACCGCTCCCAGTTCTCGCCCGCTGCGAGACTCTGCGTGATAAACGGGATTACGGAGAAAGTGTTGTAACCCCTCGGCCAGAGTGACCGGCTTCAAGTACCTAGGAAGTATAATATCATCAAATGTCAGATCAGAAGACGAAATCGAAAATAGGTGCAATAAGGTAAACCAACTGAATGGACAAATGGCACCAATACTAAAGAACAAACATGTATCAATAACTACTAAGAAAGCACTTTACAACACAATCTTCCTACTAACTCTATGTTACCAATGCCAAACCTGGACAATGACAGAAAAAGAGAAAAGAAAAATCACAACAGAAATGAGATTCCTGAGAAGAATACTCGATATATCACAAAGAGATAAGATCAGAAATGAAGAAATCAGGATTAAAGTTGGGGTTAAGCAGCACTAGATTTAATTAGAAAGCAGCAAGTCAAATGGTGTGGCCATGCAAGTCTGTTACCAGTCAACAGCATACCACAACAAGCAATGATGTACAGACCAGATGGAAACAGAGGAAGAGGCCGACCACGTAAACGTTGGACGGAGGGAATAGCAGAGTCCATGGGAATATCGATATATATATAGCCCATAATCGGGCACTCTCACGATGTTTACACTTCACCTCGACACCGCAAGGTACAAGAGGAACATGATGAGATGAGATGAGATTCCCTGTAGCTGCGACGTCATGAGAAATGACACGAATATATGCCTACTAAAACGGAAACTACAAAACAGTAAGGGGCAGGGTATGCAGTATAAGAACCATCGATAAGTTTCTCAGATATCAGACAAGGGGACACTGGCGTAATGCAAGATGAGCAATATAAACAATTCCGCGTGTGTGTAACGGGAATACAAATGAGAAGCCAAGAATAGTGACATTGTAAACGAATACATGCCGTAAGAAGCTGCCAAGGAGGACCTGTATGAGATTGGCTGCACATAAAATTCTAGATGGAAACAATGGCGGATTGGGTCTAACAGCATTGATGGCAGGGGCTATGTGGCCATTAACATTTTTAACATGCTGTCTAATGTTTAAGGGGACCCTCTTCAATAGTGGACCCATTTCATCAGAGAATCCTCTTCAATAGTGGACACACTTTACCGGGGGACCCACTTCATCATAGGACCCACTTCATCAGGGACCCACTTCATCATGGGACGCACTTCAATAGTGGTCCCACTTCATCAGGGACCCACTTCATCATATGATCCACTTCACAGGGGAGCCACTTCATTAGGGAACCTACCACTACATCAACAGCCCACATTGTCCACTTTTCTTCGGAGAATCTGACTTCCGTGCCTGTCGACCACTAGCAGCAAAGTCTACCCAATCATGAACAAATCTACAAACGGACCTGAGCTAGTTGGTTGAAGACCTAGAGACCCACGCTCAGTTGGGAGATACAAAACAGAAGAAGAAGAATGTGAACAATGAGCCGGACTAGTTTTAATGAAGTGACCTAGCCAAAAGACCTTGACAACATTAATGGAATTAGTGGAAGCAATAGTTTAATTGCCCATTGTCAAACAAGGTGTGTATGAGTTAATAACTGTTTACTTTACATAAATACTTGACAGGCACCCGTGTGCAGGCATTGCTCTGACTCTCTCTTTTGAAACCATATTAAAGCTATATTAAAGCTTGAAGTAGAGAAAGTTATTACAAAGGTGAAAGAATGAATAGCTGCAAGTATTGACAAGATAACAACAGTGATGGTAAAATCCGTATCCAGCTTCCCAGCTTTTGCATTGATAATACATATATATATATATATATATATATATATATATATATATATATATATATATATATATATATATATATATATATATATATATATATATATATATATCGCCAGGGATTTACCAACATCCATTTTCATCACACTACCCAAGAAGCCAAGAGCTTTTGATTGTGAGGATTACAGAACTATTAGCTTACTGAGAAAGACTAATTAAAATACTACTCAAGGTCATACAAGAAAGAATTTAAAATAAAATACATGGGGATGTAGCTGAATAACAATTTTGGTTCCGCAAAAACAGCGGCAGTAGAGAAGCAATAATCTTTTTAATGACGTTAATTGAAAAATGTATAGAATTTCAGAAAAACGAATATATGTGTCTTTTATATACAACACGAAAGCTTTTCATAAAGTACAACATGAACGACTAATTACATGCCTTCAAGATATAGGAATACACGGAAAGGACATCACACTTATTAGGGATACTAGAGCAAGTAACAAGTTTCACATATCTTGGACTAATAATAACAGATGATGGCAGAAGTGAAATAGAAATCAAAAAGATAATAGAAATGGTCAAATATGCTTTCAACAGCATGAAATCAGTATTAACATCTAGAGAGATTAACAGCACATTAAAATGAGAATTGTCAAATGTTACGTACCTGGACATTGAAAAGGCAACTAGAAAGTCGAATAGAGGCCCTGGAGATGTGGATATCCAGACATATATGTCGTATTTCATGGAAACAAAACAATAAAATACAGAGGTTATAGAAACACTGGGAATGAAAAGAGAGTTGAAGAAAGAAATAAAGAAGGGGCCAGTGAAATATTTCGGTCAAATTTTTAGAAATAATACTCTTATAAAAACCATACTGGAGAGCAAGGTTGATGGCTAGCGAGAAAGAGGTAGACAAAGATACAAGTGTGAAGATAACATCAAGAGATGGACGAACATCAATCAGACGGAATTTACAGTCAGGGCGAGAGACAGACGGTGTTGGAGATCTAATGCAGTCAATCTTCATTGTGGAGACGGCATCTGATTGACTGATTGATGAATCCACCCACCACCTTCTCGTCAAGTTTCCTAAGCATGCAGACGCCAAGGAAAAGCACCATAGTCGTTTCCAACAGTTACTATTCCACTCTCTACGTGGTGCAGCTGCTGATATTTGCACCCTCCAAAGGCTGACATCGGGCTGCCAAGAAGAGACGGCACAGCAACCCTGGCAATGCCAACAATAGAATTGTCAGCAGTTCCAAGACTTGGGGATATATAATAAATTACACATATTCCTTAAGTCGGAGATGCGTTCGCTGATGGTAGAGGACAATGGTAATAGGGAGAGCTAAACCTCACGCAAAATCAACCCAGTGCATTCAATAGTAGTAGTATTAGTTGTTATTGTTGTAGAAGTAGCATGAGTAGTAGTAGTAGCAAATAGTAGTAGAAGTTGTGGTGGTAGTAGTAAAAATTGTAGTTAGAATTAATGGTAGTAGTAGCAGCAGCAACAGCACCTCTTTGAGAACGCTCGAGTTCAAAGTGAGGGAACTGAAAATCCACAAAAAAAAGCAAACATAATAACAACAACAATAGAAAAACCAATCACAAAAAAAGAAGGCAAACAAACGGTAAAATTCGAAGATGTATAAAAAAAAATATATGAAGACAATATAATGGAGAAATGAAAATCTCCCAGCAAAGGACTTTACATAATTAGGAAAAGAAAAAAGGAAAGGGGAAAAACAATCATAAAACCGAGATCTTACCGTAGAAGGAAAATAACGTGGGTATTTAAGAAACATGAGTTCAGCTGCGCTGAAAATTGAACTGAGCAAATAGTTCTCTGTCACGCTATTTGGGTATTGATATCTCAATTGATTTCTGTTACGGGGACTATTTTTGTAGTACAGCATCGCAAGGGATGTCAGTTCTTGTTTTGTGTTAACGGCTAACGATAGAACAAAATAAGAGTTCTGGTTAATTCATGCTTGAGTGAAAGACATACGCAGTACATGAATTACTACTCCTGTCACATTATATACATGACTGCGTGCGTATTTTCCAGCTTAGAGTACCTACATCATCATCGTCATCTTCCACTTTTACCGCCAAACGGTGTGGGGAGAAATAGCTGACGTTTCAGAGGCCGATCGGTGGCACTGGAAATTGTCATTCCATGAGATTAGACAATGTCTTTGATGTCGTTCATCAATTTTCTTCTCGGGCGTACTATTTCTTTCCTATCAGATCTTCTTTGATGTAGCGCCAGTTCTAATAGCATTCTAACGTGATGGCCGAATCATCCGATATTCTGTCTATGTGGCACAAAGTGTTGATCCCACTGATGTCTGATAACATCATATTTTATGTGGTCTTGGTTTGTTAAGGTTGGCAGCTCTCCCCAGGCATATCATCTCGATGGTCTTCTTTTTACGTAAGTGTGATTCGGATAGTGTCCAAGTTTGACATCGTTAGCATAGAGATGGCATGAATATATTATTTATTATCCTTCGTTTTGCGGAAATAGGTAACTAATTTTTATTCCTCTGTTTGTTTTGTATTTCCAATAAGTACATAAGTACATAAAACACATGAACAAACGTAAAGACTCAATGTCACACACAAACACACACACGCACGAACGCACGCACGCATGCACACACTCACACACACACACACACACACACACGTGTATATATATATATATATATATATATATATATATATATATATATATATATATATATATATATATATTACGTGAAGACAACATGACGCGTTGAGGAAACTGAAGCGATTTTAGATTATAAATAATATCATCATTTCTATTTGACATTTATAAATGTGGGATACTCCTAAAAGTTATTTCAATCCATATTTATTAGAAACCATGTGATTTTAGAATCCGAAATACATCGCACAATAAGTCTTAGGTGTCATATGATTTTCGGTTTCTGAGAATAATTATGAGAGGAGTGAGAACAAGAGTACATCAGAAATTATTGACGAGTTGAGTTGAAATTAGTTGAGTTGAGCTAAGAACTGACATCACTACAGTCACGACATTCCCAATCGCGTTCCGCCCCCTCGTTTAACATTCAGCGAAGAGTTACACTACTAATCGTTCCCACAGCTATCTGATTGAAAGTTCTCCTGGTCTTCCTTCCCAGAATTGAGATCCTACCAGAACCCTTACCAACCCTCCGCAATCTCATCCTTTTTTGTCATTCTGTCCCCCACCTTCTCCACCTGGCCCCACAGGCGCACGGCCACCCACCTCCCCTTTGCCCATAAGTAATCTACCGCTAAGAGGTGCATTCCCTGCCAGCCTATCAGCCAGTTCATTATTCCGCACTGCCGCATGGTCAGGGCAAACAATCCATAAAATTATCACAATCTGTGACATCTGAAGCTAGGTGAGCCATTCCAGACTTAAATACTCAATACTCACTCAGTCCGTGATGAAGACAATGTGTGTTGCAGTGTTCTCCTTTAACCTGACTGCTTCCACCTCCATTCTTGTCTTGCCCGTTGGCAGCATGTTAGAGCACTGTAGGTTTTCTGGTGACTTTTCTTGAAGTACTTCGAACCTATTGCTTATTTTGACGTTAATGGGGTAGACTGCTTGCTGTTGCTTATCTTCGTCTGCGCATTGAGGTATTTGTTGTTGTTTATCTTCCTCTGCGCATTGAGGTGTTTTCATAGCGCTTATCTGTTCTGGGTGGGATTGAGCTTTCCCAAGATTTCCTAAGGATGAAGCGGTTGCTTGGGAATTACATGCTTCTTCGGTTTGGTTGGTAGAGGACACATTCTGTAAGATTTGAACTGTATTTCTCAGCAGTAAATTTTCATCTCGCAGGAGTGCGACTTCTGTCTTGAGAGCATTGTAATCACTGCTTATCTTGTTGTTTGCTTCAATGTTGGTTGAAACAGTAACAATGAGCGCCTTTAGTGATTGTTCTAGTTCCTCAATGCGCTGTTTACAGTCGCACGAATGTCCATTGATAGTTAAGATGCTATTGTTATCTGAGGCAGGTACTTCTTCAACAATGTCAACATTGGGTTCTATGTTGTTTTGGATACGCTCCATTGGGTATTCAATAGCCAAGAGCACTGGCGGGTTGGCAGGCCTCGTGTTGATGTTGTCATGTACACTCATCGTATGAGTTAATTGACGAAGATTGTTAGCTGGTGTGCTGTCGACAGCTGTAGTTGTGGGCTGCGTAGATTCGGTGAATGCCTGTGTCGAGTTTTTAAGTTCAACAAAATCTACTTTTAGCCAGGAATTAATGTTTTCATTACTGCCCTGTGTCATGAGTTTATTTTTACTGTGGTACAAATGTATCGTAATCACTGGCGTCGTAATCAGATCCTCAACGTGGGCCCCGTGCTTATCTTGCCTGTGTTCAATTAGTTCAAGCCTGTAGTAGTTGAGTAGGCAAGTTCGGAATGCCTCATAATGGAGTGTGTTGTTGAAGGAAACAGTAACACACTGTCCTAAGTTGGTGTGGATAGATAGATAGATAGATAGATAGATAGATAGATAGATAGATAGATAGATAGATAGATAGATAGATAGATAGATAGATAGATAGATAGATAGATAGATAGATAGATAGATAGATAGATAGATAGATAGATAGAAAGATAGATAGATGGATGGATGGATGGATGGATGGATGGATGGATGGATTGATGGATGGATGGTTAGATAGATAGATAGATAGATAGATAGATAGATAGATAGATAGATAGATAGATAGATAGATAGATAGATAGATAGATAGATAGATAGATAGGATAGATAGATAGATAGATAGATAGATAGATAGATAGATAGATAGATAGATAGATAGATAGATAGATAGATAGATAGATAGATAGATAGATAGATAGATAGATAGATAGATAGATAGATAGATAGATAGATAGATAGATAGATAGATAGATAGATAGATAGATAGATAGATAGATAGATAGATAGATAGATAGATAGATAGATAGATAGATAGATAGATAGATAGATAGATAGATAGATAGATAGATAGATAGATAGATAGATAGATAGATAGATAGATAGATAGATAGATAGATAGATAGATAGATAGATAGATAGATAGATAGATAGATAGATAGATAGATAGATAGATAGATAGATAGATAGATAGATAGATAGATAGATAGATAGATAGATAGATAGATAGATAGATAGATAGATAGATAGATAGATAGATAGATAGATAGATAGATAGATAGATAGATAGATAGATAGATAGATAGATAGATAGATAGATAGATAGATGTTCTTAACTTCAAGACAATGAAATAATATGGAACTACTGATTTCAAGTAATCAGTACACTGATTCATCTAATTAACACGACCTATTACATAGTCACGGGTAAACAATTACATTCGTCAACATTAGAATCGATTGCCAACCTCTGTCCGAAGGCTGGGCGTTCCCCGCCCTGAATCAACATAATTACGGTAGATTGCATGATCGCAAGCTTGAAAGATAATGAAATCGTGGGATCGGATGAAAACTGCTGAAGGTGTTAATTTGTCAGAATGTGACAACCAACATCGATGTAGCCACACAGAGTATATGCCCATGAGTTGCACCGCTCAAAGGTCCCTAGTTTGAAGTCGTTTTCCATTGTCTCGCATTTCCATCCCTTTGATATATTTCCCGTTGTTTCCTACCTTCTAAGATCCAATAGTTATTGTCGCGTCGGCTGGAGGTGAATGCTACATTCACACGTGTTGTTGTTGTTTGTCCATCAAGAATGATAATGACCATTCATTTCATCCAGTGGGGTTGAAGGTATGGAGCCGTAGGTTCTAAGATGGCTGATAAGGCCTATTTTGGCTCGAAATGTCCTTTGACAATGTGGGCAAAGATTGCTTGACGTCTCTGGAGGAGGATTTCCTGCAGTGTTTTTTCTGTCCTGCCTTTTCTTCACAGCTCTTGCAGTCCTGGTTGCCTCACATATGACTGCACCTTTGCGTAATGATGCACGCCACGAATTTCGGTCTCTGGCTTCAGCCTCCCAGGTGTCATGATGAATTCCAAAAGCATTCAGTGAAGTTTTCAGTATCTTTAAAGCGTTTCCTCTGGCCACCTTGTTAGCGTTTACCACAACGCAGTTCGCTGTAAAAAAATCCGTTTAGGGAGCCTGTGATCTGGCATGCGAGTCAAGTGACCAGCCCAGCGAATCTGATTCTTCCTCAGTACAGTGTGGATACTGGGCATGGACGCTCTTTCTAGAACTTCAGTGTCTGGGATCTTGTCTTGCCATTTAATCTTCAGTAGCTTCCTTAGGCAGACTGTGTGGAAGTGGTTTAATTTCCTAACGTGTCGCTGATAAACAGTCCAGGTTTCACAAGCATATAGCAGTGTGGATAATACAACTGCTTTGTAGACTTTTAGCTTTGTTTGCAGGCTTATTCCAGTTCTGTCCCATATATTCTTGTACAGTCTGCCAAAGGCCGCACTGGCCTTGGAGATTCTTGCATTCATTTCGTCATCAATTGTGGCAGCTTGTGGCTTTGTTTACTTCCACTATGGTTGGCAGGTCATCAAGTGTCTCATTGGTGGGAACTTGAGGAAGGCAGGTGATGGTTTCATCATCGAAGAAGGAAGTTGCATTTAAGATTTTGCTGAAATGCTCTGCCCAGCGTTGAAGGATTTCTTTCTTATCGGTGACCAATGTTCCCCCATCTGCACAGAGGAGGGGAACTATGCCTGGTGATGTAGGACCATAGACCGCTTTCAGTGAGTCGTAGAAGTTTTTCATATCATGTCTGTCAGCAAAGCCCTGAATTTCATCAGCTTTGCTGCTCGACCAGGAGTCCCGCATGTGCCGAAGTTTCTGCTGCACTACTCTCTGAATGTTCTTGAAAGCATCTTTTTTTTATGTTGACTTTGGGTCATTCAAATGTGCCTTGAGGAGAAGATGTTTCTCGGCCAGCAATTGGTTGATGTCTTCGGAATTTTCTTCAAACCAGTCTTTATGCTTTTGGGGGGCTGGACCATGATTTCCATAGCAGTGTTGTAAATTATGTCCTTTAGGGCTCTCCATTCTGTTTCTGTATCCTGTTTAGCTGCAGCATTGGGTTTGAGGCGTTCTTCCAGCATATTTTCAAACGACTGCTGCATTTTCTTGCTGTTTAGGCGGGTGACATTTAGTTTTTTTTGCATTTTCGCCCCTTGAGGACGCCGTGGTGGCCTGATGTGAATGTTTATTTTCGAGACAATGAGACGATGGTCTGTCCAACATTCGGCACCACACATGGATTTTGTCACTCGAACGTCTTGTCTGTCACTCCTCCTGACGATGATATAGTCAATGAGGTGCCAGTGTTTCGAGCGAGGGTGCATCCACGATGTCCTATTTCTCATGGAGAGACGGAAAATTGTGTTCGTAAACAGGAGATCATGTTCGGCACATGTCTGAAGGAGACGGAGTCCATTGCTGTTACGATATATGACGTTGGATGAAGAATGACTTGCGCGATGACTTGGATTAAAGTGAGGAAGAGTTGTGCAATTCGTCGACCTAACCCTCTCGCCTGAGTCCATCTGAGTCCAGTGGCAAGACAAGTCGAGACGACTGGAGACGAATACAGGTGCAGTGGATGACCAGGGCGCTCTACGTGCCTTGCCGTGCTCATTACGTTCGACAACGCTTTGCAGGTAAACGCCGTCTTGCCCGTTGAATCAGGAATGATTTCTTCCGCGCAGTCTGCCGAATCCTGTCTTCACATGCTGGGTAGGCATACCCTAGTTTACCGCTTGGTTTGACACCAAATCGGATACCCATGCCTGGTTTAGCCAGCCTCTCACAGCTGTTGCCCGGGGGTGGCCACTGTCGCATGCTGACAGCTACTAGGAGCCACAGGCGCGAGCTGGGTGTCAGGCTTGGACCAGTGGGGGATGGGTCCTGAAAAGGACATGAGAGTCATCCTTACCAAAGGTGCTACCAATGCCGGACACCCCGTACCCCCCACATTCACACGTACACACATACCAAAAACACTAATATTTGCTATTATATCAAGCGAAGCAACATGAAATGAATAGGACAATCCTCGAAACGATTTGTTGGCCGTTGTAGCAAAACACCTGTACGTACGCAACCTTAACTGTTGCACCTTTCTACAACATTCCGGCAATCCTGCCTCGAATCAAGTCTCCCGATCAAAGCATTGTGGATAACGAATGTGTCATTGTCGTAAGTCTAGTTAATATAATAATCCAGCTAGAATCAATGAAGTGCTGCCGGTGGGATGGAGAGGTGACATGTGTAACCTATGCATGGAACGACACCATCGACGCTGCTGCTGATACTCATCAACAAAAAAACAAGTGACTGTAAATAAGAACATTCTTCGCCCAGCTTCAGTCAACAATATGTAAATAAACCAGCCGTCATTTTGAGGTTGTTGATAACTCCACAGAGTGTGTCCTCAGATGGATCATTGTCAAAAATACATTGCTCTATTCTACGTATGTTGGAGGGTATCGCGGTAGAGGATAGCACGCTTGCTTGCCTGCCCAATTGTCCTGGGTTTGAATTCACTATAACGAGGAGTATGAAAGTGTATCTAAGATCCCAGGTCGCAGCAGCCTAAAATGGGTGCCAGTAAATGACTTGACAACATCAAATCTCGAATCATCGTAATATTGACAACATCAAATCTCGAGTCATCGTGAAATTAAAACTGTCATTTACTGCCTATAGAACCTTGCGATGTAGGACAGGGGTGTCTTTAGCCTCTGGAATTAAGGCCGCATGCTTAGTGCAGTTTTCCGAAGGTTGTGGGTTCGATTCCGGGCCGCGTCCTTCGGTTCACGAGTGAAATGTTTTGGAGTCTCATGTGGGTCGTCGCTAGAGCTACGGAGTTCGTCCTTTGTGCGATGCTTTCCGCGCTGCGGAAAGAGACCGAGCCATATGGGATAAAACCCGGTACAATGAAGTCGACCCCTGTCGACTTTTAAGCGACTTTAAGCTTAGTGCAGTCGCCGTGAACTGTGCAGGTTTCTATCGTAATTTTGACAACATTAAATCTCGGGTACCTATGTGCCCATACAATTATGGGCCTCATGGACGCCAGACTTTACTGATTTACGATATGATGTATATTTGTTGTAAATATTTAGATACTAATGCCTTATCTTACTTTGGCTGCACACACACCATATCAACAAACAGCCGGTTTATGTGGATTCTTTGCTTGATCCCTATCTCGTGACCTGCCCAACATGGGGTAAAAATGTTAGTTGAATATCCTTTACCGGACAATGTATTCAACCCCACCATTTTTTGTCTGTTCGTGATTTCTTGGCAAGTTTACGTTCTCTAGTTCGCCATTGCTTTCTGAACAACGTGGGACGCCCTACTATCAGAAATTATACTACGACAGTGTGTGTAAGACACACAAGAACTTCTACTGCCAGAAGGTACTGCTTTTTTTTGCGGGGGGGGGGGGGGCATATCCTATTTAAAGGACATTGCAGTCAACACAAGCATATTTCAGCGGCTGTTGATGTCTTAGCATATTTTACCTTCAGCAGTTTGTCATTGCTTTCTGAACGAACGGCTCACATACATTTCCTTAGGAAACCACTGCGACGCGATTCACTGCCGAATCTCGCGCAGCTGTATTTCGTACGTGAGTATACGAGATTACGAACAGCGTCCTTAACACCTTCACCAGGGAGGCGGGCACTGCTATTTAATAGCGAATAATAAATACATATAAAACTGCTAAGTCAAACTCAACCACGCTGATCATTTAACCCGAGACGCTAGGAAAGTGATTGGAGAGGTACATGTAGAGGTGCTACATATAAGATATGGATAAAATTAGTGGAACTGTGGTAAATCTGTGGAAATATACACAATATAAAATAACACAAAGTAATGCAACTTTACAGAACAGAATTACGAAAATCTACAAGACACTGCGGCGACTAGCCTTCATCGGCAAACAAATGCATACTCAAAACACATCATATAATCACAGAGAAGACTCTCCAGTGACTACATTGATGCATAAGAACGGGATGAGAAGGATAAAAAAGATGGACACAAATCAAATGAGAACAGTGAGGAGAAAATGAAAATTTAAAAGATACTTTTTTTTGCCATATTTTGTGGGCGGCATGAATGTATGCTACATATAAGATACGCATGAGGCATGTTTGTTTGCTACATATAAGATACGCATGAGGCATGTTTGTTTGCTACATATAAGATACGCATGAGGCATGTTTGTTTGCTACATATAAGATACGCATGAGGCATGTGTGTTTGCTACATATAAGATACGCATGAGGCATGTGTGTTTGCTACATATAAGATACGCATGAGGCATGTGTGTTTGCTACATATAAGGCACTATGCGTTTGCTATTTGCTACATATTAGATACTGGTATGACATGTGTGTGTGCTACATATAAGATACTGGTATGGCATGTTTGTTTGCTACATATAAGGCACTATGCGTTTGCTATTTGCTACATATTAGATACTGGTATGACATGTGTGTGTGCTACATATAAGATACTGGTATGGCATGTTTGTTTGCTACATATAAGGCACTATGCGTTTGCTATTTGCTACATATTAGATACTGGTATGACATGTGTGTGTGCTACATATAAGATACTGGTATGGCATGTTTGTTTGCTACATATAAGGCACTATGCGTTTGCTATTTGCTACATATTAGATACTGGTATGACATGTGTGTGTGCTACATATAAGATACTGGTATGGCATGTTTGTTTGCTACATATAAGGCACTATGCGTTTGCTATTTGCTACATATTAGATACTGGTATGACATGTGTGTGTGCTACATATAAGATACTGGTATGGCATGTTTGTTTGCTACATATAAGGCACTATGCGTTTGCTATTTGCTACATATTAGATACTGGTATGGCATGTGTGTTTGCTACATATAAGATACTGGTATGGCATGTGTGTGTGCTACATATAAGGCACTATGCGTTTGCTATTTGCTACATATTAGATACTGGTATGACATGTGTGTGTGCTACATATAAGATACTGGTATGGCATGTTTGTTTGCTACATATAAGGCACTATGCGTTTGCTATTTGCTACATATTAGATACTGGTATGGCATGTGTGTTTGCTACATATAAGATACTGGTATGGCATGTGTGTGTGCTACATATAAGGCACTATGCGTTTGCTATTTGCTACATATTAGATACTGGTATGGCATGTGTGTTTGCTACATATAAGATACTGGTATGGCATGTGTGTTTGCTACATATAAGATACTGGTATGGCATGTGTGTGTGCTACATATAAGATACTGGTATGGCATGTGTGTTTGCTACATATAAGGCACTATGCGTTTGCTATTTGCTACATATTAGATACTGGTATGACATGTGTGTTTGCTACATATAAGATACTGGTATGGCATGTGTGTTTGCTACATATAAGATACTGGTATGGCATGTGTGTGTGCTACATATAAGATACTGGTATGGCATGTGTGTTTGCTACATATAAGATACTGGTATGGCATGTGTGTGTGCTACATATAAGATACTGGTATGGCATGTGTGTTTGCTACGTATAAGATACTGGTATGACATGTGTGTGTGCTACATATAAGATACTGGTATGGCATGTGTGTTTGCTACGTATAAGGCACTATGCGTTTGCTATTTGCTACATATTAGATACTGGTATGGCATGTGTGTGTGCTACATATAAGATACTGGTATGGCATGTGTGTTTGCTACATATAAGGCACTATGCGTTTGCTATTTGCTACATATTAGATACTGGTATGACATGTGTGTTTGCTACATATAAGATACTGGTATGGCATGTGTGTTTGCTACATATAAGATACTGGTATGGCATGTGTGTGTGCTACATATAAGATACTGGTATGGCATGTGTGTTTGCTACATATAAGGCACTATGCGTTTGCTATTTGCTACATATTAGATACTGGTATGGCATGTGTGTGTGCTACATATAAGATACTGGTATGGCATGTGTGTTTGCTACATATAAGGCACTATGCGTTTGCTATTTGCTACATATAAGATACTGGTATGGCATGTGTGTTTGCTACGTATAAGGCACTATGCGTTTGCTATTTGCTACATATTAGATACTGGTATGGCATGTGTGTGTGCTACATATAAGATACTGGTATGGCATGTGTGTTTGCTACATATAAGGCACTATGCGTTTGCTATTTGCTACATATTAGATACTGGTATGACATGTGTGTGTGCTACATATAAGATACTGGTATGGCATGTGTGTTTGCTACATATAAGGCACTATGCGTTTGCTATTTGCTACATATAAGATACTGGTATGGCATGTGTGTTTGCTACGTATAAGGCACTATGCGTTTGCTATTTGCTACATATTAGATACTGGTATGGCATGTGTGTGTGCTACATATAAGATACTGGTATGGCATGTGTGTTTGCTACATATAAGGCACTATGCGTTTGCTATTTGCTACATATTAGATACTGGTATGACATGTGTGTGTGCTACAAATAAGATACTGGTATGGCATGTGTGTTTGCTACATATAAGGCACTATGCGTTTGCTATTTGCTACATATAAGATACTGGTATGGCATGTGTGTGTGCTACATATAAGGCACTATGCGTTTGCTATTTGCTACATATAAGATACTGGTATGACATGTGTGTGTGCTACATATAAGATACTGGTATGGCATGTGTGTGTGCTACATATAAGATACTGGTATGGCATGTGTGTTTGCTACATATAAGATACTGAGGTGGCATGTATGTATGTTACATATAAGATACTGCCGCGGCATGCATGTTTGCTACACATAAGATACTGGAGCGGCATGTGTGTTTGCTATGTTGATTTATGTCGTTCCAATAAGTGCATGTCTTCACTGAGAGAACTGGACTAGCAGAAGTGACGGGAACAGATTAAAGACAACTGCAATCTAGTTAGTGTGGTGTATGGGTCTTGTGTTGCAAAGATAGTATGTTAGGAAGACAATGTGTGAAGAGGGGGAAAGGAATAAAGTAGAAAACATGAAACCAAGATGAAGAAAAGGGAAGCAATAAGGGAGAAAAACATGAAGACAATAAATACGGATGAGGAAGACGAGTGGGAGAAGAAGGAGACGGAGAAGCAAGATGACGTGGAAGAGGAGGCAACGATTTGGAGGAGGAAAAACAGAGGATGAAAGGGGTGTGAGAAGACGAGAAAAAAAAAGAGGAAGAAGATGTTTTTGTGGTGGAAGAGTATGAAGATGAAGAAGTAGAGGACGAGAATGAAGTAGTAGCAGCAGCATCAGTGTTAGTGTTAATATTACTACTAGTAGTTGTTGTTGTGATAATAGTAGTAGTTACTATTGTTGTAATTGTTTTTGTTGTTGTAATTTTTGTTATAGTAATAATGTAGTAATAGCAGTAGTAGTAGTAGCAGTAGTAGCAGTAGTAGCAGTAGTAGTAGTAGCAGTAGCAGTAGTAGTAGTAGCAGTAGTAGTAGTAGTAGTAGTAGTAGTAGTAGTAGTAGTAGTAGTAGTAGTAGCAGCAGCAGTAGTAGTAGTTGTAGTAGTAGTTGTAGTAGTAGTAGTAGTAGTAGTAGTAGTAGTAGTAGTAGTAGTAGTAGTAGTAGTAGTAGTAGTAGTAGTAGTAGTAGTAGCAGCAGCAGTAGTAGTAGTTGTAGTAGTAGTAGTAGTAGTAGTAGTAGTAGTAGTAGTAGTAGTAGTAGTAGTAGTAGTAGTAGTAGTAGTAGTATTAGTATTAGTAGTTGTTGTTGTTGTCGTTGATAATGATGATGTTATTGTTGTTGTCACTGTTGTTATAATAATAATGTAGTACAGTAGCAGTAGTGGCAGTGTAGTTCTAGTAGTATTACTAGTAGTAGTAGAAGCTGTTGTTGTTATATAGGCGCTCCAGAATTATAACTTGTAATCACTATTACCACTTATGTAAGCATTGTAATTAATGGATGTGAGAACCCATTTGAGCCTTACCGATGCCCTAACGATCTATCAACTCCACAGTACTTCAAACATTGGCAACCACATATATGGCCTCAAAGTAATCAAACTGTTCAAACGCATGCTACCCAACATGTCAACCAATTACAGGGATTGTCTGATCCGTAGTTCACCCACATTCTCCACCCGAGTCCACCCTGTCAGGTTTATTTCACTACAATCACGGCTAATGACTATTTGTTGATCAGCATTCGGGGTTCCCAAACTGTCAGGCGCGTCCCGTTGATCTGTTTCTAGAGGATTTAGTTGCATATCCTATACAGGATTTGCAGGCAACCCAAAGTGATTTCCTGGCAAGTTTACGTTCAGTAGTTCGCCATTGCTTTCTGAATGACCGGCACTCATACCATTGTATGAAACCATTGGCAAGGCGGTCTGCTTCCGAATCGCCCGCAGGTGTACTTCAAAAGCGGTGTACGGGATTACGAATTGCCTCCTTAACACCTTCGCCACTGAGCCAGTTGTTATGAATATAGGGAGCGGATTAGATCAGTGGTTGTAGCGGCGGCCTCTAGCTCAAGCAAACCAGGTTTATATCACGGTGCTGACTGCACTTTCACAAAGAAACAGGATGGATTCCACCCCTCTCGGCCCCCCCCCCCTCCCGATCCTAGGGTAATGAATTGGACGTCTGGATTTCTCCGATAAGGGCGAAAAACAAAGAGGACAAGTGTGCTTGCTGGGAAAGTTAAACATTCCTCAGCAGATGAAAAACGAAATGGGCAGGCCTAATATGTCACTACCTAGGCACAATTACTAATTTAGAAAGAAATATGCTGATACATGTATACAATGTGTATTCCTGATTTACACGTATGGTGCTCCGTGGCGAAGTGGTTAAGCCATCAGCCTCGCACTCCGAAGGTTGTGGGTTCGATCTCGGGCTACGTCTTTCGGTTCAGGAGTGAATTGTTCTCGGATACTCATGGGGGTCGTCGCTGAAGCTACGGCGTTCGTGCTTTGTGCGAGGTTTTTGGCCGGCCGCCATGCGAAAAGAGGCCGAGACATATGGGATAACACTCGGTGCAATGAAGTCGATCCTCTCGACTTTTAAGCGGCTTTTAAAAGGATCCTCGATGGTGTGACGAAATTGGTGCTCTGAGCTGAGATTCGCATTGTGTATTACATATGGAATGTGTCTGAAGTAAGTATTGAGTTATCCGGGTATAATAAAACTACCCTTCAAAATCAAACAAAACCAATTATGGACATTGTTACATTATATTAGTTGCAAATCTTTTACAGGACGTCTCAGTCAACACCAGCACCTTCGGCATTGTTCTGATCTTCAGAAGTTGACACATCTTCGACTCTGCAGATAGATACTTCCCGCCGACAACATATGTTGATTTCACAATTGTCTTTTTCCCCTTCACAATTAACTTCCCGCTGGCTTTGAAAATTAACAATGTAGGTCATTTTCTGGCATAAACAGGGCAACGCCACTTGTGCGGAATCTAGTCCTGGGCAGGCGACACCAGCAGACTGTATTAGTCTTCACAGTACCTAGTTGAGTTCCTTCCTATTAGGATTAGAACACACGCTCTTAAACTTCCGGTGTGCTAATGCCGAGGTAGCAGTTTCAACCCCTACACGGGTCAGTTATGCTAAAATGTTGACCTCTCGTCCTTTACGAGGGGACGTAAATTACAAGTACCTCTAATGTCTGAGAGGTTCACCTGATGGTCAGTGACACTGGTAATGCGGAAAGTTAATCCACAAGCACAAATCAGACCCGTGCACTGGAAGTAGTAGGACGTGTATGGACTACGCTTGAGTTCAAAGCGAGCGCAAAATAAACGTCAGTGTCCCGTTCTATTCTCCAAACTTGCGGAAGTCAGTAAACTACGATTGTAGACGCCTGAGGCTGATTTGACGTAGTGTGCTAGACTCAATGTTTATGGACTAATCGGCTGATCAGGGATGATGTGGTCTCACTTTACTTTCTAAGACATTTTCTGGTTACCATTTTAGTCTGGGTTGTTCTGGCATCTCAGGTCAATGGTCAAAGTCCTCCCATATGTGGTTATAAAATGCCAGCGCCTGGCCACTACGCTATCAGCGTTACCCCATCTTCATGTACTGAAGCTATAACAACCCTAAAATAATTACCGGAAGCACCCAGTGACCAGGTGTCAGTCCTCTTAAGTTATGAAAACATCAAAGCTAAATGAGTACACACAGGGCACTACTGCTGCTAACCACTACAGTAATGCCTTAATCAGGCACCTGCACCAGACTACAGGTACGAGACAGGCTGATCATACTCCAGGAAACACTCATTATCTCCAGTTCAACTATTAACCGGCTTGGCACGAGTTCTTGTCGCAAATGCTCAGCGCTGAGGGAACAGTGCAGGCGGACGTTTAATCAGGCTGCCACTGGTAATCGCAGCATGAGAACACTTAACTGGCTAATGAAGAAGAGAATGAGCATGCGTGGCAATGTCCTGAGTGCAGTGACGTTGATTCTTGACCTCATACTCTTACCACAAAGAGCGTCTTTTGAAAATATATGCTGGAGTACAAGGAGGGATCTTGAAAGAAGAAATAAGTTGACCATGTCATTTAAGGGACATCTCTATTAATTACAGCATTGTTTGGTTATTTATATTTTTCTAGGCAATTTCACGTTCAGTAGGCTGACAGTTGCCTTCTAACAATCCACGATCATATCATTGTTAACAATAAACGCTAGGCGGTCTGCTTCCAAATCGCCTGCAAATGATTTCAAACCTGGTATGCGGAATTTATGAAACGCGCTCGGTACCTCTTTGTCACAGACGCCGGTCTTAAACGGACAGCAGAAAAGAAAATAAAGGTTGAAATCAGAGGGTACAATCCCGGAACGGGACAGAAAAAAATCGATGTAATATTCGTGGTCACCCGTGGTCAAAGCTGAGGTTACAATCATGGAGCGGACAAGAAACCAATATAAAATTCGAAAAACGAGGACATAAATAATAGATTGCCTGGAATTTCACTGTATCTTGACAGTTGCACACTGCAGAATTTACATAATACAAACAAAAGCAACAATATAAATCCGTCAGGCTGTAATATACACCAAACATATCCAAACGGACAGCGAAAAAGAAAATAAAGGTTAAAAGCAGAGGGTAAAATACCGGAATGGGACAGAAAAACACTCACTGTAATTTAGATTGTCTGCCACGGTAATTGTAAACTGATCATCATGCTATTTTATTTGCACAGACTCCGTGAAATTCGGCGAGGCATGGACACTTTTTGTTCAGGTTGCAATCATGGAACGAAAAAGAAGGAAATGCAGTGAAAGGATACAGTTTGAGAACCTCTATGTACCGTGTCCTGCAATCGATTTTGCATGCATGGTATGTGATAAAGTAACGCTTTTCAACGCATATAATGGCTGCGTAATACACTGAAGTGTTTATCGCTAGCAAAACTTAGAGGCCCCTAAAATAACGTGAGCAGTTAATTCTCAGACATTAATATGAGCTGAGTTAAATTGAGTCATGGACCGACATCACTGTATTCGGGGCATTCGTATAAGCGCTCAGTCCTCATCTTCAACAGCCAGCGTAGAGTTCCAATATTAATGGTGCCCTTTGAAATCTGATTATATGTGAGGACTGTTGACCAGAACCTCTGACCATCCAGTGCTGCTGCATTCTCTCTAGACAATGATAGTCTCTCGTTTCTTCTGCATTAATCCCATTCTACCAGATGACCTTCACCACAACTGCTTTATCATGCATCAAATCACCCCTTAATCTTGCAACACCAGCCAATCTGTCTGCCTGTTCATTTCCACCCACACCAGAGTGTCCTGGAGGAAAGAGCCAGCAAATGCTCACAACCCGCGGCCTCTGAATGGATACAAACCATTCTGCACTATGCATGCCAGTCATCACCTTTTCCGGGACGCAGAGGTGTTTTCAAGGCACCAGGGCCGGGTTATATACTGGCCAAGACCTATTGACGCGTCCTCCTCGAGCCTCCTGGGCAACAGGTCCCGTCGGAGTCCTGGCTAAATTCAGTAGGATCGCCGATTCCTCCGAAGTCGGAGAGTGTCTGCCTGTACAGCGAGGAACCACCAGTCTGCACACCAATAAGCCAGACATGGGACAACGGATACTCACGCAAACCTCAGGTCCTGTATGACATCACACTGATGTTGGACAACAGGATGTCTTCATCCGACATACAGGACTTCGCGCTGGGGCTCCAGCCAACGAACACAAGCAAGCACGCAAGCATCACCTTTTCCAGCATGTTTTGTGAATCAGTTACAATCACTACATGCGTATACAGTTTGTTCTTCAACCAGCGTAAAGCTGCAGTAACCATCCCCACCTCCATTCTGAGACATTAATAGACACTCGGAAGCCGCGACAGGGCAGTATCTATTATGCTTGTCTGCCGGCCGTTTGTTCATGTGTTCGAACAATCATCGTGGTGAGTGTTTCTTTTTTTTCTAAATTGATTCAGTGCCAAAGAAAAAGTAGATTTGGACCAGACATAGTACACAATCACATAAACAAGTATTATAATATAAACTTCAGTTTACTGAGCATTACAATAGCATAAGATACACGAAACAAAACAAATAACACGATGACCCTAGTCTGGCGATATATCGTCCTTCTGTTAAAATGAGAGGTCTTATATGACGATACGTAATCCTTCGGCATTGTATAAGTTAATGAACATGGGCTTACAGGTCGACCCAGCCCAAAATAGTAACAGAATATGTCACAGACGGTAACGGCCACATCTCCCATCTAGTGTCAATTAGTCTCTTATACAGGGTGTATTAATAATGACTGTGCAGTGTTTGAAAATATTGCCGGTCCAAGTTTTGTATTTACCTATTAAGTTGCATGAATTTTAAAGAGTGTGAATACAAAACTTGGGCCGGCAATATTTTCAACACTGCAGGCATTAAAAATATACAATAATGAATATATATAGCAGCATGTGGCAATGTCTCAAGGGGTTAAAAGGCATCTTTACATTTTACTTATTAGACATTCGAAGACGACACAGAAAAGGGATTAAACAAGAAAACACATCAGATTATCCGGTAGGAAGACTTCATCGCAGATCCACATTGATGCCTTAACCGCTAAATGCACAGGACCAGGAACAGCGCCTGCGATGGCCGATACCTTATTGGACATTTTCATAGCCTTGTCGCTCCACAAACTACCCTACTGTCATTCGTGGCCAACGATTCCAACATCGCCATTTTTCTCAACAGATGTTTAATTTCAGTACTATTCTTAAAACCAAGCTCGTATAGGGAGAGGAAGTCGAGCTCTGTAATACATTTACTGAAGATGGCACTAGGAGAAGTCAATATGTAAGTTACAAATGGCTGTAGAAAAATAACTAAAGATGATAACAACTTGAAACCAGTTTATGTTTATACATACATTGTCCCTTTATTTCTCAACATAATTTTCACCAAGATTGATGCACTTATCCTATCGTTTTATCAGTCCTCCCAAACGTGCTGCATAGAACTGCGTGCTGTGTTTTCATTTGCCGGCCATCCCACAGAACTGTGTGACTTACTTATTGACTTGCCCTCGTAACTTTTTCTACCCAGCTATGCACCGCTTTACAGGACAAACATTTATCAGCATAAACACTGAAAACCCACCTCGGCGTGAAACATTTCGCGAATGACGCCGAAGTTGAATGTGAAGTGAAAACGTGGTTTAGAAAACAGAGCACGCAGTTCTATGCAGCCGGTTTGGGAGGACTGATAAAACGATGGGATAAGTGCATCAATGTTGGTGGAAATTATGATGAGAAATAAAAGGACAATGTATGTATAAAAGTAAACTGGTTTCAAGTTGTTATCATATTTAGTTATTTTTTACAGCCATTTGTGACTTACTTATTGACTTCTCCTAGTACTTTGGTACTGGATGGCTCTACACTAAACTTACTCAGATAGGTGCAAGTCTTATAAAGGATCAGGGGATGTGAACGTCAGAATGTGGAAAATGCAGTCTTTAAGATGGTTTATAATCAAGTAAACATCCACTCAAGGGAATCCCCGTGAAGAACTGGTCAAGCTGTCTGCCTCGCGCTCCGAAGGATGTGGGTTCAATTCTGGGCTATGTCTTTCGGTTTACGAGTGCAATTTATGCGACGCTTTCGGCCGGTCGCCCTGCGGAAAGAGATCGAGCCACATGGAATAAAACCAGATGCAATGAAGTCGAGCTTCTCGACTTTTAAGATTTGTTTAGTCTATCCTGTCAACCAACCATTAGGCAAAGACACTTACAAACCTGCCAACCTACCAATCAGCCCACCAACCCACCTGTAGAAATGAGTTGTGCAGCGACGTACTTTCCTATAGTTATTATCACAGTATGTAAACGTGATCAGTACAGTGCTATAATTATTTACATAGCCAGAAACACATTTATAGTAACACTGTTGCCTACCATGCATGTCGTAAGAGGCGACTAAGGAGGCTATGGTTCCGTCGCCCTGCTACTGAGTGAGTGCGTGGCGCGACACTGTGAGCTGTGAATTTCGCGTGGAATGCTTTTGCATCTGTCCGCGATTGTTTTTCGCGTGAACTGCATGTTCGGAATGATGACGGCCGGCTGTTACTGGATTGACTGGTTTCCTTTTCGGTTCACGTGTGCATTTTTCAGGAGACTCCTGGGAGTCGTCGCTGCAGCTATGGAGTTTGTGCTTTGTGCAGCGCTTTCGGTGGGTTGCCCTGCAGAAAGAGACGGTACAATATGGGATAAAACCCCGGTCAATGAAGTCTTTCTGGTGACTGCTGTTTTCATCGACGATGAACTGTATTTTTCGTGGAGGACTTTTGTGTTGGCATTCTGGCGGCGGCATTATGCACAGTGTACCTGTGCGGGCTGTTGGCTTGCCGAGACTCCTGTCTATTCCATTGTTCACATGGGGCAGTGAGGAGCATTTTGTGATACTCAATGGCACAGGAACGGAGCAATATGGGGACGACCCGTTGCCGTGAAGTTGGAACCGCGACTAACTAACTAGCTAACTAAAATTTATGTCTAAACTAGAATCCTTGAATAGGTCAGCTCGAACTGTATCATGCCTTAATTGGTACAAACTTGACAACACTCCACATCTTCTCGAGGGTTTTATTATCTTATTAATCGTCTGATTTTTCCTAAAGCTGGTTAGATAAAACCTTCATTGCACAATGACACTGAGAGATGCATAATTGCCTCGTTATTTTCAGCATCATTTATGCCTTTCCTAAAACTTCTTTCCATCTCTGATTTTTTAAGATTCCTGCAAGCCAGTTTTCGATATCAGGTCGATAAAATGTGACACAGAATGACATGACTCTGGCATAACTGATGTGTATAACTTCTATTTTAACGCATAATCTATATCCTTCTAAACTGCTGCACACGAAGATATTATCAAAAGACTTCTCAGACTTAGCGTTAGATAAACAGCTAATTACCCAGTAAACAGTCAAGAAATCACCTGCTAATCATACAACAAAACATTAAAACAACCACACAATCAACAAACCAAATATTCACATTATCAAACAATCATATATTTATACAACGAAACATCAAAAAGTCACACATCCAAGTAATCAATCAACCAAGCAAACTACCAACAAGCCAATTAAACAGCCAATCAGCCGGCTTAACAAACAACCTAGTAAACCGCCAAGCAGCCAACTAAACAAGCAACCAGTCAAACAACCACCCAGCCCACTAAACAACCAACTAGCCAGCTAAACAAGCAACCAATCAAACAAGCACCGAGCCCAGTAAATAACCAACCAGCCAACTAAACAAGAATATAATCAAATAGCCAAGCAGCCAACTAAACAACCAGCCAGCCAATTAAACAAGAATGTACTATGTATATATAAGTATATTCTATGTATATACAATACGGACACAGTCCGTAATCCCGCATACCAACATTCGAAACACATCTCGCGCGATTTGGCAGCAGATCGACTTGCGTGTTTGTTTGTTTTTTTACGAAATGGTATGGATGCCAGTCGTTAGTAAAGCAAGGACAAACTACTGAACGTAAACTTGCCAAGAGAAGACAATAACAACAAGGCTGGTGTTGACTGCGATGTCATGTAAAGGATATGCAACTAAATAACTATCAAAACAAGATAGCTAACAACCAAGCATAGAAACAAAACTGCTAACTAATTAACCTACACAATAGACACCCAACCTACGAACCAACCAAACAAACTAACCAACCAAACAATCAACCAACTAACTAATCAAACAAACCTACTCGTACTAAGTAAACAACCCATCTAACCATCGACTTTCCAGTAAACGTACCTACCATAAACCCAGAATCTTACCAACCATCAATTAAACAACCAGTCAACCAAGGAACTGACCTATAAATCTACTATATGCAGTTTGAGATCGCAAGCTGTGAAGAAGCATAATCGTCTACGTCAGTCGGCAAAGCACTTGATGATGAATACATTAATCTCCGGACCCGTTGGCAGAACGATTACGAAGTGTTGCTGGCAATGGCGTGAGCACGGTCGGACGACGTTTCGGCACCTGGGCTCGTCGCTGGCTATAGCAGTTAAAGACTGACCACCTTTTCCCACATGCCCTCAGGCCTACAAAATGTGATTGTCCCAGCACATTACATACACATAACATGCTCCTGCTTCGGGACTTGCTTCTTCAAAAGTCAATCAATTTTGATATGCACGTGTTGATGATGTTTTTTTTTTTTTTTTTGCGCTGGTTAGCTGGGAACTCAAGCGAAGTCAGTACACACTATTTATAGTGGTGATGGACTGAATCTTGCGTGTGGACTTGTTTGTTTATTAATGTTGCATATCTCTTACAGGACGTTGCAGCCAACACCAACATTTTTCAGCTGCTGTTAATGTACTAGGCAAGTTTTACGTTTAGTAGTTATGTGTGGATTAGCTTTCCCTGTTAACAGTGTCCCTCGCCATCAGCAAACCCACTCCCCCTTCAGAGGTAAAGTCCCCAAGTCAAGTACGACAAGTCAACATTTTAGTCCATCTGTCCAGTGTAGAGCTTCACCCGCTTACCTCGGCATCAGCACACCGGATGTTTAAGAACACGGGTCCTTACCCTCGATTGATGATGATCTTAATGAAGCTGTTAAATACAGAAATGAACTATCACAGAGTGCGTTACTTTTTATAGAAAGAGTACACAAACCGACACTGCCAATGTTGCCAACAGCCTACATAATGTGATAATGACCCTGTCTCCCACAGAAAGCTGTAAGCGCCTCTATCATGTCACGTCTAGCTATCCCGTAATGTACATTTGGCTCCAAGCGAGGGTCTCTATTCAAAGCCGTGGCATGTGAGAGACCCAATAAAGTAGCAAATTAGACGCCTAACGAGGCGGGATGAGTGGGTGCTTTTGTTAGCCAAGCGCCTTTGAATACGGCCTCCGAAAGACAGACTGACTAGCGTTCTTACAGCTCATAATCAATATCGTAAAGTTTAAGGTACTTTACACAACGTTGTTTTCATCAGAGCCCAGGGAGAAGGCTCTCGATCTTTCGACAGTTTGTCTATTTGCGTACTAGGGTGACCTTATTGGTTAGTTGTTACCTTCATGTTGGTCGATACCTGCCACTGTGTTCAGGAACTATACATGTCCTTACTGTACTTTCTAAACTATTTCGACCTTGAATCCTGTCAACGTATTCCTGTTTTCGAGATATTATAGGAGGTCAGCAAAGCCAAATTGATAATAGCGCTCGCTCTTAAATTTTCGGTGCGCTGATGTCAAAGTAGTGGGTTATGTCCCCACCCCGGTCACTAAACTAAAATGTCGAATTATCGTCCTTGATTTGGGGACCTAAATTACAAGTACCTCAGAAGTCTGAGTGGATTCGCCTGATGACGAGGGACATTTGTAATAGGGAAAGCTAATTCACACACAAAAATCAAACCATTTCATTATAAGTAGTATCACGTCTATGGAATACGCTTAAGTTCAGAGCGAACGAACGCAAAAGGAAAACAAAAAGGATACTGTTTATAAAAAAAATTTAATGCCTTCACAACTATTGATAGAAGCTCAGAGAAGTAGAGACATGAAGTACGGATTAAAGCGCAGATAGGACAATAAGAACATGACAGTTTTAATGCTAAACAGGAATTCGTATCAGCTGTCTCCAGGGGTTTCATGAGATTGCCATCAACTGTCTAGCCAAACCACAGCTAAGGGGATTGTCTTTGTTAGAATCAGCAGGGTGAGAAAAGCCTGTAGAGCTTGAACTCTGAGGCCACGTGATCTCTGACCAGTCTGAACAGCTGTCATCTAAGGCTCTTAAGACTGTGGGCGCGTTAGAGCTGTTGGTTGGGGGATCCGCTGATACTATCAGACATATGTTCGATGCCTGTGTTCGTCACTCGCTATGAGAGGGAGAGACTGACCACCCATGTCTCCATACACTCAGGGCTACATGGTGTGATGGTCCTAACACTTTACAGACCCCTACTATGTTGCTGCGTGGGACTTGTTTGTTTAATAGATCAATTAGTACTGTGATGCACTTATTGTTAATGGTAATAATCATGATGATGATGATGATGATGATGACGATGATATTGATATTGATGATGATGATGGTGATGATGATGATGATGATGATGATGATGATGATGATGATGATGATGATGATGATGGTGATGATAATGATGATGATGATGATCGTAGTGGCGATGAAAATTATATAGATTTAAATATATAAACGAACTTAGACAAGGTAAATTACGAAGTGTACACTTTGTAGGATCCTGCGTGGGACTTTTTTTTGTAGTATACGTCAATTAGTTCTGAGATGCACTTAATGCTAATGAGGATGATAATAATAGTGATGATTATGATGATGATGGTAATGATGATGATGATGATGAAGGACGATGATAATGATGATTATTATGATGATAACAGTAATGATGATGACGATGATGATGACGATGATGATGTTGATGATGATCGTGATAACGATGAAAACGATGCTGGTTTAAATATGTAACCGCTCTATGACAAGGTGAGTTACATATTATAGAACTAGTAAACACATCGACACTGCCAATGTTGCCAGCAGCCCACACAATGTGATAATGACCGTGTCTCCCACAGAACACTGTAAGCGCCTCTATCATGTAACGTCTAGCTATCCTGTAATGTATAGTTTGCTTCAAACGAAGGTCTCTATTCAAAGCAGTGGCATGTGCGAGTCCCAATAAAGTAGCAAATTAGACGCCCAAGGAGGCGGGATGAGAGGGTGGATTTTGTTAAACAAGAGCCTTTGAATAGGCCTCAGGAAAATAAAAATACTGGCGTTCTTACAGCTCATCGTTATTGCAATGTTGAAGTAACTTTTCAAAATATTATTCTCATCACAGACCGTGGAGAAGGCTCTCGACCTTTCGAAATTTCGCTAATCTGCGCATAAGGGTGTTCTTATTGTTTAGTTGTTAACTTCATGTTGGTCGATAGCTGCCACTTCATTCAGGAACTATACATTTCACTACTGTACTTTTAAAACTATTTCGACTTTGATTCTTATCAACGTATTCGTTGTATATCAGACAAGGGAATTGTCTTGGTAGAATCAGCGGGGTAACAAGACCCTGGAGAGCGTGAACTCCGACCAGTCTGAACAACTGTCATCTAAGGCTCTTGAGTTCTGAGATAAGTAGCAAATACTTTTTTTTCACATTTTCATGTTCTCTTGATTGTTCTAATTTTTTTTTCATATTTTCATTCTGCTCATCATGTTCTCATGCCTTAATATGGTCACTGGAGGGTCTCCTCCGTGACCATATGTTGTGAATTGTGTATGTATTTGTTTGCTGATGAAAGCTAGTCACCGCAACGTCCTGTATGTTTTGGAATGCTGCTTTGTAAAACTGCATTACCTTGTGTTATTTTATATTGTTTACATGTCCACCGCTTTACCGCAGTTCCGCTAATTTTATTGAGACGGTGTGGGAGTTGCATGTACACCGCTATACCGCAGTTCCGCTAATTTTATTGAGACGGTGTGGGAGTTGCATGTACACCGCTTTACCGCAGTTCCGCTAATTTTATTGAGACGGTGTGGGAGTTACATGTACACCGCTTTACCGCAGTTCCACTAATTGTATTGAGACGGTGTGGGAGTTACATGTACACCGCTCTACCGCAGTTCCGCTAATTTTATTGAGACGGTGTGGGAGTTACATGTACACCGCTTTACCGCAGTTCCGCTAATTTTATTGAGACGGTGTGGGAGTTACAAATACACCGCTTTACCGCAGTTCCACTAATTTTATTGAGACGGTGTGGGAGTTACATGTACACCGCTTTATCGCAGTTCCACTAATTTTATTGAGACGGTGTGGGAGTTACATGTACACCGCTTTACCGCAGTTCCACTAATTTTATTGAGACGGTGTGGGAGTTACATGTACACCGCTTTACCGCAGTTCCACTAATTTTATTGAGACGGTGTGGGAGTTACATGTACACCGCTTTACCGCAGTTCCACTAATTGTATTCAGACGGTGTGGGAGTTACATGTACACCGCTTTACCGCAGTTCCACTAATTTTATTGAGACGGTGTGGGAGTTACATGTACACCGCTTTACCGCAGTTCCACTAATTTTATTGAGACGGTGTGGGAGTTACATGTACACCGCTTTACCGCAGTTCCACTAATTTTATTGAGACGGTGTGGGAGTTACATGTACACCGCTTTACCGCAGTTCCACTAATTTTATTGAGACGGTGTGGGAGTTACATGTACACCGCTCTACCGCAGTTCCGCTAATTTTATTGAGACGGTGTGGGAGTTACATGTACACCGCTTTACCGCAGTTCTGCTAATTTTATTGAGACGGTGTGGGAGTTACATGTACACCGCTTTACCGCAGTTCCACTAATTTTATTGAGACGGTGTGGGAGTTACATGTACACCGCTTTACCGCAGTTCCACTAATTTTATTGAGACGGTGTGGGAGTTACATGTACACCGCTTCACCGCAGTTCCGCTAATTTTATTGAGACGGTGTGGGAGTTACATGTACACCGCTTTACCGCAGTTCCGCTAATTTTATTGAGACGGTGTGGGAGTTACATGTACACTGCTTTACCGCAGTTCCACTAATTTTATTGAGGCTGTGGGAGAGTTAGAGTAGTTGGTTCGGAGCTCTGCTAATACTGTCGGATATAAGTTTGATGCCTGTGATCGCCGCAAGCAACGAAAGAGAGAGAGAGAGAGAGAGAGAGAGAGAGAGAGAGAGAGAGAGAGAGAGAGAGAGAGAGAGAGAGAGAGAGAGAGAGACCACCAGTGCCACCATGCACTCAGGCTTACACATTGTGATTGTTTTATCTCTTCGCGGACATATTGCAGGTTCATGCGTGGGACTTGTTAGTTTAATACATCAATTATTACTGAGCTGCACTTATTACTAATGATGATGATGTTGGTTATGTTGATGACGATGACAATGGTGATGTTGCTGATCGTGGTGATGATGAAAAAGATGCTGAGTTAAATATATAAAAACATGCAGACAAGATAAGTTACTTATTATAGAACGAGTAAACAAACCGACACTGTCAATGTTGCCAACAGCCCACATAATGTGATAATGACCCTGTCTCCCACAGAACACTGTAAGCGCCTCTATCATGTCACGTCTAGCTATCCTGTAATGTATATTTTGCTCCAGGCCAGGGTATATATTCAAAGCCGTGACATGTGCGAGAAACAATAAAGTAGAGAATTAGACGTCTAACAAGGCAGGATGAGAGGGTGCTTTTGTTAGCCAAATGCTTTTAAATACGGCATCAGAAAGATAAAATAACCGGAGTTCTTACAGCTCATCATCAATATCTCAGCTCTCCGCTGGATGGAGAATACGACACACACACACACACACACACACACACACACTCACACACACATCGTGATTGTAACTGACTCAGAAAGCATGCTGACGAGGGTGAGGACGGGCAGGCTTCGTGCGGAGTGGCTTGCTTCGCTTCGGAGGTCACGGGTGACAAGCATCGCCTGGATCTTTTCTCCAGGGCATGCAGGTGTGCTGGGAAATGAACAGGCGGACAGATTGGCTGGCTCTGCAGAACTTGGTGGAGTATTGATACATGACAAGGCAGATGTGGTTGCGGCCTTGTGGCAGCACGTGCACACCTAGGAGGAGCAAATGGATTACCATGGTCTGGCAAGAATGAGACAGCGAGGAATGACGAGGGGATCTGGCCGACGCTCAACGCTCAGAGGAAAGGCGAGACGGACATATAATCAGATTGCTACTGGTACTATTAGTGTTGGAACTCTTCGCTGGCTGCTGAGGATGGGGACGGAGCACTTATGGGAATGCCCCGAATGCTGTGATGTCGATTCCTAAATCAATCAATCAATCAATCAATCATCAATATCGTTATGTGGAAGGTACTTTTCCAAATGTTTTTCTCATCAGAGTCCGAGGAGAAAACTCTAGATCTTTCTACAATAGAGTGCATTATTGTTTGGTGGCTGCCTTCATGTTGGTCGACACCTACCACTTCGTTCAGGAACTATATATTTCATTACTGTACTTTCTACACTATTTCGACCTTCAACCTTGTCAACGTATTCGTGTTTTCACGATATGATAGGAGGTCAGCAAGGCCGAATGGATAATAGCGCTCGGTGTAAAATTTCCGCTGTGCTGATGTCAAGGTAGCGGCTTCAACACCCACACCGGTCACCTCAACTAAAATGTAGACTTATCATCCTTGAGTCCGGGACGTAAATTACAAGTAACTTAGAAATCTGACTGGGTTCACCTGATGGCGAGGGACACTTGTAATAGGGAAAGCTAATTCACAAGCAAAAATCAGTCCATTTAATTGTAAATAGTTACACGTGCATGGATTACGCTTGAGTTCAAAGCGAGCGAATGCAAAAAGAAAAAAGAAAAAAGAAAAAAAAACGATACTGTTTTGAAGCAAATTGAGAAATTCCTTTACATCTATTGATAGAAACTCAGAGGAATGATGTAGAGGAATAAAGTACAGATTAAAACACACATCAGACAGTAAGAAAATGAAAGCTTTAATGCTAAGCAGGAATTCGTATCAGCCATCTCCAAGGGTTTCATTAGATTGCCATCTAGTGTCTAGTGAAACCACAGCCAAGGGAATTGACTTGGTAGAATCAGCGACATAGGAAGACCCTGTTTAGAGTGAACTCTTGAGCCCGAGTGTTAAATAACACAGAGAAATCTTTTGATAATATATGGTTATTTAACCAGTCTGAACAGATGTCATCTAAGGCTCTAGAGACTGTGGTGTCGTTAAAGTAGTTGGTTTGGAGCTCTGCTGATACTGCTCTATGCCTGTGTTCGCCGCTCGCTACGAGAGGGACAGACTGGCCATCTACGTCTCTATGCACTCAGGTCAACAAAGTGTGGTAGTCCTATCACTTCACAGACACATAGCAGATTCCTGTGTGGGACTTGTTTGTGTAACACATCAATTAATACAGAGACGCACTTATTGATAATGATGATGATAATAATGATAATGATGATGATGATCGTGGTGACGATGAAAATGATGTTGGGTTAAATATATAAAAGAACTCAGACACGGTGAATTACTTATTATAGAACAAATAAACAAACCGACACTGTCAATGTTGCCAGCAGCCCACATAATTTGATAATGACCCTGTCTCCCACAGAACACTGTAAGCGCCTCTATCATGTCACATCCTGTAATGTATATTTTGTTCCAAGCGAAGGTCTCTATTCAAAGCCGTGGCCTATTTGAGACCCAATAATGTAGCAAACTAGACCCTAACAAGGTGGTATGGAAGTGTGCTTCTGTTAGCCAAGCGTCTTTGACCGCAGAAAGATAGAATAAATGGTGTTATTACAGATCATCGTCAACATCATGATGTTTAATTTAAAGCACGTCAGAGAACGTTGCAATCATCACGGCACTCGGGGGCATTCCTGATCTGTTGCTAACTCGCGTGTGTCAGGGATTTAAATGCTATGGGTGTCCTAAATATTCAGTGCCTACCTTGTTGCTGGTCGATCCCTGCCACTTCTTCTACGAATTGTGAATTCCATTAAAGCACTTAATAGGCCTTGCTAACAGCCTATAGCTTGGCTGTGTCAGAGAATTGTTTCTCGCGGACTGACATTTCATCGTCATTTGTAACTATGAGTGAAATGTTTAAAAATTGAAGCGGAGTAATCCTAATTTATAGCAGTTTCAGCAGTCCTTGCCGTATGGAGCTGGAGATCATGTATATCCACAGTTCTCTATCTCATAAGAACAGATGGTGGATGGCGATAAGGAGCAGCCGACGGATAGTTGTTGGTTCTGGCCTCAAGTTTCACAATGGTTTTCAATATCTTTATAGAGACACTAGCTGCGATCAACTACTAGTATGGTCGGTGCCAAGAAGGGATGCAATGGCAATGCCTGGCACATCAGGTCATCTCAAACAGCAGGTAGAATTATACGATGTCCAGAACCTGATGCCCGAAGTACGAGGGCGAGTCAATATGTAAGTCACACAGTTCTGTGGGATTTCAGATAAATGTAGTTGGTGTTTTCTACAGGTGTCATTAGGTGACAGCAACAGGGAACTTTATATTCCCGTTCGTCGGGTGGCGCTATGTGTCTCATGCGCCTGCGCAGCGCATAAACACAATATGCGACTGTACTTACGGAGTGTACAACCAAAGCGCAACGTGCTCTGGTGCGTTTTTGTCTTTTTGTGTGTGTATTTTTTATTTTATTTTTTGTGGGGAAAAAAGGACTGCCTGCAAAGGACATTCATAAGGAAATGCTTCCTGTTTATGCTGACTACCAGCCCGAATCAAAGCGTGCTTCAATACAATGGAAACATTCTTCTTCGCCTTTTGTCCAAAAACTCAAGATTACGCCAACAACAGGGAAGGTTATGTCAAGAAGTGCTTCTAACCAATTTCAAGAAGAAAGGTGACAATGTGAATTCTGAATCGTACTGTGAAGTTCTACCCATGCTTCTTGATGCAATTCGAAGAAAACGTCCAAGGCTTCTGACTAGAGGAGTGTTGCTTCTTCGTGACAATTCCAGACCACATACGGCTCGATTAATTGAGGACAAAATTAACCAGCTAATTTGGGAAGTTCTGAACATCCACATTACAGCCCCGATTTAGCCCCTAGTGTCTTCCCCCTGTTTGGTCCACTGAAAACCCACCTTGGCGGGAGACATTTCGCGAATGACGCCGAAGTTGAATGTGAAGTGAAAACGTGGTTTAGAAAACAGAACACGCAGTTCCACGCAGCCGGTTTGGGAGGGCTGATAAAACGATGGGATAAGTACATCAATGTTGGTGGAAATTATGTTGAGAAATAAAGAATAATGTATGTATACAAATAAACTAGTTTCAAGTTGTTATCATATTCAGTTATTTTTTCTACAGCCATGTGTGACTTACTAATTGACTTCCCATCGTATTTAGTATTGTATCTAAGTGAAAGGGTTCCGCAGTTGTGCAGTGGCTAGCAGGCTTGCCAACCGACCCGGTTGTCATGGGCTTGAATTTGCACCGAGGTGGATTATTTTATTAAATTTGACTTGGGATCCAAGGTCAACCCAGGCAGGTAGGCAGGCAGGCAGACAAATGTTACGTCCTGTACATGTTGACTCCATATAGCAACATCGTTATTTTTAGTGCATATTTTCTTCATTGTATGTCTTCTACCGCAGTGCTCATTCATGTGGTATGCTGTATTTGGAGACTGTTTCTGCATTTCTGTGTTTAAGCACTATTAAAATGCATGCGTTCTCCGGGAAAGCGAACTGCCACACTTAATAGAAATCAATAACAGGAGAGAGAGAAAAAAATAAAGAGAGAGAGAGAGAGAGAGAGAGAGAGAGAGAGAGAGAGAGAGAGAGAGAGAGAGAGAGAGAGAGAGAGAGAGAGAGAGAGAGAGAGAGAGAGAGAGCTTATAGTTAGAGACAATTTTCAAAAGAATAGGGTATGCATCACGCAACAATGAAAACGACAGAAACTGAATAATGGCAGTAACAACGCATTCTTGCTGTCACAGGCAATTTGTGCATTCTTAGTTCATGCACCGGAACTGTTGCCAGGAAAGTTCTCAAAATTATATACACCTGTTTGTTACCACCAGAATTCTTTCATTATTTACCCATCCACTTTCAAGTATCATAGACTTATTGTAAGGCATTGTGGGCCAGGTAAATATTATAGTTTGCTTACAGTAAAGATTAATTGTCTCCTAACCTATTCACTTCGTAACTAAGTTACATCGGCATGGATATAGGAACAATTATGGCATATTTGGGGAAACAGAAATAAATTAAATTTTCGACGATTTGAAGACATTCCTGCCTCTGTTGTTCAGGTTTAAAAGATGGGTTTAAAGGCAAAAACGCGATTTGTAATGCCGCTTACCGGCGCTCGAAACACAGCGGTGATCAATTTGGCAGCAGACCGTGTGGTGCTGGTTTTAATGTGTTGGTATGGGGGGGCCTGTCGTTCAGAAAGAAATGCCAAACTACTGAACGTACAACTTGCGAAGACATCACCAACGGCAGTAAAATGCTGGTGTTGACTGTAACATTCTGTAAAGAATATGCAACTTTAAAAGAAATCGACTTCATTACACAAGGTTGTATCTCATATGGCTCTGTCTCTTTCCTCAAAGAGGCCTGTCAAAAGTGTCACCCAAAGCACGAATTACATAGCTCCTTCAACGATTCCCGGAAGTCTCACAGAAAATTACATCGTCACCAAATGATGGAATTCCGACAAGAATTCACGACATTCGGAGCGCCAGGCATGCATCTTAACCACTTCATCAAAAAGCTCGCCAGTTTCACACCTATGGAGAAAAAACATGTCAATGTTCAAGCTTATACATCCGTAATCACCCCATTGGTCCAGCTGAATAAACCATTGTATGTTTGAAATTAGCCGGTTGCGCAGTTTGGTTTCATTTAGGTAAATTGTGTGGATGTATTCAGTCCCCTACATGTTATGTCCAGACTGCATTCTTCTTCTTCTTCTTCTTCGTTCATCGGGAGTTTTTTTCCGGACGTGATTGCGTTGTGCCTGTCCACAGCAGAGCTGCGTTCTTGCGCCGTTAGGCCGACACATCCGACTTCTGCTGGCATTTGTTGACCGGGTTAACCTTCCCGGGGAGACTGCATTCGATGGCCAATATCTTCATGATTGTACCAAGCCATCTATAATAGCCTACATCTGAGTTACACATGTTGTGAGCCTGGGTAGATCCAAGAGTTGGTCTTGGCGGGAAAGATTCAACTTTACCATTACTGCCGAATGAACTAATGGAGAGGTTCACTAATCATTCCGAAGTAATAGTCTATGGAGAGATGACTCACAACTGAACAAAGAATCTACTTGGAAAGAAATTCAACATATTCTTTCCAATCCAGCATTTGCCACAACATCAATTTTTCTAATCCACTCAGCATTTGTCAACCAAACCTGCATTGTCTATCGCATCCAGCATCTTCTATCCCACCCAGAATAGCCAGATGCATCCGGCATCGTCTAACCCATCCAGTATTTTCTAATCCATCCAGCATTTTCCATTCCATCCATCAACTTCTAATCCATCGAGCATCTTTTCAAGCTGCCTAACATTGCATCACATACCTTCAGACAACCATCAGACAATCATCTTATAACGTGACCAAGCCCTGGCGATTGGTTTGTTCTCGTGTGGGGAACCAGCGACAATAGAATGAGCTGAATAGTAACATAGTTAGGTATGTGCCTCCTCCACCTGAAAGACTCAAATACTAATGTATATAGCCGCTCAATTGATTCGTGGTAAACTGCCAAAAACAAGTAAACACGCTGCTAGCCTAGTCATGTGCTTCGAGAACAAATAAATATTGCAAAGTCACGAGAGATTTCAGTCTCTCTTCGTCAGGCCCTATAGAATAAATTGAAATACATATGTGTTTAAACATGTTTGGATTAAACGTGCCTGAAAGGTTACGGTGTGTGTCCCAAGCTCAGAAGGTACCGTGTTCGATTTCAGCATAGTGCCAGGAAGTTTTCCAAAAACCATAGGTATAAAGTAATAGCACTAGTCCATCTTGATCTCTTGTGTTGGGAGGGGAAAAAAAACTAATCACGGGTAGATAGAGCCGGTTACCTTGAATGGAATATCTCTATAAGAAACAACATTTACACAAATGCATACCGAAATCGAGCATGGACATAGAATTCGGACGTGAACATAAAATTCAGACATAGAATTTGGACCTTTTAGATGCATAACTATGTGCACACTCATTTCGATAGAGAATTGACGAAGAAACAGAAATACATAATATGATAAAAGCCAGGAAAGTATCCATATTTATGTGTCCGTAGTGTGACTGTATATTCCAGCATCGTCTTAAATTATGTAATGGAAAACTCACAAAGCTTAATTAAACACTTCTGTCAAGAAACCAAATATTCATGACCTCTAGATTCTGTCTTTCCATTGTTTTCAGAATAAATCAATCACAAGTTTACGGTAGTGTCCCGGATTCGAAGTTTTAAAAAGCATCTGGACGACCCAGCCAAAACTGAATATTATAAAATATCTGAGCAAATACAGGCTGTCGGCGTGATACCGAACACATCACCCACCAAATGCAGCTTGGTCTATAGAAATATGGGTTTAGCACCATACACCCAATATACCTTAAGGATTGTGAAAAGGTCCCTTATTTACTATACAGAAGTGTGGGCAGCACATCACTCCTGTGTGAAGGGTCTCTTATACAGAACATGCTTCGTCTAGTGGAAAGCCGCCTTTAGTGGATTATTCCCAAACGTCAAAATCGATTTTAAAATGGTGTAGCCAAGGACGTAAAACCACGATAACATGAACGCACTTTTAAGACAGCCTGACTGTTTGATACAAAACTGTCAACCTTTTTCCAGTTAAGTGATGCAAACAATCCACCTTTGGAATCGATCAATGTAACAGATTACACGCAGAGTCCAGACTTCCGGCCTGTGGACCTTACTTGTAATTTAATGGCGTGGACTGAAGGCAACAGGATCTAAGAAGATTTAGTACCTGGCTGTTTTCATCTACGTGCCTTGAATAAAGATTAGACTGTTAATCTCAGGCTATTTTCATGACGGAACATTGAGACGTTTGTAATCGCACAGAATGTTTATGTGCCGGTTTGAAGAGGGGATGGGGAGTCCATGTTAATAGCACAACTAAAAATAAACTATTGTAATGGATATGTGTACAATGGACATTTTAGTTTGGAGCTTAATTATAAATGGCGAATATCGTGGCCCTGGCCACCTGAGTATAGACTAGGTTTCGTATTTTACATCAGGTAAAATGGTAATGGACCCTGCTCCTGTCCATCGTCGCAGATTGAGGATAAGTGATGGGCCCACAGTTTCCTGAGTGATGCTGTGGAGTAGTTGTTAGACGCTCGCCTGCCACCCCTGTAGTTGTGGGTTTGATCCGCATCGTGTGGGATACAAATTTTAAAAATTGGCATCCGCTCCCAGGTAAACCCAGCCTAAAATAGGTACTAGAAAATGTATTGGGATGTAAAATCAGAAGACATGATGCTGACCTTATCACCCACCCAGTGACTGATCGTCTATACAATTATGGGTTTAGCACCATATGCCATTTGCACTGTAAGGAGTGTCATAAAGCCATTTTCTGTACTTACTACAAGGAGTGTAATAAAGACATTTTCTGTACGTACTTACTGTCAGCAGGGCGAACACCGCGGAAGATCTTGTAAGTGCAACACGTAGCCAATGACTGACTGTGTCTAAACATTTTGGTTGTCAGGTCTAACATCTCTTTATCCTTTATAACATACTGTATAATGTCTAACTGGGTCCACTTCATTAAGAGCCCACAGGGCTCGCATAACACCAGGACAGCTGATACCTTGACCAGTCCGCTACAACAGGTAAAAGCTTCCATGTATAGGGTATTTTACACAAAATATGCTTCTTTAATGGAAATAATATTTTGCTGGGATTATTCTGATTTGTTCATCGCCAAAATCAATTACAAAATATCTAGCCAAAGACTTAAAACCACGATGACATAAACGCACTTTTACGACAAGCCGGCGGTGAAAAACTAAACTGTCTGCTGTTTTTATCCTAAATGATGCAAACAATCCACCTTTGGAATCGATCAACGTAACAGATTACACTCAGAGTCCAGACATCCGGCCTTTGGACTTTACTTGCAATTTAATGACGTGGATTGAAAGAAACAGGATCTAAGAAGATTTAGTACCTATCTGTTTTCATCTACGTGCCTTAGATGCAGATTAGACTCGTAATTTCAGGATATTCTCATGTCGGAACAATCAAACGTTTGTAATCTCACAGAATGTTTATGTGCCAGGTTGGAGAAATAACAGTCCACGTTAAACGTTCAACTAAAAATACACAATACTTATTGAGTCTTTGCACCATGTCTAGTGAGCGCCTGGAAACTGGATTGGACACTAACTACGAGGGTAAGTTAATAAAAAAGTACAAATGGCTGTAGAAAAATAACTAAAGATGATAACATATTGAAACCAGGTTATGTTGTTTGTTGTTTTTTCTTTCATACATTGTTCCTTTATTTCTCAACATAACTTCCACCAAGATTGATGAACATATCCCATCGTTTTAGCAGTCCTCTCAGAGCCGCAGCAAAGAACTGTGTGCCTTTTTTTTCATTGACTTGCCATCCCACAGAATAGTGTGACTTACTTACTGACTCACTCTCGTAACGTTTTCTACCCAGCTATGCACCGCTTTACGGGACAAACATTTGTCAGCATAAACAGGAAACACACCTTGGCGGGAGACATCTCGCTAATGACGCCGAATTTGAATGTGAAGTGAAAACGTGGCTTAAAAAAAGAAAGATCACGCGGTTCTATGCAGCCGGTTTGGAAGGATTGATAAAACGATGGGATAAGTGCATCAATGTTGGTGGAAATTATGTTGAGAAATAAAGGGACAATGTATGTATACAAATAAATTGGTTTCAAGTTGTTATCATAGTTATTTTTCTACCGCCATTTGTGACCTACTTATTAACTTACCCTCATATAAAGAATGATTATCTGTTATGTGATCACTTATGTGCAAACTAGTTTCCTAACCAGGACGCTACCTCGGCTCCCTGATGATTAACGTGTTTGGTTTAATTATTCTTGCGCGCCTAGATACTCTTACTTGGCGTTTGATTATGCAGGACGATGACCTCTTCTATGATGACCCATGAAATAGTAGGTTTCCTATGCTAAAATGTTTCGTGCCATCATCTATATTAGACATAAGTCATAGACCTATATTTTCTTGGACAGATGATATCCTGCGTCAGCCGCCTGATCTCACTGACCATGCAATAGCAACCAGTTTATGAGGATGGGTTGTCAGCAGAAACTTGTGGTGAAGAAATAAATGCAGTCTCGAGGGGGGCACGAGAGAATAACCGGAAACAATAAAGAAATAGCTATATTCCCAAATGGCTATACATTGAGCATGCAATTCTGGCTTAATTCTGGCTTTTCTTCTACCCATATTTGACATGCTAATTGTACATATTTAATATTATACAGTTCAGTCAATTTGGCCATAACAATGTATGACATTTAAAGTTAGACACGATACAGATTATATATAAAAATGTGCACTTTTTTTCATATCCCTTACAGGACGGTGCAGTCGACATCAGCATTTTTCAGCTGCTGTTGGTGTACTAGTCAAGATTACGTTCAGTAGTTTGCAATTTCTTTCTGAGCGACCGGTTCACATACCCCGTAAGTTACCAACCGGGCGAGAACCGCTACAGATTCTCGAGGGGGTTACGTTACTCACGAGAATATACGGGATTAAGGAGAAAGACATTAACTCCTAGGCCAGGGAGACCGGCATAGCATTCGATAAATAGATATACATATACGCAGTGAGAATTAAAAGACAAAGTAACTACTGCAAGTGAAATAAAAGTACAAACACAAATGCCATGGTCACCATAAAATACGAAAGTGAATTATGGACAATTTGAATTTTATAATGACTAAATACGAAAAGGTCGGTCTCCCTGGCCTAGGCGTTAACATCTTTCTCCTTAATCGCGTATATTCTCGTGAGTAACGTAACCTGCGCGAGAATCGGTAGCGGTTCTTGTCGCGTTGGTAACTTACGGGGTATGTCAGCCGGTCGCTCAGACATCAATGGCAAACTACTGAGCGTAATCTCGCCTAGTACATCAACAGCAGCTGAAGAGTGCTGATGTTGACTGCAACGTCCTGTAGGGGATATGCCAAAAACCAATAGAAAAAAAAGTGAGGCTTTCAAACTGAAATTTTACAGAATATTCTTCGGAGAGAGAGAAGAACAATACAAATCACGAACATGCAATAAATCTAGCTGACAAAGACATCATCATGTCTCGGAAATGGAACTTCTGTGTCCATATTACATGTAACATTGGCTTGCACGGTACAGTAATGAGAACTCAGCCTTATAGTTGGTCCCGACTCAGGAAGCTATTAATTATGGGTCTATGATGTGATAGGGACATTACATGTTGTAGTTCCGAATGAATTGAGGAATAGGTGGTCAGTAGTTTTCTCTGTTAGCGAGCAACGAACGCAGGCCATCGATCACTCATCCGACCGCGCCCGTGATACTATAAACGTAATCCCATATCAACTACACTAACATAACCAGTCCGAGATAGGACTCACAAGACATGAATTGGTAAAAAAAAAAAAAAAAAATTAGGGTGAATGAACCCACAAAAACCACGGACCTCAACAATAACCACAGCTGAAAAACGCAGGTTGAACGAGGCCGAATTTGTAATTTTTTTATAGAAAATTGGAATTGGAATAGGAACTACACTAACATCGTATACCCGTCTGTAAATCATTAACATATGCTACAAGGGAACTAATCTATGTTAATAGAGACGAGTGTCTGTCTGTTTGCTTGTCTGTCTGTCGGCACGTACCCGGCTGGCTGCCTTAATGCTTACCTTGCTGGCTGCATGTATGTGTGTACATACCTATGAACGTGTGTTATGGGTCTGTGCGTGAGTGCGTGCGTGAGTGTGTGTATCCTGCATACATGCATATATCAAACATCTGCGGTTTACTCGGTTATCACATCCTTTCTAAATCCTCTTGCCTTATAAAGTAACGGGGGGGGGGGGGGAACACAATTCATAATTATCTTGCCCTGATGTGGAACATCTCTTTGTGAACTGGTCGCTTGCGGTAATTGAATAATGGATTTGATAGGCGGACAGAATGTGAAGCAGAAATGCCCGTCTATATGGCACGTGACTGTACACCACGACCAAGTGTTTAAGTGTTAGAGACGAGTATATAGTCGGAACGTTAGGTAAGTGTACTGAGACTAGCTAGTGGTTCGACAACCGGGACAGAGACTATCATATAAGGTTGCTAATCTTGGGTTGTATGTTGTACGTGTCTAAATTAGAAATTATTGATGGAGCCACATTCAATGTAAGACTTGATTAGCCCAGACCGGACCGAGATAACTTTATTGATACATTTGCTTGAACGAAATATGATCCGATCTTACTCTGCTTCTGCTGCTGCTGCTGATGTGTCTTTTTCCTCGTCTTCTTCTTCTTTTTCTCCATCCTCCTGTTCTTCATCTTGTTAATCTTACTGTTGTTGTTGTTGTTGTTGTTGTTGTTGTTGTTGTTGTTGTTGTTGTTGTTGTTGTTCTTCTTCTTCTTCTTCTTCTTCTTCTTCTTCTTCTTCTTCTTCTTCTTCTTCTTCTTCTTCTTCTTCTTCTTCTTCTGCTTCTTCTTCTTCTTCTTCTTCTTCTTCTTCTTCTTCTTCTTCTTCTTCTTCTTCTTCCTTCTTCTTCTGCTTCTGCTGCTGCTTCTGCTTCTGCTGCTTCTGCTGCTGTTGCTGCTGCTGTTGCTGCTGCTGTTGCTGCTGCTGCTTCTTCTTCCTCTTCTACTGCCTTACAATCGTCTTTCTGATATCCTATTCATGGTCTTCCTGTTCCACTTCCTCTCTTCTTGTTTCCATTTGTTCTAGCACTGCCTACTATTTCCGGTTTCTTTTGTTTACCGCTGTGTGGGCTAATATGAAAGGTAATGAAATGAAGCAGGCATTTATGTTATAACCAATACATGCACACGTATTGAATGCCACGCATTGAAGCAGAGAAACCAAGCAGAGACTAGGGGATAAATTAGACAATTTTAACAATCGACATCTGTATTGTGGACACATCGGGATTAGACCCTGCGATCTCCAGATGACTACGGAGGGTCGCTGGTGTGTTAAGTGTACATCGAAGCACTAAAAGTTAGTTCCCTTAAGAAAAGGCTTCTTTATTAACTAAAGTTTATCTGCGACCTGAATCCACAACTTTGAATTATAGTCATAATTCGTATCCAGCCAAGCAAATAGCGGATGTCAGTATGGCTGAATGGATTAGATAATTCGCTCTTAAATTCCCGGTGTGCTTATGTCGAGGTTATGGATTCAAATCCTACACCGGTCAATTGGACTAAAATGTTGACTTCTCGTCCTTGACTTGGGGATGTAAATTACAAGTATCTCAGAACTAGGACTGGGTTCACCTGATGACGTGGGACACTGGTAATAGGAAAAGATAATCCGTAAGCAAAAATCAGTCCAGTGCACAAGAATTAGTAGCCCATGTGTTAACTATGATAGAGTTCAAAGCGAGAGAATGTTAACAAAATGTAAATAGCACTGTAGGTATCGGAAATGTATGTTAACCATGCATAGGTCAAATTGTTGCTCTCCCCCGATGTGTCTCCACCTTGCCGTGGTGGGGTAGCTTGCGTGTCCCATTGACCCCATCTGTTTGCCGATGGATGAAAACTACATATCGGACAGCTTATGGGATAGGGGCCAGTCTAAGAGAGACACAACCTGCTGCTCTGCAGGTAGACTGAGGATAACAGTCAAAAGATTAAATCAGCTACACGAAGGCAGAAGACCTTGGTCTGGACAATACTCTAAGGCTCTCTGTCGAAGGCTGTGGCTGAACGCCTCTAAGCCACAAACCCGCGGATCTGAGAGCAGGGCCGATACACACCTACCGATAAATAGAGGTAGATACTGAGCACACTACATGCCCAGTTCTGATACTGTGTGGTTGAAGGCTCTCAGCTGGGGGATATGAAGTGACCCAGTAGAATGAAATGGCTACGAAAACTGTCTGTATCTAACACATAGAGTGTAGACAAAAGTGAAAAAAACGTCTCAATAACACGAAATGGAACGCACGGCTAGCGAATCCATTGCGTGGTCCGAAGTCAAAAGCAAAAGCTTACCGAGTGGATGTCGCCCGCAGTCTGACCGTTCCTGGTGTGTGCTTGAGCGACCAGTGGCAAGCGAGATGCCGAACACATGGAAGTGAGGAACTAAAGTAGCCATGAGCAGGACGTCGCAACTCCTTGAGTGAACCCAGTCTCAGAGCAATATGTGCCGGCTCTGCAATTATGGAAGCCTCCTTGGATAGCCTTTGATATGCCCATGGTCTGCCCCTGCCTTCCCTTGAGGGTTAACCGTGATGTCGATGATCGTTCTATCTTGACCAGCTGAGATGTGGGCGACATCACAACAATAAGTCTAACGTGCCTCGAAACCCGAGGAAGCTAACCTCATTTAAAAATGCCTGCTGAAGTCGGAAGTGCCGTCCTACGGGTGGCAAACTAAAAATTGGCACTACGCATTTACGTCCGAGTGTAATGTCTCGTCCGAATGTCTCTCGTGCTAGGAACAGCTCTGACTACCTAGTTTCCGAATGCCGCTCTTGTACGGAACAACTCTGACTAGGTAGTTTTCCGAATGTCTGTGGTGCCTGGAACAGCTCTGACGGGCGCAACGACAAGCACATGTCCGAAAACTCGCTGAGTGGATACCGTCTGCAGACCAGTCTGGTTTGTGCGGGAACGGCACGGGGGCGAACGAAATACCCAATATATTGAAGTGAGGAATCAAAGCAGCCATGAGCAGGACGTGACGATTCCCTCGATAAGCCCAGCACCAGAGCGTTATGTGTCGGCTCTGCAATTATGGAAGCCACCCAGGATGGCGGAAAATGCTATGGACTGTCCATGCCTTCATTTGAGGGAGGACCGTGCAGTCTTCGACTGTTCCAACTTGACCAGCTGGGAGGTGGACAGAACCACAAAAGTGAGAGTCTCCCAGGAATGCTAACCTGGTCAAAAATGCACGCTAAAAGTCGGATGTGTTGGCCTAAGGGTTTCGACCCAAGGGTGCCTAACCAGACACACCGCAATCACATCTGAAAAAACACTCCGGATGAACGCAAAGAAGAAGAAGAAATTGTTGCTGATTTGCTTATAGCAGTAAATCACGGAACGTCAATGAAAATAATAGGAAGAACTTAGAAGCAACAGAGATGTGGTCGTGAGACGAAGGCTTCGAATACCTTGGACTGTTACAGTAACTAACAACGATTGCCCGGAAGAGACTAATGAACTGGAATATTATACAACTGTAAGAAAGAGACAGACAGCATTATCTGCTATGTGATGAGATGAGAGCATTGTAGTACATTACGACAGCAGGAAAGACCAGCGTGGAAATATGGAGACACAGACCAAGAGTAATTATACTGGATGGACAGGAAAAGAGAGTTAATATGACTTCAGAAATCCTTGAGCAGTCTAAATGTCATAAAAAACCGAGACAGCTACGTTATAGCTTTCATAAATTAAAAAAAAAAATGTAATTCGTATATGGAATTCGAGGCATTAGCAATTAGTCTGCTCCATATAGATTTGTGGAAACAGAAAGATTTCATTGTCAAGTTACTATTATTGTTATGATAACTAATACTCCACATTTGAACAATGTCAGTTACTATGAGTTTGTAAATATTCCAGTAAAAGTTTAATACATGTATTCACTTCATATGATATATAACTCTGCGGAATAAACCTGACGAGGTACAGCGAAATATGCCAGGCATACATCGTGCAATATATTATTTATGACTTCTGTGGTTAAATACTTCTTCTTCTTCTTCAGCGTTCCGAGCCATTGATGTTCTTTGCTGCAGATACAATCCGTCTCCATTCGTCTCTCTGGTTGACCTTCTCTTGCCAGTCGTTGATTCCAAGTGCTTGTAGGTCTGTATATATATTATCTCTCCACCGTCTTCTTGGTCTACCTCGGGGTCTACGGTCATTTATTTCTTGAGCGTAAGCGAGTTTTGTTTCCCTATTATCTTCCATTCTTTCTATATGCCCCAGCCATTGTAGTCTATTGGCCTTCATGATACCAGTGATTAGCGGGGACTTAAACAGATCATAAATGTCTTTGTTACTTCTTCTTTTCCACTCTCCACTTTGTGTATCCATAATGGGTCCAAAGATGCGTCTTAAAACTTTATTCTCAAAGGTTTGTAAAAAGTCTTCATCTCCTTTCGTTGTACTCCAGATTAAATACTACTTAATGATTATATGTTACTTCAAGAATTGACATACTGTTACCACCATGTGTTATTTATATACTTGACAAACTATATTTTAGTTCAACAATTCACTTACAGTTATTATCACTTATCTGTCTCTAATGTTTTCTGTTTGTGAAACAGTATGTTAAAATGGTGCCACGGGTTCTGCGACTCTTCAAACAAATGTTAGGTGTTACAAACGGTTTTCGTGTTACTTAAAACACTTGATAAATTTGACATACCGGTACCGTGTCTCTTCTGTAACTGACAAAACTTATCTTTTTACCTCTTCTTCGTTCCTCTTCAGAGAGAAGTTATGTCAAAGGTCAGTGACTCCGATTTCAGCATGCATTTGTGTAAGGTTTCCTTCTCTAGACCAGTGGTTCTCAACCGGTGGGGATTTCCACCCCCCCCCCCCCTCAGGGAGGGGAGTTTTAGGGTGTCCACGGGGGGAATTAAGATTGATTAGTTCAAGATCGCGGTTAATACAAGAACCGATTACTTGATATTGTTTTTCCTTCTATTCTTAACGGTTCTGTATTTCTCGCTCTTCTGAAATTCGTTTTATAACGTAAGTATACCCGCAAATCGCGTTTTATGTAGACGTCTAGACTTATTCTAGTATATGTTATTAAATTTAGTTTCCATCTTTACGTATACTGTGTAGGGGATGGGGAATTATAGGGAGGAAATACGAAAGGAAGAAATGAACATATCGTGAAGGGGTGCATGGGCCAAAAAAGGTTGAGAACCACTGCTCTAGACTGACTCCATTCAAGGTAACGGGCTCATTGTGCCCATGAGTATATTTGTCTTCCCTAACAATTTTCCAGGGTAGAGGTAGTAAGGCCTACTGTTTATAGTATGCAACCACCGTGGAATTTTTAACGCACACACCTTGCATAGATGACCTCATTTTCTTCCCCATCTCAGACATCCTTGTATCCGATCTCACTACCCAAAAATCAGGGGGCGGTTTGGTATCATTAAATACGAGTGGTTGTTGGACACAATGTCCGGCCCTAAACTGGGATTTAACTCTGTACCTCCTGAACCTGAGGCGGACACCGTTACCTCTTAGCCACGGATTCCCCCAGCATAGCTTATAATTAAACGCGATTGTTGTTGCTTAAGGCGCAAGCCAACGTTATTGAAGGACTTGGCATATCATGTTGTAACTTGCACTCGCCAATCCCTTAACGCATGTATTATATGTACGGTGCCTCGGGCTAGTATTGCTGGTTTTATTTTGCTCACATAATTGGCACACACTGAGTACCTGCGTCATCGTTACTTAAATAACTGAGTTATAATTATGGTACGCCTACTGAAATATTGTAATCAACATATTGTGGTATAGTGGTTTGAACATCAAGACCGTAGTCAGTCTTCAATCCTTAGCGGAATACAAAAGGTGGCGGTGGGGTGTTATTTTTCTCCAACCATAGAAACTCTAGAGTCCAAATAACCTCATAAAAATGAGTACCAGATACTTATGTGAGTGTTCTTATATTTGTCTGAGAAGAAAAGGTGGCGAGGCTTGGTACTGGTTATCCCACCTCATATGTCGGTCCTTAGAATATGTAAAGGAACTTTAACATTTTACACCCCAAGAGCAGTATCTGTAAATGGGTTCCAGGTAATTATCAGAATGAGAATTGTCTGAGAAGGAAAATCTTTGAAGAATGGAAGTGGAAACCCAACCGTATGTCTTGGTTTAGAATATGTAATAACTTAACACTTCACAACCAACAGCCAACAGCAGTATCTGCAATAGATCCACGTTTACCTTTAATGATATGACCATTTGACAGTGGAGAACATGTTAAAGATTTACAGCTTCAGGGAGCTGCAAAAACTGGATTAAGAACATGATCAAATAGGGATAAGCACAACATAACAAGAACAAACGGGGTTAAGCAATAAGTCGCAACAACAAATGGGATTAAGCAATATTTCGTAAGAATAAACAGGATAAACAATACATCACAAAAGCAAACTTTCTGATACAGAGGTTTACTCATGTAAAACACAATTCTAATAATTCTAAGTTACAGTGTGAGAATCTGTAAATGTACACAGTACAGAGAGCATCAGACATACACATCATGGAACAGCAAACGTACAGCATCTGTGATGAACGCTGAATGTTCAATGTGAATATCCCTAATTTCTCGAAAGATACGAGTAAGTAAATAAAACATAGGCATCCATTAGATAGTTAGTTAGTTAGTTAGTTAGTTGGTTGGTTGGTTGGTTGGTTGGTTGATTGATTGGTTGGTTGGTTGGTTGGTTGGTTGGTAGGTTGGTTGGATGGTTGGCTGACTGGCAGGTTTGTTGGTTGGTTGGTTGGTTGGCTGGCTGATTGGTTGGTTAGTTGGTTGGTTGGTTGGTTGGTTGGTTAGTTAGTCGCGGTTCCAACTTGACGGGAAATGGTCGTCCCCATTATGCCAGTGAATATCACACAAAATGTTCCTCAGTGTCCAATGTGAAAAGTGTAATAGAAAGGAGTCTCGGCAAGCCAACATCCCGAACATGTACACTGTGCATAATGCCGCCGCCAGAATGCCAACACTAAAATTACAGTTCATCGTCGATGGAATCGGCAGTCACCAGAAAGACTTCATTGACCCGGGTTTTCTCACATGGCTCGGTCTCTTTCCGCAGGGCGACAAGCCAAAAACGCCGCACTAAGCATCCATTATTTGACATAACAGTAGATAGTGTACACACTAATAGATTAAGACTACATACAGTAAGGAGTAAGACAAACCAACTCATTGCAACAGTACTATAGACAACAAACAAATTTTAAACAGACGCTTAAAAGTCGACAGGGTCGACTTCATTGCACCGGGTGTTTATCCCATATGGCTCGGTATTTTTCCGCAGCGCTGAAAGCGTAGCACAAAGCACGAACTCCGTAGCTCTAGCGACGACCCACATGAGTCTCCGAAAAGCTTCACTCGTGAACCGAAAGATGCGGCCCGGAATCAAACCCACAACCTTCGGAGCCCGAGTCAAACGGCTTGACTACTTCGCCACGAAGCTATTCCGTCCACCAGTGTTGGAAAATCAAGCAGGTAGCATATCTTACTGCCCGCCGTACCTTTATGTATCAATAGATAGTAAAAAAAGCACTCTACAAAAGAATCTTCATACCAACTCTATGTTACCAATGCCAAACCTGGACAATGACATAATTAGAGAAAAGAAAAATTACAGCAACAGACATGAGATTCCTGCCAAATACTCAAAGTATCAAGAAGAGAGAAAAATCATAAATGATGAAATCAGGACTAAGGGATGAGGGGATAGTAGCGGCGTTAGATTCATTAGAAAACTGTTATTGACTGCCACTGCCAATATAGTACCTTGCGGTGTATGGCAAGGGAGTCTTGAGCCTGAGGAATTAAGGCCGCCTGGCTAGTGCAGTCGCCGCGAACTGTGCAGGTTAGAATTTTCTTTTTGCCCCCCCCCCCCCCCCCCCCACAGAAAAAATTCCACACCTTACCGAGGATTCGAACCCGGGTCTCCCGAAGGAGAGCCACTCAGCCAGCCGCCCCTCTCATTAGAAAACAACAAGTCAAATGCTTCGGCCACGTAGCAGTTTATGTGAATCTCGATACATGAAGCCCATAAACGGGCACTCTTCCGCTGTTTGTGCTTCACCTCGACACCACAAGATACAAGAGGAACTGGATGACATGATGGACGGGCACTCTCCCGAGGTTTATGCTTCACCTCGACACGGCAAGATATAAGAGGAACACGATGAGATGACCGTATATCCTGGATTCTAAATCAGCCGCAGACGATTTGAAAGCAGGCAGCTTTGCGCTCATATACAAGGTATGCGCATCTGTAGATCAGAAAGTAAACAGAAACTTTTTTTCGCATATCATTTCCAAGAGGAGCGGCTGGCCGAGTGGCTAGAACACTGGACTCTCATTCGGGAGACCCGGATTCGATCCCTAGGTAAGGTGTGGGAGTTTTTTCTGTCGGGGGCGAAAAGAAAATTCTAACCTGCACAGTTCGCGGCGACTGCACAAGCCAGGCGGCCTTTATTCCTCAGGCTCAAAGACCCCTCTGCCATACACCGCAAGGTACTATATATATTGGCAGTAAATGACAGTTTTATTTACAGGACATCTCTGTCAACATCAGCATCTTTCATCTGATTGTTGATTTCTTGGCAAGATTACGCTCAGTAGTTTGCTATTGCTTTCTGAGCGACCAGCTCACATACCCCGTAACTCACCAACGCGGCGAGAACCGATACCGATTCTATCGCAAGTTACGTTCCTCACGTGGGTATACAGGATAACGGAGAAATTCGCTAAACCCTAGCCAGGGAGACCAGCAAACGAAACTACTGAAAGTAACAATTACCTAGTACTTCACGAACAGCCAAAATGTGTCGTTGCTGATCGCAAAGTCCTGTAAAGGACACGCAAATAACTAACTGTATAACCTAATTACAGCCCAGAGGAGTTGAAAAGAATATTATATTCTAACAAAAAGATGACTAATTAATATTTCAAGCACTTACCTATCTCTCGACAATGTCATCTGTGAGACGATGTCCTTGAATGAGATCCACACTTAATATCCCCAGATTACAAACACAAGCTAACCAAAACAATAACACTGTGACAATCAATGAAATTCTTATAACATCAGCAAAGCTGCAAAATTCTCTGACTCTGCCAATGTAAACACCACAGAACTCACTGTAAAACTACAACAGATCACTCGTGACGAATGGCAACGGGGAAATTTTGCCGTTAAGTTCCATTTGTGCCATCAACGGGTTAGTCCCTGGTGTATACATTTGGCACTCCCAGACAGGCATCAGGCCCGTGATGACGAGCCACGCGAGAGAATATATCCCCGGACCGACCTGCTCATGAAAATACGCTATGAAGTGTAACTTAGTGGTCTCTTTCATTTTCTGTTGAAGTATATTACATCCTACATAAATCTTGTTTTACGTTACTTCATTATATTTCGTATTGATCGATATACGTCGTTACGTGTTTGTTAGTTTGTTGCTCTTTATGCCTATCGGAAAATCGATTTGTCTGCCCACACGTCTTTCTTTCTGTCAATCTATGTCATCATTATGTAGCGGATCCATTGATGAACGTCGCACGTCTCACGGTCCGCCGAGAAGATCACAGATCTCGTGCCAGATCACCTGCTTCAGTAGAATTAAACATGTCTTGAAGAAGAAACCCGCGGTAAGTTTACGATGTGAGAGGGCTATCCCATTATGTAGGCCTGAATGTCAGGTATAGGGTGTCATTTTAATGATGCAGTGTTTGAAAATATTGCCTGTCCAAGTTTGTATTCACCCTCTGTAGAGGTCATACAACATAATAGGTAAATACACAACTTTGACCGGTAATATTTTCAAACACTGCACAAACATTAGAAATACAATCTGTAGAATAGATGGCCAGTCCTTCCCTCACTTAGCCAGACGACGAACGCAGGCGTTGGAACCTCCTTGGACCTCGTTCATGGCGCAGCTCCTATCAACTACGCTGAAGCGCCAACCCCCCTGCCTCAGTGCCAAACTCATACAAGACACATGCGTAGCTGTATATGTTCGTTTGTTGATTGTATGTTGGCGGGTGCTAAGTTTTAATTGTCCTGTACTTGGCCAAAAGACACAATTCTATGCAAGGTAGTCGTGAGAAAGGTCACATTTCAAACGGGAGTAATAGCGAGACAGACTAGAGAACACATGCGGGTGACAGTACGGGAGATGAGAGAACAAATGTAGATGATTGTGTCACGTTGTTTTGAAACCTCCTACTCCACTCATACACGTGATTGGGCCTACAGGCATGGATCACCTTACTGGACCTTCATTCGCTGATGAATATTTTATAGGTTTCACCCCTTCATTGACCAAAAAACGGATAACAGAATGCTGCGACACTTTGGTCCATGTCAAATGTGGGGTGGTCATCTTTTCACTGTCCTTATGACGTCGTTGTGTTCGTCTGCACCGTGGTGTCAGTGCTTAACACTCTTGACATCCTTAACAATAATATTTACAGGATACAAGACAATGACATGGTTATTGCAATTTCTCCTACACTTTTAATATTTTAATTTGAATCCCTCTCGTAGGTCCTTATCGGTCATTTAGGGCATGCACATTTGATATTATCACTGGGATTTCTAGATGTGAAAGACCTTGCAAGGGTTTTTAAAAAAATCTAGGATTCTGAGACAGGTGGGTGTGAAAGTCCATGCAAGTATTGCAAAACACGATACCCAGACAGATGGCTCGAGCCGGAATAGACGACAGTGTAATTGAGGAGTAGCATCTGTTTAACTAAAGGTTAAACATGGATTCCGAGATAAGACATACAATTCAGAGAGGAAAGACATCGATAATGAGAAAGAAAAAAAAACTAGCAAATGATAAAGATATCTTCCAAGAAGAAGAAGAAGAAGAAGAAGAAGAAGAAGAAGAAGAAGAAGAAGAAGAAGAAGAAGAAGAAGAAGAAGAAGAAGAAGAAGAAGAAGAAGAAGAAGAAGAAGAAGAAGAAGAAGAAGAAGAAGAAGAAGAAGAAGAAGAAGAAGAAGAAGAAGAAGAAGAAGAGCAACAACAACAACAAGGGCAAGAAGACCACGAAGACGACGAAGTGTGATTTTATAAAAAGTGTTTTGATTCTTCGTGTGCCAGGTGTAGCCGCTGTTGAGTTGTTATTGTCGCTGTTCTTTCTTTCTTTCTTTCTTTCTTTCTTTCTTTCTTTCTTTCTTTCTTTCTTTCTTTCTTTCTTTCTTTCCTACTTTCTTTCTTTCTTTCTTTCCTACTTTCTTTCTTTCTTTCTTTGTTTCCTACTTTCTTTCTTTCTTTGTTTCTTTCTTTCTTTCCTACTTACTTTCTTTCTTTCTTTCTTTCTTTCTTTCTTTCTGTGTAGCCGCTGTTGAGTTGTTATTGTCGCTGTTCTTTCTTTCTTTCTTTCTTTCTTTCTTTCTTTCTTTCTTTCTTTCCTACTTTCTTTCTTTCTTTCCTACTTTCTTTCTTTCTTTCTTTCCTACTTTCTTTCTTTCTTTGTTTCTTTCTTTCTTTCCTACTTACTTTCTTTCTTTCTTTCTTTCTTTCTTTCTTTCCTACTTTCTTTCTTTCTTTCTTTCTTTCCTACTTTCTTTCTTTCTTTCTTTCTTTCTTTCCTACTTTCTTTCTTTCTTTCTTTCCTACTTTCTTTCTTTCTTTCTTTCTTTCCTACTTTCTTTCTTTCTTTCTTTCCTACTTTCTTTCTTTCTTTCTTTCTTTCATTCTATCTTTCTTTCTTTCTTTCTTTCTTTCTTCTCCCATCCTCTTCTTCTTCTGCGTTTCTTCTGTTCATTTTATGCATTTCAGCCGCAGATTAAGAAGAGCTGTCCTGATAAAGCCTTTGTGTGCGATGTGTACATGCCGATTCTGCTTCCCCCGTAATCCGGGTCTGGGCTTTGCTCGTATTCACCACTCCCAGACATACACAATTCCCTTGTTCACAAACACTTATATTGATTACAATGTGCATTACCACTGAATACGCTATAAGGGCATTTAAACAAGTCTATCCATATATTAAGACATATTTTACAACATTTTATTTACATACTGATTAAATACAGGGTGCAATTTTAATGACTTTGCAGTTTTGAAAATATTGAAGTTCCAAGTTTTGTATTTACCTAGTATGGTGCATGAACTCCACAGAGGGTGAATACAAAACTTGGAACGGCAATATTTTCAAAAATTGCACAGCCATTAAAACCACACCCTATACAAGTATATTGCTCTTTTACAAGCTTCTTCTCGCGTGAGTATATTGTGCAGCACATGTATGTGCCGAAGAGGTTACGGACTCAGATCGTAATCCCGCATACCGCACTCGAAATACAGCTTGGTCGATTTGGCAGCAGACCGCCTTACGTTTTTTTTTTTTACGAAATGGTATGGGTGCGGTCGTGCAGGGGGAAATGAGAAACTACTGAACGTAAACTTGCCATGAGATCACAAACAGTAGACAAATGCTGTGGTTGACTGCGACGTCCTGTAAAGGATATGCAACTAACTTTGTTTTTTAACCAGTATGTTTATTGATCAATCTGCACTCGATGAGTGATGTGGTCAGTATTTTGAGGGTCTCCTTTATGTCCCATGACATTTCTTAGTACTCATTTTAGGCTATGCGGACCTAATAGTTTAGGCAAATTAAAACACATAATCGTGCCTACTCTCGAAAATATGACTCTGAATGGGCACGAAGCGTCTTGCAATTATTCTACCGTGGTTCCCTTGTTGATTCTACAAACAACTTGTTTCTCGATTGGAATACATATATATATATATATATATATATATATATATATATATATATATATATATATATATATATATATATATATATATATATATATATATATATATATATATATAATGATTACTACACTCATAGTTTCACAAAGACACACACACGGAACCGTTTCACCGATTTCCTGTTTCGTTTGATTTCACGGATGTCCGGTTTCATTCACTTCCCGGAATTCCTTTTTCATTTCACTTTCCGGACTTCCGGTTTTGTTTTACTTCCCGGATTTCCGTTAATTTTTGTTTTAATTGTTTCATTTTATATTTTCGGTTTAATGTTTATATTATTATTGTCTATTGTGATGTTTCTGTCTACAGCTGTGTATTCCTGTCTTCCACGTTATGGCTGTCTAATTTTATTTTATTTATTGAAAACGACAGTGGTCGAAACGTTTCTCGCAATTTCTATGTTTTTTATTTGCTAGCCTACTGGTCATAATTAGAGTTCATTAGTTTTCAACATCCACATAACAATGTCACAAATTATAATCAAATCTTCCAGGTGCCGTATGCTAAAATGGGGTTGACGTCTATACTGTAGTGAAATCCGAATGAATGGTTTTTGCTTTATGTATTTATTTATGTGTTGTTTTAAATTATGTTTCGCTTTGTTTATTCTACCCCTATTTCTCGGGGTAACCTTTCATATTTTGCTTTGAAGAACTGATTCGTCTCTTGATGTGCATATATATTAGCTTACTTTTCTAAGATTGTACTAGCATTTGTGTTTTATTATCCTGATAAGTATTTTCTGTTCATTCATAAAGTCGCTGTTCGAAACGATGGCTTGTATATATGTTTGCGTTACTTTTCGTCGAGCTTCCTATTTACATCGTGTGAGTGGTTAAGGACATGCAGAGCTCAATTTGGCAAAGAAATCATAAATGCTTGTGGTCCCGCACATGCCTATAACATTTGAAGGGAACATCTGTTTAACCCAGGACTCCAGTCCCTTCTCCAGGCACGTACAAACTAGGGCATTACTATTGCCGAAGTCGACCACGTTTAGACTGGCTAAGAACGCAAGAGTTTCCGGCAGGCGCGTTAACTGTGTGTTCCGAAGATTCAGTTCTATCAGTAATGGAATGTTCTTGAAGGCGAGTGGGGAGATTCTAGCAAGTGGGTTGTTATTTAAGTGTAAGAATTTTATTTTAGAATCTTCAGGAAAGCTCGTGTCTGTTAGCTCGGTGATATAGTTAAACGCTAACTCTATAGTAACAGTGTTTGGGGGAAATTCATCTCCTTGGATGTTTCTAATGGCGTTAGAGGGTAGAACAACATCCGTAATAAACATCAAATTTGACATGAAGCGCGGTACAGCAGGAAGAAAGTTATACCCTAAATCCAATGAGAAGAGATTGGGCTGCACGGCTCCTGAATAAATGTTGTTGAGTTTGTTGTTTGAAAGATCTAAGCTTCCCACTTGTGTCAGGAAAGTTACATTGGGAATTGAGGTCAGCAGGTTTTCTTGTATATACAGATTACTCAGAGAGTCTCTGAAAGGTAGGATGGCGCTGCTCAGCTGCCCTGCATCAGATATTCTGTTAGTCTGCAGAACAAGTGCAGTTAGCTTGCTTCTCTTTGGAAGCCATGTTAGATTTGAGATCGTATTATTTCCCAGATTCAACTGTTGCAAGGAAGTCAAATTGGAGATGGCTTCTGGAACTTCACGAAATCTGTTATTGTAAAGATACAGAGCTGTCAAGCTGGCAACCTTATCCAAAGCCCCGGGTGGTATAAATGAAATGGACCCACCAACTAACGTCAGCTGTTGGAGGTGAACGAAATGCTGAATCCAGTCAGGCCAAGTGTTTAAACCAACATTCTCCAGATACAGTGTCACTACAGTTTGGGCCAACTTCATCATAACCTCAACGTTCCAATCGACAACAGTTGCTTCATATATTGTTAGTGTCGTTAGGTTGTTTAGGCAAAGAAGGGCATCTGGAATTCGAGTAAAGCGGAAGGCTGAGAAGGTTAATGCCACCAAGGTGTTGGCTGATCCATTAAGCGCTGAGTCTTCGATGGCTGTGGTAGGGTTGTTTATGAGGGAGATGCTGACCAGGTTAGATGGCAGACTACCAGATGATATTCTGGTGATATTGTTTTCCTGTGAATAGTAGCAAATGTTAGCAGATAGTAACATATGAATAAATGTAAATTGCGACTATAATTCCGTTCCCTGTGAATAGTAGAAAATATTGGCTTATACAGGGTGTATGTTTTATGACTGTGGGCTTTTTGAAAATATTGCCGCTCTAAGTTTTGTATTTACCTTTTATATTGCGTGAGTTCATAGATGGTAAATACAAAATTAGGAACGGCAATGTTTTCAAAAATCCCACAGTCATTAAAAATACACCCTATAGTAGCATGTGTTTAAATATTTCTGATATATGGATATAACCGCTCTAATTTGTCTGTAAAAACCGACATATGTGTAAATTTAACTGGTGGATATAACTGTTGCACTGTGAATATTAGAAGATCGTTCTCCTTGTTTCTGACCAATACAGCAGAACTGATTTAACGTCAGAATTAAGTATTACAAGTTTAGGCAAGTTTTACTTTTAGTAAGCACTATAACATGGAGAAAATATCATATATAAAATACTGCATATTTATGTCATGTGAAGTACTGAGAACATGGTGTTAAGCCCATATGTTTAGACCATTCAACACTCTATGGATATTGTGGTCAATATGACACCAGTCGGCTTTAACTTTGCAATATAATTGTATGTGTCACATAGCTTACGAAGCTACTTGTGCACTCTTATAGTCCATGACTTGTGGCGTTGACGGTCATGTCTGTCCACTTCCTGTCTGTCTCTTGTGCTACCTGTCAGTTCTGATGCCGATGTTCTTCCATGCTATGGTGTCAAACTGTCCAGCATCTTCTCTCAGAGCCTTGTAAAGTTTCCTCATCTATCAGGATCTGAACTTCGAACCACCAGGCCGCACGTGTGTGCTCAAGCCACTACGCTAGACACCTCATGTGAAGAAAAAGGTACTTACGTCTAATGTTAATTCTGTAAAACCAGTGAAGTTTGTAGTAATCAATGGCGGCATTGCGGTTAAACCTCTCTCTTCGCAAGAAATTGTCGTTTCATAACAGTTGCATATCTGTAAGAAACACTACTGTATGTATTACACCTATATTCTCTTAGAAAGAACAGTAATGAAAGATATAGTTTATGATTTAAAAAACACGGATTGGGTAACACATCTGTGGACATTAGATATTAAAGACAATCTTAATATGAAAATGCAAATGGCGAAGGAACTAACGAAGAATGTAGTGTGTTTAGTGATAATATTTCGTTGTTATTGTCATAATATCTTAAATGAGCCATTAAGGCAAAAAACAGAGGATGATGGAGACCCATTGTTGTCTACCACCAACGCGGAGGTGACACTTAAAGAAAATAGATATATTTAGATTGACAATTGACAATGCGACCGGCTTCCGTAACAACTGAGAAGCTGAATAATTAAGATTTCACTAAGCGCGTGTTGGTAGATACATAATAGCTGGCGAAGTTTATAGCTAACTACACTGGTAATGTGATGAGCGTGTTTCAATGCCTGGGCTCATCGCTTGTCAAAAAGAGGGACAAATTGGCTACCTGTTCCCCCTTGTCCTCAGGACAACAAAATGTGTGGCCTGCCGAAGGAGTCACACAAAGTGCACGAACTCCGTAGCTCCAGCCACGATCCTCAGGTGTTTCCAAGAAAACTGCACTCGTGCATGATGAAGCCCAGAATTTAATCATCAACATTCGAAGCGCGATGTGAGCGGCTTAATCACTTTGCCTCGTAGACCCTAACATAATTGTCCGAAATGGAAACACATGGTAGAGATATTATTGCAATGTAATATAATAGGATAATAGGTCAACTTAAGGAAACTCTTTATAAAACTGCCGTAGGGGTTTACGGCACTGTGGATCATAAGAGGCAGGACTGGTTTGCGGCAAACAGCGAGACTCTGTAGCCCTTGATTGATAAGATGAAGATAGCTCTCTTAAGAAACAAGGAAAGACCAACGCGTAACACTCTGAGTGAGCTAAGGCAAACTACAAAGGATGTGCAAAAGGCTGCCAGGCCGTGTGCAAATGATTATTGGATCAGGCTATGTGAGTCCATTAAAATCGCAAGTGATAAGGGAAACATTAGAAGCATGTATGAAGGAATAAAGAAAACCTGTGGTCCAATGATCAAAAGAAGTGCACCATTGAAAACCTTGGCTGGAGAAATCATAACTGATAAGAAACAGCAGATGGACAGATGGATAGAGCACTATTTGGAGCTTTACTCTAGTGAGCAGATGATGCCTTCAACGCCATAGAGGCTCTACCAACTCTTGACCACCTGGACACACTTCCCACCATAACAGAAGTCAAGTGTGCTAAAATGAACTTGCATCTGGCAAGGCTCCAGGTAAAGATGGGATTCCAATGGAGGTTATTAGGAGTGGGCAAGACACACTCACTCTACAGATCCACCAGCTAATAGAGCTATGCTGGCGAGAAGGACAAGTCCCACAGGATTTCAAAGATTCAAGCATCATAACACTGTACAAGAACAAGGGCGATCGGAGCGACTGCAACAACTATAGGGGTATCTCACTTCTGTGTATTGTTGGAAAAGTATTTGTCAGAACTGTTCTGCGCAGACTTCAAGTCCTAGGAGATCAAGTCTACCCCGAATCACAGTGTGGCTTTCGACAGAACCGGTCTACCATTGATATGATATTCTCATTGCGACAAATGCAAGAAAAATGCCGTGAACAGAATCAACCACTGTTTATTGCCTTCATCGACCTCACAAAGGCATTTGATTTTGTCAGTCGTAAGGGTCTGTTCAAGGCACTAAAGAAGATTGGCTGCCCACCAACTCTTCTGTCCATTGTGGAATCGTTCCACACAGGCATGAAGGGTATAATCAAGTTTGATGGTGCAACTTCTGAAGAGTTTGAAATCAAGAGTGGAGTCAAGCAAGGTTGTGTACTAGCTCCCACCCTCTTTGGAATATACTTTTCACTTCTACTGAAATATGCCTTTCGTGATCAGGATGGTGGTATATACATTCACTCACGCTCAGATGGCGGCCTCTACAATGCTCAGAAATTGAAGGCCAAGACCAAAATTAGGAGGGTACTGATCAGAGAGTTGCTTTTTGCAGATGATGCTGCAGTTACGACCCACTCTGAGGAAAAATTGCAATGTCTACTATCTGCATTTTCCAATGCTTGTTCTGAATTTGGTTTAGCAATTAGCAAAAACAAGACACAGATTATGTCATAAGGTGCACATGGGGTACCATAAATCTTTATTGACAACGCCGAACTAGAGATGGTAGGCCATTTTACATATCTAGGATCAGTTGTAAATAGCAAATTATCCCTAGATCAGGAAATCAACATTCGGATTGGTAAGGCAGCAACAACAATGAACAGGTTAAGAAAAAGATTCTGGGAAAACAGGAAGCTTACTGCCAAAACAAAAGTCCTTGTCTATCAAGCCTGTGTCCTTAGTACTCTTCTTTACGGCAGTGAAACCTGGACAACTTACTCACACCAAGAGAAACGTTTAAACAGCTTTCATATGCGGTGTCTGCGAAGAATTCTTGGTATTAAGTGGCAAGACAAAATCAGAAATACTGAAATATTGGAAAGATTAGGTTGTGTAACGGTTTATTCCATGCTCAGTCTTCGTAGACTTAGATGGATAGAACATCTTAGAAGAATGGATGATGGTAGAATACCAAAGGACATCTTTTTTGGTGAATTAAAGATGGGTAAGAGATCTCAAGGTCGGCCTCTACTACGATACAAAGATGTGCATAAGCGGGACATGATTGATACAGGCATTGATAATGCACATTGGGAGAAAGTCGCCGCTGAACGTGTTGTATGGAGGGCAAACATCAGAAATGGAATAAAGACAAAGGAGAAAAATATTGCAGATAAGTCACACACCGAGCGTGTGAGACGTAAGATGGTGCATGATGGTGGAAATGACCACCTGTTCACATGCACCCACTGTGAACGGACATTTACAGCACGAATTGGCCTTATCAGTCACATTTGCTACCGCCATAGGTAAAAGTTATTATGCCTTTTTAAAGCACAAACTATCGTCTGTCAAGACGGCAAGTTGCCAATGAGGGGTGAGAATATAATAGGATGCATAACATGAAACGGAAGGTGCACAACAGAGATTAAAAGGCAAGCAAAAGCTGCATTTCAAAAATGAGAAGTATCTTATGCTTTTAAGTCACTATCATTAAATGTAAGAAGAGAGAGTGCTGAAGTGGTGTATAGAAGTTGGTTTGCTGTATGGCAGTGAATCATGGAATGTAAATGAATAAATTAGAAAGACCTTGTAAGCAACAGAGATATGGTTCCTGACACGAATATTGCGAATACCTTGGACTGCTAGAGTAACTAACAACTACTTCTAACTACTTCCTGAAACAGGCTAATGAAACTATTACATTATATACAACAATGAACCTGATAAAAACAGCTTTCTTTGGCTATTTGATGAGAAGAGAGGCATTGTAGAACATCGTGACAGCTAAAAAGATCAAGGGGAAGAGGGGCACATGCTCACCAAGAGAAATGATTCTGGGTGGCTTGAAGCGGTGGCATGGAGGAATATCAGCAGCAGAGTTAATCCAGAACATGAAAGACCGAGATATGTTGGGAGACATGAACGCCTACGCCAGCTGGCATGACAATTGAGGATGATGAATATAATAAGGTTAGCAAAAACTCTTAACTATACATTCATTTCTGTCATGCAATCTTAGTTTAAGCTTCGTAAAGTCTTTACATTTTCTAGTGGCATGCCCTGTAACGCTGGCATTTATAGTCTTCTTTGCTTATAGCACTAACACAACTGATCGTATCTGATTTGCCCGGAGAACAAATTCAGTCGGACCCAGTGCATTGCATCTCTGATACTACAAATGGTTATTAATAATGCTTTACTGTTTCTGTTCTTGTCAGTCCACCTCGAATTCGGTGTGCTGAATTACATGTGTAGAATTACTTATAAAACAGTCATTGTCCAAATTAGTCATAGTTATTGTGTTAGTTGTATGTCGTTTACAGGACGACGCAATCAGTCCCAGTATTTGCTTGGCAATGATTTTTTTAAACTTTTAGTAGATTTCCACTGCTTTCTGAAAGACAGACGATCATGCAACTGAAATCAACACAAGGCAGTTTGCTTCCGAATCGTCTAAAGCTGATTTCGATCCTTCTACTAAGCATGTCGGGGAATTGTCAAATTCGTTTACTGCTGCTAAGCCACAGGGCCGGCAGTTATTGCCTAAGAAACGTCAAATCGTTTAGTACATAATGAATCATCTAAAACAATGCATACTATAAAATTGAATGAATGCTGTATTACCAGATAAGGACAATTCAACCCACATACAAGGACAGGCATTATAAATACACACACAATGTGTGAAGATGAAAACTGGGACGTGTTCATTTGAAGTTCTGACAGACTGTTGATTCTGGTTGAAAAATGAAATATGATTAATAAAAATATAGTTTCACAATATAGTCTTCATTTTTTTCGTCTTAATTATTTGCGAGAAGGTGTTTCGATGCGATAGGCCTGGTTAAGGTGAGGCTGTGATAGCTGCTCTTTTTAGCGACACATCATACTACAGCAGGGCTTTATTTATGGGATCTTTATAGGGTAGGGCTTCAACATAGAATCTTAAAAGTGTAATAGAAATTACAATAACCATGCGATTGTCTTGTAACCTGTCATTGTTGATTAGGATGTCAAGAGTGTTAAACATGGGACATTGCGGCGCAGACGAACACGGTGACGTCAATAGGACAGTTTAAAGATGACCGTCCCGCCTTTGACATGCACCAGAGAGGAGCAGTGTTCTGTTATCCGTTTTTTTTTTCAGTGTTCTCCATTTTCAGTGTTTACTACATCCTACGTACTCACCAGACCTAGTCCCAAGTGATTTCCATCTTTTTAGACAATCGAAAGAGTAATTGGGAGAACATACTTTTTTGGTCCTATGAAGAGGTGCAGCAGGTAGTAATGAGGGGGTTACACACGCGACCAAGATCATTTTTGTCTACAGGAATCCAAGCACATTGTCGGCGCTGGAAGACTTGCATTGAAAGCAGTGGTGATTGTATCGAAAAATTATACGTTTGTTCTTTACTTTTTTCAGAATATATTCACCCATAAAAATAGCATTTAAGGTTTTCACTTGACGCCACGCCGTAGTTGAAATGCGGCCCCTCTGACCACCAAATTTATTTATGCGGCTGTCTTGATACAATCATTCTTTAATCGGCCACTGCCAACCATCTACATTCTTTCTACGGTTTCTCCTTCCTCATTACACATTATCCCCCTTTGGGACATAGTCACTCGATCGTCTTACTCTAAGCCAGTGTTTCCAAACGTGGGGCCCACGCCCCACAGGGGGGGGGGGGGGGCAATTCGATTGTTAAGGGGGGCAATTCGAAAATGAAAGAAATCGGCTGGATATAACAAAACGGGGAGATTTGAGACTGAAGTTAACTAAATTGGAACCTGACATAAAATCTCTTTGCAGCAAAGCATCAAGCGCAAGGATCTCACTAAATTTAAATAATAAATAATTACTAATAATTAAAATAATATAGAAAAATCTTTCATTAAAATTATTGTTCTTGAATTGCAGTTGTTCTCCATTAACTTCTTCTTCTTCAGCATTCCGAGCCATTGAGGTTCTTTGCTGCAGATACAATCCGTCTCCATTCGTCTCTCTGGTTGACCTTCTCTTGCCAGTCGCTGATTCCAAGTGCTTGTAGGTATGTATGTATATTATCTCTCCACCGTCTTCTTGGCCTACCTCGGGGTCTACGGTCATTTATTTCCAGAGTGTAACCGAGTTTTGTTTCTCTATTATCTTCCATTCTTTCTATATGCCCCAGCCATTGCAGTTTATTAGCCTTCATGATACCAGTGATTAGCGGGGACTTAAACAGATCATAAATGTCTTTGTTGCTTCTTCTTTTCCACTCTCCACTTTGTGTATCCCTAATGGACCCAAAGATGCGTCTTAAGACTTTGTTCTCAAAGGTTTGTAACAAGGCTTCGTCTCCTTTCGTTGTACTCCAGGTTTCAGATCCATACAGCACAACTGGTCTAATCAGTGTTTTGTATATTGTAGTTCTCCATTATATGTTTTGAAAATTTACTTACTGTGTTTGCTCAATAATTTCCTAGTGATTTCTTCCTAAAACCTATCATTCAAGTTTCTTTAGTGAACATTTCAATTTTTGAATATTAAAAATAATGTATATGTTGGGGGGGGGGGGGGGGGGGGGGGGGGAGAGCATAAGAACTTTAGAATTGCTTGGGTGGGGCATAGCACAAAAAAGGTTGGGAAACACTGCTCTAAGCCCTCTTATATTTAGCTTACCCACGCACCTCTGTCTATGTCCCCCCCCCCCCTGTATTATTACTTGTTGTTTCTGCTTCTCTTCTTTGTGTGATTTTAGGTCTTCTTTTGCCTTGTGGATCAAAGACCTTTCTAGTTATGCTGTTCTCAGTTTCCTCAGTATGCCTTATCCCAACGCCAGCATCTTGTCGTCACTCTTGGACCACTGATGTTTGTCTCGGGATATTTGAAAGCAGACCGCCTTGAGTTAATTTTTATTAAATGGTATGACAGCCGTCGTTCAGAAAGCAATTGCAAACTACTGATCGTAAACTTGGCAATAATTCACAAACAGCCAAACATGCTGGGGTTGACAGCGACGTCATGTAAAGGATATGCAAATAACTTTAACTCTCCGTGAGCTCTATATTGCTGGCCGTGTGGCTAGAACGCAGAGTTCTTCTTCAGGAAACCAGGGTTCAAATCCTCGGTAAGGTGTGCATTTGTTTTTCTCCATCGGGGGCACAAAGAAAACCCTAACCTGCACAGTTCGCGGCGACTGCAATAGCCAAGCGGCCTTGATTCCTCAGCCTCAAGACACACCGTGTCCTACACCGCAAGGTACTATTGGCAGTAGCTGGCCACGACAGTGACACAATCGTACTATTTTATTCACTTGTTTTATTTTTGCGCAGGCATCAATTAATGAAATTGTTGTTTATCTGTAATTGTTTTCGTTGTTCATCATGTTTCTGATACATACAGCAGAATTGATTTAACGTAGAATTTCATATTCTATGTTTAGTGCTTAGCAAATACAATGGTTCGGCCACATAACTAGGCTACCAACTGTCAGTAAACCACAACAAGCAATGACGTACAGAACAAATGTAACCAGAAGAAAATGCCGACCATGTAAACAATTGCAAGAGTTAATAACAGTCCATGGGAGTCTCGAAATATGAAGCCTATAAACGGGCAATCTCCCGCTCTTTATGCTTCACCTCTATACCGTAAGGTACAAAAGGAAGTAGGTTTACTTTCTGTTGACTTCCATAAATTCGTTGTGCTATAAAAGTCCCTCTAGGCTTCTGTATTCTTATTCTGGTGTCTTTATCTGGTCCAACGTCTTTACATTGCTACCTAAATATTTGTATGATTCCATCTCATGAAGTGAGGTTTCACCAAGTGAAAACAGACAACAATTTTATTGATTTAATTTAATCGTCTTTATCTATTCATTTCTAAACATAATTGTTGTGATTTCCAATCCAATTTTGTTGGTTTCACTTGCATCTGATTTTCAGTATGATATGACGGCAATAGTATCATGTCGAGATACGGCTCCCCTTGTCATCTATGTTATTTAGTGGCTACTGTCACCGGCTACATTCTTTATGCTGTTCTCTTAACAATTATTATTATTATTTCTGTGGTTCTCCTCACCAATATATTCTTCATCAGGCTGCGATGTCTGATTACAATCTTTATGTGATGCAATTCCCACCTACTACTTTCATTCTTCTGCCTCACTGACCAAGTAGTATGTTTGCAGCTCGCCTGAATAAATGCTTTGTTTAAAAGTTCTTTTGACCGATTACATTATTTATGTAGTTCTCATCAACAACAACTTTCTTTCTGCGACCCCAGCGACATGTTGCATTAAATAAATATATCCTTGCAACCGAATGTTATTTTCCTCATATGATGACTTGTTTTCACAATTTCCACAGCTGAGAAGCTTTCTAAATGATTCTACAAAATGTTTTCTTTGTTTAATTTTTATTTGGCCAGTCTGTGAACATTTACATGAACATGAAACAAATCTTCATATAGAATCCTTTGAAACCGTATGTTATAAAAAGAACATTTAACAGCTAAGGTAGTCATAGATACAGCTAAATATGAAACAAAATCCATGGCAACAAGCCGTAGCCCTGCGGTAAGGGCTTCCGGGGTCGCGACAGCGTATATGTTGACACCCGCTTGCTTAGGGAAATGTTCTTTCTTTTCTTCTTATGCCTTTTACCCGCTGTATGGTCATAGACCGTCAAACAACTCACGCGTTTGCTCTATCCTACAGTTCCCTACGTATACTCCCTCATATGGATCATCTCTGACTTTAATTCATTTCCCCAAGTCCTTTAGGTCTCCAACTATTTCGTTCGCAATACTGCTTCTAGACAAAGGAGTGTCTAGTTGTGCTATCCTCAGGTTTTCTCAGTGTGTGTCCTATCCAGATCCAACGTAGGTTCCTCTCCTCTTGGTTCACTGGAATTTGTTTAGTACCCTCCATACGCTCCGCATTAGTGATTATGTCATACCATTTAATTTCCAGTGGTCTGTGGAGGCACCAACTTATGAAATAAATGTTCACTTTTAGCAAATACAGAGTGTTTGTAAAGTCTCATTACAGTGTGTATGTAGAACAAATTTGAAAAATCAAGTGCATGATGTCATAAAACAATGTGCTCCTCAGTCAACCGTAAAACATTATGCAGCAAATAGCTGGAGTAATTCTTTGCACTCCAAACAGAATGGTTTTATCAACGAGAGAAAGAAATGTCAGATTTTACAAAATCTCTATATAAGGACACATCGATATGAATTGTTTTTACGCCACAATTATATCGAAGACAACTACCAGAACTATATGGAACATTATGCGCCATCCATTCATATTGGTATGTTGGTCAAACAACAAGAATGTGAAACTGAAGTGAAAAACATATAGTTACCTGCTCCAGCGTGTTAGTGGCGTTCTTATCATTTTGTTTGTAGCGTGTGAATCTTATCTTCATAAATCATTTGTTCCCTAGCCTACATATAGTAGGAGATAATCTCGCTTCTCAGCGAGTGTGGTATATTAAAGTGTACATGCTTGGCCAGAGTAAAACTAATTAATATGTCAGATATTACACAATACTTTCGCGAGTGGTGTATGTGACTGCGGCGTGTAAATATATTACATCCTATGATTGTTTGCCTTTATTCTCCATTGAAGCATGGGATCTCAACCAACTCAAGCCACCTGTCCCATCTGTTGCTCTCTCCTCAGATCATTCATCTATACTTAACAGACTCAGTGCCAAACGACCAGTACGTTGGGACCAGACATGGTACACAGTCACACGAATAAGCATTATTATGTAAATTCTCATTGACAAAACGTTGCAAAAGCGAAAGATACTACGAAACAAACTATATATAAAGATGACTAGTATGGCGATATATCGTCCTTCTGTCCTATAAAGAGGTCATATTTGGCGATATATTATCTTTCGGCACTTCTTCTTCTTCTTCTTCTTCTTCTTCTTCTTCTTCTTCTTCTTCTTCTTCTTCTTCTTCTTCTTCTTCTTCTTCTTCTTCTTCTTCTTCTTCTTCTCCTTAGCATTCTGAGCCATTGAGATTCTTTGCTGTAGGTACAACCCGTCTCCATTTGTCTCTCTGGTTGATCTTCTCTTGCCAGTCGCTGATTCCAAGTGCTTGTAGGTCTGTACATGTATTATCTCTCCACCGTCTTCTTGGTCTACCTCGAGGTCTACGGTCATTTATCTCCTGAGTGTAAGCGAGTTTTGTTTCCCTGTTATCTTCCATTCTTTCTATATGCCCCAGCCATTGCAGTTGATTAGTGGGGACTTAAACAGATCATAAATGTCTTTGTTACTTCTTCTTTTCCACTCTCCACTTTGTGTATCCCTAATGGTCCCAAAGATACGTCATAAGACTTTGTTCTCAAAGGTTTGTAAAAAGACTTCGTCTCCTTTAGTTGTACTCCAGGTTTCAGAGCCATACAGCACAACTGGTCTAATCAGTGTTTTGTATGTTGTGATCTTGGTGTTACGAGATAGTGCATTTGATTTTAGCAGATGTTGTAGTGCATAGTATATCTTATTTCCAGAGTTGATTCTAGCTTGTATTTCTACCCTTATTATGTTGGAGCAGTTGAAGATTGAGTGTCGCGTAACGTATTCTACTATGATGGAATTGGATCAAAGTAGATACTAAATAGACTTCTACGAATAGAGAATCTAACCACTGCTGAAGAAGCGATCAAATGGTTCGCAATTCTAGAAGAATGATTATCAAAGTCCCAGAATGGATCACTACTTCTAAACAGTGCCAGGTGGAAAGTTATGACGACTAACTGTACTAACACACGAAGACAGTATGTCAAGTTATTCCTGCTAACGTGCCTGGATGAATAATGAGCCCCCATTGCCTAATGTATTCTCACACAACAGGAGATAAGACAGAATGATAAGTATAGATGTAGTCCTTTCACTCGTCACACAATCTGATGATGCTAATTCTAATTCTATAATGACAGACGCAGTTGTTAAAATTACAAATATAACATAACGTTTAATCCTAAAGAACACTACGTGAGCCCCACTGGGAACTCACTGACACATAAGAGATACGCAGATCCCTGAAATTTCTACAAGATAATGTTCAGCTAGAGGATATAATCATAGACTTCTAGCCAATAGCGGACAAATTAGGATTGCTGTGCAGTGGCAAACGGGTGGGTAGCCACTCATCTGATAATCCTTAGCCTCCTGGATGGTAAGCTGTCAGTGCTGACTGGATCGTGGTATGGACTCCACTCTCTGCTGCATCAAGTGAGTGGTCCGTAGCTCAATCACCGGTCGTGACTACGGCTACAGATGATCAGGGTGCAGGCTCTGTGAATGACAGTGAGAAGGAGTGAATAATCCTTCAAGACAGAATTGTAAATTCTTTTGGCCATGTCATTGTCCTGCATGGCATGCTTGTCTCATAAATTTCAATAGCATGTATTATCTCAATTTACACATTTTGATCTGAAATCTACAACAGCACACTGATCTAATGGAAACAGCACACACATGATATCCTATTCTCTCTGCTGATATTTAGATCAAACATGTACAATCACAATGCTCTACGTCAATGACCACATTCCAAATATATATTCTAAGTCATGATTAATCATGGAAACATGAACCACAATTCACATAATGAATTAACAGTACATATAGGATGACTTCAATGGAATGAAACTCAGACGCCACAACTCCGACGTCACATATACATTAACCAACCATTAAATCGATGAAACACCACACATCATTTTCCAAGTATGGAAACACACAAACTACACTCCACACGATGAATTAACATCACATATTGATGAATTCCATAGAATGAAATGAAATCACACTCAACAACTATAACTTCACGATGTACACGAGTGAACCGTTTAAATCAATGAAACACCCCAAGTTCACTTAAAGAGTTATGAGTTGTACTACTAGCAAGTCTTCCTTATATTAATTAAAACATAATTAATTATCTAGAAGATTTCTTAGCTAGGTTTAAGATTACTTTCACTATACACAAGAACAATATTAGGGTTGTAGAATTCCCCCAAGGTTTGAACTTTGTTAAGTGGGCCATATTGGACCACATGGTAGTAATCTGACTATGGGCAAGATAGAGATTAATAAAGAATAATTAATTGTAACTTATTAACTCTCTGAACTAATACCTTCAACTAATAAGTATTTTATCTAGAGAAATACGCTAGTTCCGAAGTTAAGCACATAATTAATTTATCTTAACTCTAATCGTCTACTGACTAACTCAGGTGTCCTTCCGCAGGCGGATACCTAATTTCGAGAATCACGTAATGTAATTTATCCATGTTTTTAATGCCACGTGTGACGAGCTTTGCGTTTTACCCTTGTCGGCAAGCCACATGGCACAAACATGGTCCTAATTCTAATATTAGTTAACTAACACTAGTTTTAATTAATAGTATCTATTCTCAATCGGCATGACCTTTAGATTTCCGGCAGATTGACACACAGAAAAATATTTAACAAAATTATTATTAACTCACACTGCTACTAGATTTGGACTGGCCTATCGGGAGTGGAGACTATCATTGGCTTTTCTGTGTTTTAGATGGTTGTTCGGCTTAACAAGAGCCAGCAATAAAATATGTTTAAACACAGACAGGTGTTCAATTTTAGCCAATTGACGTGATAGTAGCTCCTGCTCCCTCCAGGTTGCTGTCAAAAATGGCAGATGTTAGGGTGCTACCGAAAGTTAACTTCTCATCCAGGAGAGTTCCCTTCTTGTGGCCAAATTATTATTCACAGCCAAACCTGAATATAAAATTCAGCCTGACTTGATTTTTTGACTTGTAAACGAACTCTACCCTACATCTACTTCTAACTATAAGAAGAAATAGTATTTAACTCTCTCTATATAGTTTTATGTATATAAATACACTAACCAAAGACGATTTTATCTAATATTTGAAAATATAGATAAAAATAAAAAATAATACAGGATACATAGAGGGGTTTACTAAGGGCTATCTCCATCTAGTAACAAAACGATCTGAGAGGTGGGCCAACCTGTCACAAATGCCCACCGTTCAAAAAAAGTTGGAGAAGCAACTTTTTCTCCAGCCCGAACTCTCATATAGTTTTGTCAGCCCTTACTCTGACGTTTATGGGTCATTTGGACAGGTCCCCCTCTTCCCTAGTAGAACAATGTCTATTCAAACTTCTCAGACTCTTCGTTTCTAAGACACCTTCTAAGAAACCTCCTCCCTTGATGTCGCTTCCATGGAAATCTTCTCTGGAAACTTTGCTTTCGTTGGTCGGGGTGTCCTTCGTCTGTCACCGATAAAGGTCCTACGATTCCAACATCTCTCCTTCGACCCAATCGGTCTTGATCCCTATACTTCATGCGCGTCGTCCTTACTTTCCCTTTAGACGTCTCTAAGTTGGGATCGTGTTCAGCCGCGTCATCTTCCTCACATCTGTCGGGGTTGTCTTCACATCTGGATTTATCCCCTTTGGATCCATTATCACCCACAGCCAGAGTCATAATATGAACTGGTGGGTTCATGTTGTTCTCAAAATGTCTTTTGAGTACATTCACGTGGAAGGCTGTAGTTTTCCCGCGAATAGAAACGGAGTACTTGTTGCTGGACACCTTCTCTTTAATGTTGAATGGTCCTTGCCAAGCAATTTCCAACTTATTATCCCCTTTGGTTAATAAGACTAGCACTTTATCTCCTACCTCTAGAGACTGGTTTCTAATAGGTTTATTATAGAAGGAAGCCTGTTTCTTTCTGGCACGACGGAGAGTGGAGTTAGCTAATTTCCATCCCGTGTGCAGTTTCTGTTTCAGTTCCTCTACATACTGTGAAGACTTGACTACACTCTCATCTGTTCCTTCATCAGTCCAGGTTCTCAAAAGAGCCTCAAGCGGTCCTTTAATTGGTCGTCCGAACAATAGTGTAGCAGGTGGAAGACCGGTGGCAACATGTGGTACTTCTCGATAGGCAAACATTGCTGCTGATAAGTACGTGTCCTAACTATCTGGTTTCTCCTGGACTAACTTGTTCACGATCGATTTGAGAGTCCCTGTATATTTGACCACAAGTCGCTTATTCCCTGTGAGACTAAAACCTGTGTTGATATGGTGCATCCTGAAGATGTCGGAGATTTCTCCCCTTAACTTCTCATTCAATAATGACCCTCTATCACTTACAATAAGAATAGGGAATCCTACTCTGGTGAATATTTCTAGGAGAGCCTCTGCTACCCTAGTTGCATTGATGGAGGGCAGTACAGTAGCTTCAGCCCACATTGTACCTGTATCTACTACAGTTAAAATATAAGCGTTTTTCTTCTTAGAAGTGGGCAGTGGACCAATAATGTCTATAGCTACTCGCTCAAAAGGAGTGTTCAAAACTAACCCTTCCCTTATGGAAACAGGAGTAGACCACTGCTTGGGGGAGCCATGTTGACACTCCGGACAAGACTGGACGTATCTTTGTATGTCAGCAGTCATTCCCGGCCAAAAATAATGACAAGAAATACGCTGGGTAGTAACTCCTACAGTCATATGTCCACTGAAGGATATGGTATGTCCAATATGCAATATCTGATTACGATATTGTTTCGGCACGACAAGTTGCCCGTGTTCGGTACCCATAGTTCCTGCCCTATGGTACAACAACTTGTCCTTTAAATAGAAATTTCCAGCTGCTGGAGGATTTCTACCTTTTGGCAGTTTGCCAAAACAAGATGCTAAAGTCGGACATTCATTTTGTGCAGCCCTAATCTCCCGAGGTAGAGGGTTGATTGAGAGTATAGGTTCATGTAACTGTGCAACCTGACTCCGAGTCTCCACTGCTGCCATTATCATTGGTGATGATGGTTCTCCTAAATATACATACTTACGACCAAGCATGAAAGGATATACCGGATCATCGATCACTGCAGCTGAAATGAGTCCAGTGACATACTTAGATGTCACATGTACTTTGGCTATCTTAGCTATTATAGTTGGAGAGCTCCTGGTAGCCCCTTTAACTACAACTGTTTGCTTTGTTAACTGTGATGGTTTCACTAACTGCTTAGCTATTATTGCGTCACACTGGAGTCCACTGTCATAGAGACATAGTACTGGACTACCGTTAACCAGAATAGTTTCAACTGTGGGTGGCCTAGTTCCATTACTTGAACATATGTTCTGTTGGGTACTCGCCCCCGTAATCATACATGCAGCATACTGGGTAGGGGGATTATTTCTGCACACGATCGTGTGGTGATCATTACTTTTGCAGTTCTTGCAGTAAGGTTTACCCCATCCACTATTGGTTGCGGGTGCTTTTTGTTGTGAACCAGGATTTTGGTGCGGACCCCCAGTGTGCCCTCTGGTGTCCTTACCGTAAGAGTTGTTCTGCTGAAAACCCTTATTCTGTGTTGCAGGAGTATTTTGAGCAGTAGAAGAATTACAAGATTTAGTGGCAGCTACTTCGCCATGGGCAGTTAAATATCGTTCGGCTAGTCAGATAACCTCCTCTAGCCGAGCGCCACCATTCTCTGCAATAAATGTTTAAAGCTGTTTTGGAAGAACATCTTTAAATTGCTCAACAAGTATTAGTTCCTCCAGCCCGTCATAAGTAGCATCCAAATCACTCAGTTCTACCCACTTGTTAAAATAAGTGTGTAACCGTGAGGCGAACTGAGGAAAGGATTCTCCTTGTGACCGTTTAGCTGTACGGAACTTCATCCTGTAGGCACTGGAAGTTAACTGAAATCGTTTCAAGAGAGCATTTTTGAGTGTGACAAAGTCCTTCTCAAGACCTGGAGGGAGCTTTGCAAACACGCCATACGCCGGTCCGCGAAGTGCTTGGGAGAGTTTAATATTAAATTTATCCTTAGGCAGATTGTAGGCTTCACACAATAACACGAATTTGTCAAGATATTGATCCATCTGATCCTCCTTCGGGTCGAAGTGGGCTAGTGGAAAACTCATTGATCCTGGAGTAATATGTGGTCCCGAGGAAATGTCTTAACTGTCAGTTTGAGATCTGGCACTGCTAAATCTGGAGGCATCAGGATTTTGTAGTTCTAATCTCCTCAGTTCTAACTCATGCTGTCTTTACTGCTCAGCTAATTTCAACTCTTTGTCCAGTTCTGCTTTCTTCAACTGGTTGTCCAATTCAGCTTGTTTTAACTGGTTGTCCAATTCAGCTTGTTTCAACTGGTTGTCCAATTCAGCTTGTCGCATCTTCTGTCTGGATTCAATTTCCACCATCTGGATTTGTAATTTAATTCTTTCCTCTCGTTCTTCCTTCTCTTTGATAATGTCCCTTTGTTCTCGGCGCCATGTTCTTCCTTCTTCTATTACATATTTTCCCAACTCTGCAGCCTCATAACCTAACAATGTTCCTTGTTCTCGCAGTTCCTCCTTAGTAGGTGGCTTTTCAGAAGACATGTTAGTTATGTAATAAGATAATATCTGTTGATACACCTGGATAACTCACTCACTTAATCAAGAATGTGTTTGTCGCAAAGATTCACAAATATTATCTTCAATGACAAGCATAAAAAATGTTACAGATTGACACAACACTTACCCGTTTGCCAGCAATTCACCTTTGCCCTAACTTATGTTAACTATATCTATTCTTATGTTAATCCTATGTGTGGGTTATCCTATATTATAAGTATGTATATATTAACTAGTATGATTAGTAGCTATCTCTTTTTAGTGATAGAAAGTTAGGAATATCTATGAAGTTGGATACTCGACTAAACCCAACAATCTATAGGATTGTCATGCTCGGACCGAGCCACCAGTGTCGCGTAAGGTATTCTACTATGATGGAATTGGATCAAAGTAGATACTAAATAGACTTCTACGAATAGAGAATCTAACCACTGCTGAAGAAGCGATCAAATGGCTCGCAATTCTAGAAGAATGATTATCAAAGTCCCAGAATGGATCACTACTTCTAAACAGTGCCAGGCGGAAAGTTATGACGACTAACTGTACTAACACACGAAGACAGTATGTCAAGTTATTCCTGCTAACGTGCCTGGATGAATAATGAGCCCCCACTGCCTAATGTATTCTCACACAACAGGAGATAAGACAGAATGATAAGTATAGATGTAGTCCTTTCACTCGTCACACAATCTGATGATGCTAATTCTAATTCTATAATGACAGACGCAGTTGTTAAAATTACAAAAATAACATAACGTTTAATTCTAAAGAACACTACGTGAGCCCCACTGGAAACTCACTGACACATAAGAGATACGCAGATCCCTGAAATTTCTACAAGATAATGTTCAGCTAGAGGATATAATCATAGACTTCTAGCCAATAGCGGACAAATTAGGATTGCTGTGTAGTGGCAAACGGGTGGGTAGCCACTCATCTGATAATCCTTAGCCTCCTGGATGGTAAGCTGTCAGTGCTGACTGGATCGGGGTATGGACTCCACTCTCTGCTGCATCAAGTGAGTGGTTCGTAGCTCAATCACCGGTCGTGACTACCGCTACAGATAATCAGGGTGCAGGCTCTGTGAATGACAGTGAGAAGGAGTAAATAATCCTTCAAGACAGAATTGTAAATTCTTTTGGCCATGTCATTGTCCTGCATGGCATGCTTGTCTCATAAATTTCAATAGCATGTATTATCTCAATTTACACATTTTGATTCCTTATCTGAAATCTACAACAGCACACTGATCTAATGGAAACAGCACACAAATGATATCCTATTCTCTCTGCTGATATTTAGATCAAACATGTACAATCACAATGCTCTACGTCAAAGACCACATTCCAAATATATATTCTAAGTCATGATTAATCATGACACAATGAGCAGACAGGCTGAAAAACATCTGATGGCTGTAGAAATGTGGTTTCTGAGGAAAATGCAAAGAATACCATGGACAGCCAGAAAGACCAATGAACAAGTCCTTCAAGAAACAAATGAAGATCGTAAACTGATCAGAGACATTAGACGTAGACAGTCACAATTTTTTGGGCATGTTATGAGAAGAAATGATTTGGAGAACTTGGTGACAACTGGTAAGATCGAGGGGAACAGACAAAGGGGAAGACCTAGAAACAAGTATCTGGATGGCTTGGCCTTGTGGCATGGTCGAGACAGAAACACGGAACTGATCCACGACTCTGTTGATCGAGTGAGATGGCAGAACATGACCGCCCACGCTTACCGGCATGGCACATGATGGATGGATGGATTAATCATGGAAACATGAACCACAATTCACATAATGAATTAACAGTACATATAGGATGACTTCAATGGAATGAAACTCAGACGCCACAACTCCGACGTCACATATACATTAACCAACCATTAAATCGATGAAATACCACACATCATTTTCCAGGTATGGAAACACACAAACTACACTCCACACGATGAATTAACATCACATATTGATGAATTCCATAGAATAAAATGAAATCACACACAACTATAACTTCACGATGTACACGAGTGAACCATTAAAATCAATGAAACACCCCAAGTTCACTTAAAGAGTTATGAGTTGTACTACTAGCAAGTCTTCCTTATATTAATTAAAACATAATTAATTATCTAGAAGATTTCTTAGCTAGGTTTAAGATTACTTTCACTATACAAAAGAACAATATTAGGGTTGTAGAATTCCCCCAAGGTTTGAACTTTGTTAAGTGGGCCATATTGGACCACATGGTAGTAATCTGACTATGGGCAAGATAGAGATTAATAAAGAATAATTAATTGTAACTTATTCACTCTCTGAACTAATTCCTTCAACTAATAAGTATTTTATCTAGAGAAATACGCTAGTTCCGAAGTTAAGCACATAATTAATTTATCTTAACTCTAATCGTCTACTGACTAACTCAGGTGTCCTTCCGCAGGCAGATACCTAATTTCGAGAATCACGTAATGTAATTTATCCATGTTTTTAATGCCACATGTGACGAGCTTTGCGTTTTACCCTTGTCGGCAAGCCACATGGCACAAACATGGTCCTAATTCTAATATTAGTTAACTAACACTAGTTTTAATTAATAGTATCTATTATCAATCGGCATGGCCTTTAGATTTCCGGCAGATTGACACACATAAAAATATTTAACAAAATTATTATTAACTCACACTGCTACTAGATTTGGACTGGCCTATCGGGAGTGGAGACTATCATTGGCTTTTCTATGTTTTAGAGGGTTGTTCGGCTTAACAAGAGCCAGCAATAAAATATGTTTAAACACAGACAGGTGTTCAATTTTAGCCAATTGACGTGATAGTAGCTCCTGCTCCCTCCAGGTTGCTGTCAAAAATGGCAGATGTTAGGGTGCTACCGGAAGTTAACTTCTCATCCAGGAGAGTTCCCTTCCTGTGGCCAAATTATTATTCACAGCCAAACCTGAATATAAAATTCAGCCTGACTTGATTTCTTGGCTTGTAAACGAACTCTACCCAACATCTACTTCTAACTATAAGAAGAAATAGTATTTAACTCTCTCTCTATAGTTTTATGTATATAAATACACTAACCAAAGACGATTTTTTCTAATATTTGAAAATATAGATAAAAATAAAAAATAATACAGGATACATAGAGGGGTTTACTGAGGGCTATCTCCATCTAGTAATAAAACGATCTGAGAGGTGGGCCAACCTGTCACAGAGCAGTTGAAGATTGTACCCAGGTATTTGTATGTTTCCGTTCTTTTAATGGTCATATTATCTATTTGTATGTGGCCAGAGTTTTTAGCCGTTCCTTCTCTTGAAATTACCATATATTCTGTTTTGTCTTGGTTGATAACCAGTCCCATTTGTTGAGCTTTTTCCTTTAAGTGAGTCAATATTTCAAATGTCTTTTGTTCATTTTCCCCTATAATATCTAAATCATCTGCATAACCAAGTAGTTCGGATGTTCCTCCAATAGCACATTCCTCCTTTACCTTCCTTACAACTTTCTCTAGAGCCAGATTGAAAAGGAGCGGCGATAGTGCAACACCCTGTTTCAAAACAGATGTTATTTGGAAAGGGTCTGATTTCCTGCCTTTATATGTTACTATATTATAAGTATCTTTCATACATAGTCTGGTCATGTTGATCAACTTCCTTGGTATTCCAAATTCCTGCATAGCATTCCATAGACTATTACTATGGACACTATCATAAGCCTTTTTAAAATCCACAAAAATGTTATGGAGATCTCTTTTATATTCCCAGCTTTTCTCGGCTATTTGTCGTAAGATAAATATCTGATCTATTGTTGATCTGTTTTGTCTGAAACCCGCCTGGTAGTCACCTAATATGCCTTCGGAATATGGTTTTAGTCTATTTAGTAATACCGCGGATAGTATCTTATAGCTTTTGGGCAGAAGTGATATTCCTCTATAATTTTCACATTGGCACTTGTCTCCTTTCTTAAAGATAAGGTATCAATAATGACTCTTTCCAGTCATGGGGTAATTCTTCTGTCCTCCAGATTTTTATTATTAGTTCCTGTAGCTTTAGATGTAATTCATGGACGCCTGCCTTTTTAAATTCAGCAGCAATTCCATCAGCCCCAGTTGCCTTATTGTTTTTAAGTCGTGTGATTACATATAGGATTTCTTCAAAAGCAGGTTCTTCAATTTGTGGTTCACACATTAGAACCGCTTCCTGTGGGAAAGTGTTACTTGGAGCTTCACAATTTAGTAATTCAGCAAAGTATTTTTTACATGTGTTAGACATTTCTTCATTGGTATTTATCATATTCCCATTTTTGTCTTTTAAGCAGTATGTGTTGTGTTGGTGCCTCGTGATTTAAAAAAAAAAACTTTCTGTATTCGTTTTACTGGTGATTAGTTTCCATATCTTTGATTATATTGCTCATATATTCTCGCTTCTGCTGCCGAACTATCTTTGAAGCCTCTTTACATTCAGTTCTATATTGCTTTTAATTTTGGATATTGTTGATGTCATTTAACCACAGCTGACTGGCATTCTTTTTTGTAATGACTGCTTCTTCACATTTTTGATTGAACCATCTGTTCTTTCTATGCGTGGTTAACACTCCGAGACATTCTTCTGCGGTAGTATGAATTGTATTCTTGATGTTCAACCAAGTTTGGTCAACGCTTTCCTCCAACTGTTTTTGTAGAATTTCAAGTTTACATTTTATTGCATCTACAAATTTCTCTTTGACTGTACTTTCTTGTTATTTTCTCTGTTATATGTTGGGTGTAACCTTTGTAGTTTAGCATAGAAAGCTCAGTTCATTCTCTTCTCCATGCATTTTAGATCGTCCACTATTTCATTAGCTCAGTGGGTTCCGCGGCAATCGATTATCTAATTAGAATGTTGCTGTTTTTTTTTTAAACACACCAACTATGAATAAGAAGATCGACGGATGAAATTTGGTATCATGGGAACAACAAGAACTAAGCAATGGAACACAGAGTAACACAAGAAGTACTGACGTCGACATTTCAGAGGTTGTCAGATCTACTAAACTGGGAGCGTTCAGTTCTAAAGTTACCTTAGATTATACTCCCTATCTTCTTTTTTTTAAAACAATAATCAGTCAATAAATTTGACTAGGTGGTGGATTAAGACTGAGAGCATCGACAAGTATTTGTTAGTCAAGATCTCAAGATCGTGACCGTAGGCAGGTGCTCTCTTTATAGCGACTAGCTACGGTCACCAATAAGTATATTCTCTTCCAAGATGGAGAAGAGCAATGACATACTACTTTCTTTACAGATGACTAGCAAATAATGGTTCTAAAGATGAATCTACTTCTCCATGGAGAAGTGGTCAAGCCGTCTGACTCGGATTCAGAAGTTTGTGGGTTCGATTCCGGGCCGCATCCTTCGGTTTACGCGTGCATTATTTCTGAGACTCCTGAGGGTCGTCGCTGGAGCTACGGAGTTCGTGCTTAATGCAATGCTTTCTGCGCTGCGGAAAAAGACTGAGCCATATGGGATAAAATTCCGGTGCAATGAAGTCGACAATTTCGACTTTTAAGCGATTCTACAGCTCATAATTAGATTGGCTGTGCTACCATCTCTTGAAGCTGTATTTACACGTGTGTTACTTCTTACCTATCTTTCACTATCTTTCGCCTTTACTATCCATTGTCATGTGTATGTGGGCGACGGGGTACTACCGTGATTGACGCTTGGCTGCCGACTCCGTAGTCATGTGTTCGAATACGCATCCTTGTGGGGATTAATTGTAATTGACCTGGGTTCCCAAGTAGAACCAGTCTTTAATGCGTACCAGGAGTTGTTCCGTAGATAAAGGCGGCCGGCGTGATTTTAACCCCTTCGCCCATCGAGGACCGATTGGTTTGTTCAATACGGTTCTAGTAATATATACCCGGGGTTATATCCGGTTAGCGGGGTAGGGGTATCCCCTATCAAAGGAGATGTAAGACGCCTCCTTTCCTACGGGACACCCTTGGGCAAGGTGGAGTACCCGTTTAGCCCCCCGATCAGGGTTACGTGAAGCCATGGAAGCAGGTGGTGGATGGAGTGTGAGAGCAGCCGACAGATTGTTGTTGGTTATGGTCTTGCACTCTGCGGCGATAGGCAGATGATCTCATCAGTAGAGACAATAGCTATGGCCACCGACTAGTACAGTCACTGCCCAGAAGGAAAGCAACGGCAAACTACCTTCGGCAAAACTTGCCAAGAAACCATAACAACCATGAAAGAAAACATAATGAGAAAGAGATCTGGTAGCGAGACCCCCAGGCCAGGCAGATCAGATAACACTGGGGAAGAGTGTGACGCAGGGACCAGTACTAGTAATCGTGATGACGGAGTTAATCCTGACTGTGTTACCAAGGAAATCCCCTGTGTCAGACTAAGAAACAGAGTGAGAATGGCAACGTGGAACGTGAGAAGTTTGTATGAGGGAAAGCTTAAAGTAGTGTGTGATGATATTGAGAAGTTAAACATTCAAATTTTAGGAATTAGTGAACATCGCTGGAGCGGCAAGGGACATTTTACAACTGAAAATGGAAGTATTTTCATTTATTCTGGTAGAGATGTCGGAGGCCAGAGTGGAGTGGCATTTTGTTTAGATAAGACAACTGCAAAAGCCTTAATGGGATATAATCCAGTTAGTGATATAATCCTCACTATTAGAGTTAAAGGCCGTCCAAAAAACACAACTCTTCAACAGCAGAGGAGGACTAAATTGAAGATTTTTACAACACACTACAAGACACATTAAATAAGATTGGTCATAATGATATAGCAATAATAATGGGAGATTTTAATGCAAAAGTAGGTGCAGGAAGAGCTGAAAATGTTGAGAGCTGAAACACGTTTTAGGAAAATTTGGATTAGGAAATAGAAATGATGCAGGTGACAAATTAATTGAATTTTGCACAGAAAATGAGTTAACGATAGCTAACACACTTTTTAAACAACATCCAAGAAGACTCTTCACATGGAAGTCTCCAGACAGTTTTACCAAAAATCAGATAGATTATATTTTAATACAAAGAAGATGGAGATCAAGCATAACATCTGCAAAAACCCTACGAAGTGCAGACTGTGATACAGATCATCAGTTATTAGAAGTAGATCTGAAATTAAAACTCAAAAAGCTTACCCGAGGACCAAGGCCACTTTGTTTTGATCTCACAAAAATACCAGACGCATACAACATAGACGTTAGGAATCGCTTTGGGGTCTTGATGTCTGTACAAGAGAAAATGACACCTGATGAACTGGCAGTACAAGCTAGAGATATCTTGATAACTGCAGCCAAAGATTTCATTCCGACCAAGAAAAAGGAACTTAAGCCATGGATTACATCAGACACGTTAGAATTAATAAAACAACGAAGGGAGCTGAAACAGAAAGGAGATGAATCCGATAGCAGGATGAAGTATAAATATTTAACTCGAGAAATAAGAAAGAACACAAGAAAGGACAAAAATCAATATATACAAGATTGCTGTACCAGAATAGAGCAATATCATAAGGCTGGAAGAGATTATGAAATGTTCAAAGAAATGAAGTTATTGACAAGAAATGTTCAACCTCAATTGAATGTTATCTGTGACAAGATGGGAAATACCTTAACAGAATCTAGACAAATTCTAGAAAGATGGCAGGAGTACTGCAGTGGAATGTATGATATGAGTGACAGTGAGGATATGAATGAGATACATGAGCCAATGGCAGCAGAGACAGAACCTGAACCCTCATTAAATGAAATTTCTTGGGCTATAAGGAACATGAAGAATGGTAAATCACCTGGATGTGATGAGATACCAGCTGAACTAATTAAAGCAGGAGGAGAAGAAAGCATACACATATATCATGCATTATGTACAAAGATTTGGAAATATGGTGTATGGCCAAAAGATTGAAAGAGAACTATCTTCATTCCAATACCAAAAAAGGGCAACCTGAAATTATGCACCAACTATAGAACTGTTGCCCTGATCAGTCATGCAAGTAAAATTCTACTAAAAGTCATAATGCGAAGACTTAGTAAGAAAATGGAAGAAGAGATTAACGTGGTTCAAGCTGGATTTAGACAAGGAAGAGGAACAAGAGATCACATATTCAACATGCGTTTAATAATAGAGAAGTGCAGAGAATTTAATGTAAACCTATTCTCATGTTTTGTGGATTATTCATTTGACTGTGTACAGCATCAGAAACTTTGGGAAATCATGAGGAATATGGGCTTTCCATCACATGTAGTACATCTCATAAAAATTCTATATCTAGACCAACAAGCAGCAGTTAGAATAGATGGCAAGACATCAGATTGGTTTGACATCAAGCAAGGAGACCGTCAGGGCTGCGTGCTGTCACCCTATTTGTTTAACCTGTACGCCGAAAATATAATGAGAAATGTAAGAGATGATATAAACAGGGAGCCATATGATGCCCTAAATATTGGCGGTCATGACATACCAGAGATTCGATATGCTGATGATACAGTATTGCTATCTACAACACAGAATGGCATAGAAAACCTAATAGCCTCAACACAATTGAATAGTGAAAATCACAACTTATATCTTAACATAGCAAAAACTAAGATAATGCATACAGATAAAACTACTATGGAGAAAGAAATATACATTAATGGGAGAAAATTGGAGGTTTTGGAAAATTTTTGAGTATCTTGGGTCATTGATTACCAATAATGGTGACACAATGAAAGAAATTAAACGGCGACTATCCATTGCTCTTCAAAGACTAAAACAGATGAATAAATTATGGAGTGGGACAGACAGAACTACAAAAATTTTATTTTTAAGAGCATGCATCTTTCCCATTACAACATACGCCTGTGAGACATGGACACTTACTAAACAAGCTGAACAGCGCATACATGCCTTTGAATATAAATGTAATAGAAGAGTTCTAAGAATATCTTGGGTAAAGAAAAGAACAAATGCATCTATACTTCAAGAGCTGAATATTGAAGAAGGTTGGCGATTAAAGATGATAAAACAAAGAAAATTGAAGTATTTTGGTCACTTGAAACGTCACGACAGTTTGGAGAGAACAATAATGGAAGGGTATATGCCTGGGAAGAGAGGAAGAGGAAGGCCAAAGAGAAGATGGGTGCAGGATGTGGCGGATGATCTCCAGATGGGTGTATCAGACGCGGGACATCTTGCTTGTGATCGAGAAGTTTTCCGGAAGGTTGTTATGGGAGCGAGGTTCTGCAAAGGACATGCTACTGAATGAATGAATATATACCCTGGCAAAGGGGTTAATGACGCAGCTCGTGATCTGTCAAAGAGCTACGTAAGAGCAAAGAGTTAAGAAGATTATAAATAGATCTAGAGAAGAGGAAACCAGACAGAAGGGACACAAACACTATAAATAGTTCTCTAACGGGACACACTCGTGACAACAAGGTCAACGAGTGTACGTGAGCTGGGGTTACCCAAGAGACTGGGAAACCCGCATCACGAGAAGTGACCATGCAACACTGGTTACTCTAACCAAGTGACCAGCGTGCTGGAACTCCAAGCATGAAAACTAGCGGATGCACGGAGAGCCAATTGCTCGTGGCTGAACACGCCACAGAGAGCTTCGTCAGACTTGGACTTGACGGCGTAGGCGACGGACTGTATATCCGCTGTGAATACTTTGTTGCTAAGAAGGACAGTATCACTAGTTAGGACTTAAGCTTAGTTTCAGTAGTTATTATCATCAACATCATCTCCTCATTACATCTTTATAACATACTATGATGTTTAATACCGATGTGGTATTCCGCTCGTGGAGCTCATGTACTATCAGCTCCAAATAAAATGTATCCTTTTGCACACCGTACGAGTTGTCATTTTCGTGTGGTGCAAAAGTAGGGAATCCTTGTATGCCTGTCGCAATTGAGTTGTTGACAGGCAGGATACCATTTGGTGTCAGAAGGTGGGGCTTGAACCACCTTCAAGCACTTTAATCTACCATTTTCCCACATAAATTCGGAAATTCTACAAAATGTTATTGATGTTATTTGTGTAAATTCTTTTGATGGAAATGTATGACATATAAACTGTGATTGTGTGGAAATTGCAAACATGTATCGAAATTACAAATTTAACGATCATTTGTGAAACATTTCTTGTGATACAGTCATAATGTCAACTTTCACCACATTCACGTATGTACTTGTGCAAAAGCAAATTCTTTTTGCACAAGAGAAATAAATTATAGGTTAAGCTAAAGTCATACAGCGCAGCTCAGTCAGAGACGATAGAAAGTGAAGACAAGACGACATTGACATTCATTTGACGATTCATCTTAAAATTCATTGACGATCATTTATACTATCATAACATTCATACCATTTACATCATTCATCATTAATTATATCACATTTGTAAGTTACCAACCGCATAAACTGTATTGTGTAAATTGATAACAACCATGTATTGTATATTACATGCATTTTTCTAAACTGTTGATGCTCTATTAAACAGAGACATCAGTTGTACAAGCAAGTCTATCAGTTGTGTGTACGAAAGACAACGGTGTAACATCCCGAGTGCCGTATCTTTCAGCAGATTAGATGAGTATATTTTCCACTAATTTTGATAACCACCGTTAACCATGCATCTTCTTTTTCAGTGAAGATTGTAAATATCTAACACATAATAACTGTAAAACTGTATTGTAAAGTTATATTGATATCAGTTGTGAAATAACATAAAGCCATAAAATGTCATCATTAAATGACTGCATCCAGGCTGGCAAAGAACTAAGCCATACTGGAGACAAATTAGAGAAATGAGCAGAACAAAGATACAGAGAAGAAACAGAAAGAAAAGCTGCTCTAGAGAGAGATGAAAGAGCATTGGAAAGACAGCATCAGAAAGAGATGAGAGAGATAGAGGAAGCTACCAAACAAAAACAGTTAGAATTAGATCAAGCCACAAAACAAACAGAATTAGAAATGAAACAAAAACAGATAGAGATGGAAGACGCCACTAAACAGAAGGAATTGGAAATAAAACAAAAGCAAATAGAGGTAGAGTCACAAACGAAATTAAAAATGAAAGAGATGGAGATTGACTCAAACATCCAGATAGCCGCTACAAAACAGAAGAGTCAGGAAGAGCAAAATAAATTTTCTACATATGAGGGGATCATCAAGCCCTTCAGTCAAGGCGATTCGATCTCAGCATGGACTGAAAATATAGAATTCCAGCTCAAAAAGCACAAAATACCATTAGAAGATTGGGCTATGATCTATATGCGAAATCTCAGTGGGGAGCCCTTAAAAGTTATCGAGTCGATACCAACAGAACTAAGAAGTAACTATCAATACACCCATGATAGAATTATGCAGCATTTTCTACTCGATGCCCCTGGATATCAGATCCAGTACTCACAAATAAAACCAAAGCCAACCGAAACGTTTTTAGACTATTTATCAAATGTCCAGAGTATATTCAATAGATGGCTTAAGGCGGCAAGGGTAGGTAAGAATTTTGATAGATTACATGACTCAATGGTGATGGATAAAGTGATATCCACAGTTCCTACTCCCTTTGCTAAGTTCCTTCAACAAGCAGACATTGAATCTCTTGAACAACTTGAAAAACGTGGGTCAGCTTATTTTTCTTCAAACCGCGACATATTTAAAACATCTTTACATAATACTGATATTACTGCTTTTGCTAAGAACGTACCTAGCAGGCCTTACAGCCAAAAAGGATATCAGAAGAAAGATAAACCTTATCAAAAACCACCACAGTGTGGATACTGCAAATTATTCCATCCGCAGTACTCGATGTGTGATAAAAGTCCCTCGTACCCTGCGCATCTTGAAATGATGATGAAAAAGCAGGAAAACAAACGAAACTCATACAAACGTGCGGTTAAATGCTTCTTCTGTTCATCTTATGGCCACTATTCTTCCTGATGTTTAGGCAGACAAAGAATGAAGGCTAGCAATGCTTTACTCATAGATACATCATCTTACGATGATAGTGTAGTTGATTCTGAGCTCAAAAATGTATTACCATTCAATGAGTGTGAGAGTGTGGCTGTAGTTACTGATATATTAGACTTTAATCAATGTGACACGTGTCACCAGTTTCATGCGGAAGGAAAACTTAAATGTGGTCATGTTATACCATGTTCCAACGAAGATGCTAATTCAGCTTTAGCCTCCAGAGGTAATCTAAAGTTCCACGATGCACTGGTCAACGAACAACCATGCCAATGTTTACTTGATAGCGGGGGCACTTTACTTGGGGTAAAATGAGAGCTAGTTAACCCAGAGGATTATACGGGTGAGTTTGTCAATTGCCGCACTTTCTCTGGTAACATTGAGAAATACCCGCTGGCAAAAGTCCGCATAAACACCCCGTTCCTTTCCGACAAATTTACGTGCGCTATTTTGCAGAATCCCTGTACTGACTTAATTTTGGGTTGTTTGCCATCATTAAAACACTGTACTGATGACGAAATATTAGCCTGGAAACAAACAAACACGGCTAATGCTGTAACTAGGTCAGAGACCCAAACACATTATACTGACCTACAAAATGAAATGTTACAGTTGTTAACACCAAGCGGTGCTAGTAACAATACCACTCGACAAGAGTTTATCGATGCACAACGCACCGATCAAACTATCGCACCTTATTTTAAATTGTTAGGTGAGCGAGCGAAAGTAACTAACAATGCATCTTGGTATTTTAAAACACATAATGGAATTCTCATGCGTTATTATACCACCAATAACCATGAAATTCAGCAGACGGTGTTACCTTTAAAACACCGACAAAATGTGCTAAAGATTGCGCATGATTCACCGTTTGCTGGACATTTGGCCTATGACAAACGAGAGCCAGACTTTTGTCACATTTCTATTGGCCTAAGTTTTGTAACGATATTAAATATTTTTGTCGGTCATGTACCATTTGTCAACATTTAGTGAGAAAGGGAAAGCATGTAACAGCCGAGGTTCAACGTTCAATATTGGCCTCTAGGCCATTCGAAAGTGTAACGGTGGATATTGTTGGACCCCTGAATTAGGTGTCGAACAAAGGAAACCGGTTTATACTAACCCTCGTGGATCTTTGTACAAGGTGGATCGAAGCGGTGCCACTAAAATACATTACCTCTAAAGATGTGGCAAATGTATTTTTACATCTATTTTGTCGATTTGGATTTCCTCGAACCATTTTATCCGACCGAGGAACTCAGTTTATTTCGGCTGCCATGCAAGCCCTAACAAAATAGCTAGGAATAGAACAGCATTTCAGTAGCCCCTACCACCATGCCAGCAACGGAATCATAGAGAAAATTAACGGGGATCTAAAACACATGCTGGCAAAGGTAACAGCAGAGAACCCATCTGATTGGGATACTCTATTACCAGCGGTGCTGTTTGCTTATCGAGAAATTCCGCACTCAAGTACGGGTTTCTCACCTTTCGAGTTAGTTTATGGGGCGAACCCTCGTGGACCCCTAACAATTTACCATCAGCTAGTCACTAGCTCAGTAGAGAGTCTAACCTCAGTAACACCATACGAGATGGTAACAGATACATGCGATAAAATTATGAAGGCGTGTGTAATAGCCAAATCATCTTTGGAGAGAAAAGGCCAGATATACCGCGATTATGCAAATAAGGGTGCCAAAACCCTACACCCTGAACCCAAACAAGAGGTGCTGCTTTTACTACCAGATAAACGTAACTTGTTACTAACGTCATTGCAAGGGCCATTCAAAGTTGAAAGAAAGATATCAGATGTCGATTATAAAATATCGATAAACCGAAAATTAAAGATATTTCATATCATCATGCTGAAGCCGTATTTCTCACGACAAGAATTGATGACAGACGAACATAATGCACCTACACCAAGCAACCGGACGACAGACGTACACAACACAACTACACTAGGTAGGGCGACAGAGGACGACGACATCGCAAACACAACTAGTCAGGAAACAGAACACACAGTTAGTACAACGACAGTACTTAATCAGACAGATGACGATGGAATAGAATTACCAGTCCCGACAGTAGACACGACTGGGACAATCGATAGCATACGGTTAGAACCGAAACTCACAGACGAGCAACGACGACAAATCATAGAACTAGTAACGGAGTACAAGGACATCTTTTCCGACATCCCAGGTAGAACGGACAGGATAGAACACTCCATTATTCTGACTGATAACACCCCTATCAAATTCCGACCTTATTCCATCCCATTAAATTACAGGGAAAGTCTCGACAAGGAACTTCTAAATCTTGAGTCGAGTGGAATAATTCAAATATCACAGTCAGAATACTCTTTTCCTATCGTCCTTGTCAAGAAAAAGGACTCGACGATCCGCCTCTGTGTCGATTATCGCCGGTTAAATAACGTGACCAAAGTCGATGCAGAGCCTATCCCATCATGTGAAGATCTTATCCTTGATGTGTCAACATCACGTATCTTTTCTAAACTTGACCTGACGAAGGGATACTGGCAAGTTCCGATGCAGTCATTGTCTATCCCGTTAACAGCATTCTCTACACCTCTAGGTCTGTATGAATTGCGTTTTCTTCCTTTCGGTCTTCGTAATGCCCCAGCCACTTTTGTCCGACTCACTAGGGACCTTTTGCACGGAGTTACGAATACTTCGACTTATATTGATGACATTTGTATCCATACTGCAGACTGGACATCACACTTACAGAAACTGCGACATGTCTTCGATAGATTGCGATTATTTGGTCTTACAGTAAAACCAACCAAAGTGGAGTTGGGAATGGAAAAAATTGATTTCCTAGGCCATACGATCAGCAGAGGCCAACTTAGAACACATGAGAGAATTGTCACCAAGATTCTCAATTTAACTATGTCAACGACCAAGAAACAGGTCCGAAGTTTGCTTGGTCTAGTTAATTATTACAGCAAATTTATACCTAATTTGGCTGAAATCACCAGCGTTTTTTTTTTTTTTAGATATTTTCAAAGCATCTGTAAAACTAAATGTACAAGATGGACAGTTAATTGGTGCTTTATCAAAATTGAAACGTATGTTTAGCGTTCCACCTATTTTGCGCTTGCCTAACCAAATTCTTACGTATTTTCTTCGTACAGACGCAAGTGCTATTTCCATCTCTGGCGTCTTAGGCCAGTTTTATGAAGGAATGTTCCACCCAATAATGTACGTAAGCCGGAAAATCACTCCTGCTGAATCAAGATACTCAGCGTCTGAATTGGAAGCTTTAAGCGTGATCTATTGTATAAGAAAGCTTAATAGATTCTTAGCGGGTACAGAGTTTGTCATTGAAATCGATAATTCGCCGCTGACTGTAATGCAGTCTGGAGTCCACCGCAATAACAGGATCTAGAGGTGGTCCTTGATACTGCAAAATTATGCCTTCACTATTAAGCATTTGAAGGGAAGCATGAACTCTCTTACTGACACATTGAGCCGACCTTCTCACATTGAGATACCTGAAATACGAGAAGAGAGCCACCTTATATCACCAAAGACATTGACACTGTAATTACCTAGTGCCCTATGTGGTGATTATGAACACTATAGTGCGTTACCATCGCCAGTCGCTTAAACCTGTGTAATATTAACTGTGTCAGTATGAGTGAAATGAACAGACACATTATTAGTTGTCTACACCACTACCATATATACAACCCGTGAGTGGATCGAACTGTTAGATTTGAACCTACACAAATCGATAGGATACCATTCGCATGAACGTTACCCAGGATGAGAGCGTAAATCAGACTTTGTCTAGTTGAACTCTATGTTTCGAGGACATTCTACAGAGGACACTGCTCCGACATCACACCTGGATGTAATTAATTAGTTTAGTTAAATAGAAATTATTTGTGATATGTATATAACATGTTTTTATAAACAGTGAGTATAACTTCATATTTTTGTAGTGATATTAGAATTATGAATGTAGAATTACCTATATAACTTTATTTATGACATTTCAGAGGTATAATTCACCTACATGTAGTTAAGAACTCGTTTAATTTAACACCTACATCATATTTTCAATTATGAAACATTACTTTAGTTTATCACCATTTAAACACATTTATTTATATATTTAGTTATTTAAAACATCACTTACAAATTAATCCCATCATTTAGTAATTTGTATCATTCCATGTACTAATAACATTGTAAGGTAACTAACCCATTTTTCCCAAATGTGATTATTTAATTAGATTAGTTCCCTTAGATTAATTTAGAACAGTACACCAACTTACAATAGATTAGTTATGTCAGTCATTACCATAGGATTGATAGCAAACAATCCTCACAACCATGTATATTTTTGTATAGATATGACGAGTGCACGAATACAGCACAGTCATTTGGCTTGAAAACCTGTCTAAATTCAGCCAACTATTTAATGTAAATATTTATTGTTCATCCAGTTATTATTTCTTGAACCATATTTTAATGACGAATAACAATATTTTAAAACCACTGTTGAATGATAGATGAACAAAAGATGTGTGAATGGGAGAGAGAGCATGAATTAAATAAGGAGAGTGAGAGATTTAGCGGTAATTTTTTTTTCGCCGCACAATACGACTTGTTATAACTTGTCTGTGTCAATCTGTGTAAACAATGTGTTGTTGAGATTGTTTAGCTGTGTAGTTGCTATACTTCAGTGATAGAGATAGGAAACATATTTTGAGCATCTTGTAACGGGACTGTAGTCATGAATCAGCATAACACACTCGTTTGTGGCTAAAATAAACCACTTTACGGCGCTCGAAAGAGTACATACACGTAAATAATAAACGCATACACATATTAGTAAATTAAATACACTTTAGTTTAATAGAAAACACGCAATCAACCAGGAAAACTAACACATAAAGTTGCATACATCATTACCTGCAAAGAACGATAACTACTCTAACAGGGGACACAATAACATCTCGAAAACCTTAGTGTAACACTTAACTATTTCTTCACAAGCGGAAGCTAAAAAGGTGAAGAGTGGCACATAAAGCATGTATACTAGTTGGGGCAAACATTATATGGGAACATGAACATTAAGTGTTCATGTCTTGTACTCGTAACAGAGGCAAGTTGTATGAGTTGTTAACTTTGGACAATTGGAGGACAGGCCTTATGGCTTTGGTTCCGGATCACACAATTCCCAGGAATATAATGACAGTCTATAGCCAACTGTACTAGTGTGGTGAGCTACTCAATTAGCCAAGTGAATTAATACAACAGTGTGACGAAGGAAAGGAGAGATTTTGTCCTATCCCCAGAAGAGAAGTAGAGAACTTACGCAGTCTTTGACAAAATTAGACATCCAATTTTTCTTGAGATTACAACTTGTGTTACCTCCACACCTTAACAGTTTGTAACACAACAGGGGAGGAAGGAGAGCCTGTCAAAAAGCTACGTAAGAGCGAAGAGTTAAGAAGATTATAAATAGAGCTAGAGAAGAGGAAACCAGACAGAAGGGACACAAACACTATAAATAGTTCTCTAACGGGACACACTCGTGACAACAAGGAGGTCAACGAGTGTACGTGAGCTGGGGTTACCCAAGAGACTGGGAAACCCGCATCACGAGAAGTGACCATGCAACACTGGTTACTCTAACCAAGTGACCAGCGTGCTGGAACTCCAAGCACGCAAACTAGCGGATGCACGGAGAGCCAATTGCTCGTGGCTGAACACGCCACAGAGAGCTTCGTCAGACTTGGACTTGACGGCGTAGGCGACGGACTGTATATCCGCTGTGAATACTTTGTTGCTAAGAAGGACAGTATCACTAGTTAGGACTTAAGCTTAGTTTCAGTAGTTATTATCATCAACATCATCTCCTCATTACATCTTTGTAACATACTATGATGTTTAATACCGATGTGGTATTCCGCTCGTGAAGCTCATGTACTATCAGCTCCAAATAAAATGTATCCTTTTGCACACCGTACGAGTTGTCATTTTCGTGTGGTGCAAAAGTAGGGAATCCGTGTATGCCTGTCGCAATTGAGTTGTTGACATGATCACTCATTACAGCGTTCGAAACACAGCTGCGCTCGATTTGGCAGCAAACCACATTGCGTTTTTTTTTTTAACGAAATAGTATGGGAGCCAGTCGTTCAGAACGTACTGGGAAACTACTGAATGTAAACTTGCCAAGAAATTGCAACAACAAAAACATGATGATGTTGACTGCAACGTCCTATAAAGGATATACAATTAAGAAACTATATGCCTAATACACATCAAGGTGTGTAAGAGAGCCCATCACTTCCAACACTTGATATATCCGCCCTGAGGCGTAGTTAAAAGCACACCATCGTACATTTACTATGATTTTTGTAAGGGTATAGTGTCTTTTAGTGTGGCCCAGCATTTAACTGTTCTCGTGTTAATATCTTCCGTAAGATTACGTCTTTCCAGCTTGTCTAATCCACAAAGTAAAGTAATCACGTGGTAAATACTGTCGTAAGAATGTGAAGTGTTAGGTGAAGCTATATTCTAGGCCACGGCATATGAGCTGCGTGGCCAGTTCCATTCTTCTTCACATTTGTTTCCCAGACAATTCGCAGAATATTTTGACAATTGTCTGGTAAGCAGTTCTCTGAGTTTGGGTGATCAATGGAGCTTTTTTTTCCCCGCATATCCTATTTACAGGACATCACTGTCGCCACCAGCATTTTACCGCTGTTATTGATTTCTGATCACATGTCTTTCCAGCTTGTCTAAACCACAAGTTAAAGTAATCACATGGCAAATACTGCCGTAACAATGTGAAGTGTTAGGTGAAGCTATATTCTAGGAAAGACATGTGAAAGACATGATGATGATGATTGATTTCTTGGCTAGATTACGCTCAGTAGTTTGCCATTGCTTTCTAAGCAACCGGCTGACATACCCCGTAAGTAACGAACGCGAAGTGATCCGCTACCGAATCTCGCGCAGCTGCGGTACCCTACGTGGATATACGGGATTACGGAAAAAAAAGTTAACGCCTTAGCCAGGGAGACCGGCCAATGGAGCCGTACTGATGGAAAATAAGAATCCTGCCTATGCTGGGTATTGAATTCTCGCCACCGGTTGGATATATGGTGCTAACACTGCATTGTACAGACCAATCATGTATCGATGAATGCTGTGGTCAGTATCTCGTAGACTGTCTTCACTTCCCTAGATATTTCCTGTGACTCATTTGAGACTGGGTCGACATAAGAGCACAGGTCACTTTAAAAATAATTTGCTTCGATAGGGATTTGAACACATGACGACCGTGCCGGGGTGAGGGAACGAACGAACGAACGAACGAACAGTCTTTATTTTCAAAGGGTAACAAAGTGGGCACGCATGCCCGTCTTACATTCGGCCCTTCCAATCACTCATCTTTCTTTCATCAACAGTGCATAAGAAAAAAACATTGTCAAATGAATTTTGTAAACATAAACAATGCATATTACTATGTTATGAGACACATCCACTACCCACCCACACATCCCCCATTCACTCCAGCTCCCCCACCCAACCACAATCATGACCCACACACACACACACATACATTCCCCCACCCATCCACCACATCCCTACACCTACACATCTCCCCACCCACACACACCTATCACCCACCACACATCCCATCCACCCACACCCCAAGCACACATACATTCCCCAACCCACACATCCCCCACCCACACACATCCACCCACCTACACACATCTCCCCACCCACTCACATATCCTCTACCTGTCCCATTACCAACCAACAATCACTCACCCACATATCCTCCTCCACCCACCTCCAACCACCCAGCCAAACACACATTCCTCAGCCACACATCCCCCACGCACACACACATCTCCCGCCAACTCACATATCCCGCACCTACCCACACATAAATTCCGCACCCACCCACATAATCTCCCATCTCCCCGATCCCACTCACAGATCCCGAGCCCACCCCTACAAACACCCCCCACCATCTCCTAACCTACACACACACTCACCCACCCACATATCCTCTACCACCCACACATCCACTACCCACCCATCCCCTAACCAAACATCCCTTAACCACACACCCTTACTCATATACAATCACCCACCCACACATCCTCTACCCAACCACACATCCTCCACCCACCCATCCCCCAGCAACACATCCCTTAACCACACACCCCTACCCATATACACACACATCCTCACCCACACACAATCTCCCCACCCAAACACACATCCCTCACACACATCTCCACCCACCAACACATCCCCCATTTACAAACACACACCTCCCATCCACGCACACACAACCCACACACACATCCCCAACCCATACACTCATCCCCTCACACATCCCTAGACACACGTACTTATCCCTCAACCACTAACACCCACACATCCCTCACCCCCTCATCAGCACATACATCTCCTATCTACCCACCCAAACTCACACACCCCAACCACCCATCTAAACACACATCCCCCACCCTCACACACATCCTTCACCCACCCTCACACCCAACCACATCCCCACCCACACACATTCTTTATCCACACCCAGCTCCCCTCCAACACAACACCACACCCACACACATCCCAAAGACACATCCCGCACCCACACACACATCTCCCCATACATCTCCTACCCATCCACACATCCCCCAACTACAATCACCCTCACTACCCACACATACATCCTCCATCCAGCCACACACACCCCCACCCAGCCAGACATATCCACCACCCACACACACATCCCCAAATCCATCACCCACACCCATCACGCACCCCTCCCCCAACCCACACACACACCCCACACCCCCACACACATTCACCCACACATCTCTCACCCGCACACCCACACACACACACCCCACCCATCCACCCAAACAATTCACATGCATACATACCTCACCCACACACACATCCCCAAACCCACAACCACCCTCACCTGCACACATCACCCACCCACCACATATTACCACACCCACATCTCCCCACCCACACATATATCCCCCACCCATCCCATAACCCCCCAACAATCATTCACCCACATATCCTCCTCCACCCACTCACCCACAACCACCTAGCCAAACAAACATCACCACCCAAACACACATCTCCCCGCAAACTCATACATCCCGCACGTACCCACAAACAAATCCCCCACCCACCCACACAATCCCATACCGCCCACCCACACATCCTGAGCCCAACCACACACATCACGAATCCACTCACACACACACATCCCCCATCCCCCAACCTACTATTATGATCAAACTCCCACACTTTACACACACATACAGTGACGATTGTCGTGAGCATTGTCGCAAAATTGTAAAGAAAATGGAGAAAAATTGTACATATACATTTGTAATTTAAAAATTAGTGATGCAATTCAACTCTCTCTCTCTCTCTCTCTCTCTCTCTCTCTCTCTCTCTCTCTCTCTCTCTCTCTCTCTCTTTCGCGCTCTCTCTCTCTCTTTCTCTCTCTCTCTCTCTCTCTCTCTCTTCTTACACACACACACACACACACACACACACACACACACAAGGAGGGAGGAGGGACAAGAGACCTAGATACTGCACTTCTTTAACTCCCGAGTTCAGGCTGGTTACATTATTATTATTTCCTGCCCAGCTGTTTAAATTTCCCCCTGGCTTTGGTCTAAATATTGCTAGGATCACGTGATTAGTAGTTTCCAAGAGCCACCTAGACAACCAACAATGGTGTCATCATTAGCCGGATCTAGCCACCACCTGAACTCAGACATATGAACTATTTACAGAAAGTGTGAACATCAACAGACAGCTTCCTGTGTTATGATAACACATTGGCACATCCGACGACTCTCCTTAACATAGCATGATAATAAATTCACGCAGATTGATTAGCACTCATATAAGTTTAAAAAATTCGTGACTTATCCTTCACCAGATATTGCAATCATCCCCAGAGTTTATCGGCTGTTTCTTATTTCTTATTTACTCAGAAAGCATGCTGAGTAGGGTGAGAACAGGCAAGCTTTGTGTAGAGTGGCTTGCGTCGCTTCGGAAGTCACGGGTGGCAAGCATCGTCTGGATCTTTCCTTCGGGGCATGCAGGTGTGCTAGGGAATGAACAGGCAGACAGATTGGCTGGCTCTGCAAAACTTGGTGGAGTATTGATGCATGATAAGGCAGACGTGGTTGCGGCCTTGTGGGAGCACGTGTACACCTCGGAGGAGCAAATGGATCACCATGGTCTGGCGAGGAGTGACGAGGGGATCTGGCCGATGCTCGACGCTTAGAGGGATGGCAAGAAGCACATATAATCAGATTGCTACTGGTACTATTGGGATTGGAACTCTTCGCTGGCTTCTGAGGATGGGGACGGAGCGCTTATGGGATTACCCCTACTGCAGTGATATCGGTTCCTAAATCAATCAATCAATCAATCAATCATTTATTTACTGACGCACCATCAACTACCAGCACTGGCCGTGCATCAAAGAATATAGGCTACGAGTGCAAGAGATTTCTTTAGAAGAATATGGATTGACGAGATCAAAGACATTGTACCGTCGCACGGAATAAAAAAAAATTGCCTTAAAAGTCGAGAGAATCCATTTCATTGCATCGGGTTTTATTCCATATGGCTCGGTCTCTTTCCGCAAGGCGACCTGCCGAAAGCGTCCCACAAAGCTCTAACTCCATAGATCCAGCGACGATCCTCAGGAGTCTCCAAAAAATGCACTCCTGAAACGAAAGACGTAGCCTGGAGTCGAACCAACAACCTTCGCTGCTTGACTACAATCAAAGAAAGACACTACCCAATGCCACCCATCCGGCGCTAGGTTGCCAATTAATCCGCCCCACAGACGCTTAACGGCAAAAGTGGAAGATGATGATGATGATGATGATGATGATGATGATGATGATGATAATGATGATGATGATGATGATGATGATGATGATGATGATGATGATGATGATGATGATGATGATGATGATGATGATGATGATGATGATGATGATGATGATGATGATGATGATGATGATGATGATGATGATGATGATGATGATGAAGTTATTTACTAGGCAAAATTAGTTTAGTTATTTGCCATAGGTTAATGAACGCTAGGTGCCTTATGCCATCGAAATCGACGCAAAGCGGTCTCCTTCTAAATTTGCCGCGGCTGATTTCGGACCCCCCGACAATTGTGAAACAGTTTCGCAATCGTTGACGCAACAGCGCTGCGAATACTAACATACGTATAGGGTGTCGTTGCTGGAGCTACGGAGTTCGTGTTTTGTGCGACGCTTTCGGTAAGGCTTGCCCTGCAGAAAGAGACAGAGCCGTATGGGATCAAATCCGGGGCAATGAAGTCGATCTTCTCGACTATTAAGCATTGTTTCAAGAGGAAAGAAATAGAGATTAGAGGAGTATTGTCTAGTGTGTCCTCCAATCTCTATTTTTACCATCTACGTCTACACAAGAGGTAAAAATGGCCAAATGAATCAGAGCGCTCGGTCTTAAGTATCCGGTGTGCTGATGCCGAGTTAATGGGTTCAAACCCTACACCGTTCTGTTGGACTAAAATGGTGCCTTCTCGTCCTTGACTTGAGGGACTAAATTACAAGTACCTTTGAAGTCTGACGGCAAGGGACACTGGTAATAGGGAAAGCTAATCCATGCGCTAAATCAGTCCTGTGGACAAGAAGTAGTAGCATGTGTGTAAACTACGCTTGAGTTCAAGACGAGCGAACGCCAAATTAAAAAAAAAAAAATCTACGTCTTCGAGTTCCAAATCAAAACCTGCGAATTTGTCCGAGGCTATTTGAATGGTCTATATTGTGCCAAGACATTTGGTCTTCCCATGTTATGGTTATGATAATAATGAAGCAAGAGAGGCACTGCACTCGGGAAAGCTCATAAGCACACAGTGGATTGTGAGGACAACAATAACTACCGCTAGAAATGGGATTCAATGGACTCGGACAAAGCGGCCTGTTGATCCGGATTTAGCTGAGGATATTGTTCTCCTCGTCCATTTATGAAATCAGATGCAAGATAAATTAAGCAAACTTGATGGGAGGTCATAACAATTATGCGAAAAATGCATTGTGGAAAGACAAAGATAATGAGAATAAATCAAGCCAATGATAACTCGATATCTCTTTGTGAAACTAGACATCAAAAGGTGTAATCAAAAAATTAATTTGGTAGCAATTAAGGGAAAACTGAGGGAACCCCCCCCCCCCACACACACACACACACACATTCACACACACACACACACACACACACACACAAGAGGAGCCTGATGAGATGAGATGAAATTTATATTAAAACGAAGAATAAAAAGGCAAGAGAAGCTTTCACGGCGCTATAAGATCTGTTTAAGTTTTAAAAAAAAAAAATTATAACTTGTCCCAAGCCTAGAATATTTAAGTAACTCAAACGTTAAATCGATCCTGTTGTATGGTTCAGAAACATGAAGAATAACTAAAATAATTATAATTAAACTTCAAATGTTCATTAACCTATGCTTTTTGAGAATATAATAATAGACTGCAATATCAGACTCACAAATATAAAACAGACTTTGGCGAATCTAGTAATGGGGTAAAGACGCTGAGGCAGGTAAGCAAAAACAATGAGATCACCTAAGATTAGTTTAACCTGAAAGTCATTTCTCTGGATACCACGGGCAAACGGTATAGTTAATTGCATATCCTTTATAAGGGGTAGCAGTCAACTCTAGCATTTTTGGACTGTTTGTGATCCCTGGGCAAGTTTACGTTCAGCAGTTTGCCATTGCTTTCTAAACGACCGGCACTCATACCATCGTATTGAAATAAACGCAAGGCAGTCTGCTTCCAAATCTTCCGCAGCTGTGTTTCGAACTCGGTATGCGGGATTACAAACTGCATTTGTAACTCCTTCGCCACAGATTCGGCTAAAATAAGGGTTAAACGACTTAGAGGGATACATAACACTTATGGAAAAGAGAGAAACAGATATCTACACTACGTCGAAGACATGGGGCAAGCACCGGGAGTAGGCAACAGATAGGACGGTTTGATGTGAGTTGGCGGAGGGTCTCTGCTGCAGAAGAAGGATAAGAGTAGAAGAAGAAGAAGGTAATAGAATTGCCCAACAATTAATATTTCCATTCTCAGAATATGATTATGATGCAGTTTTAGTGTCACTGTGCTCAGGGTAAGTCTATAAACGATCAGTGTCTCCAAGCATAAGTCGAAGAGTGTGGGCACTGATTGTCCTTGCTGCTTGCTGATTAGCTATACCTCGGAACCGTCCTCGCCTTTTGTCATTCCGACCAGTTCCATAGTCGATTCCCTGTTCCATTAGACTTCATTGAGAAGATTCATTCATGGATATGCAACATTGCACGAGGCTGTCATTCATTCATCATCTTCATATGACATGTGCACAGGTGTGGACGGTCATGGTTTGTCATCTCACACGTTTAGCAGTCTTAGCGTGTGTTCTTGTCACTATCATGAGCCGTATAATCATTATTCGCTAGTCATCTGCAAAGAAGGTAGTGTGACATTGCTCTCCATCTTGGCAAAGATCATACTTATTGTCGACCGTAGCCATTGTATCTACAGGATGTTTGTACAGTCTCACTGCACTTTGTATGTAAAACAAACTTGACAAATAAAGAATCTGATGTCATCAAAAATTGTGCTAATAAAATCATTAAATTAGTTACAATAGTAACAATTATGGTGAAACATTGTTTTGAGGACTCTGGAAAGTATCAATGAAATATTCATTATATCAGGTATATGGAGTTTCAAAGAATTACTTCAGCAGACGACAGGCATTCGCTGCATATTGCTTCACGATGGACTGTGGGGCACATTTTTTGTAGACATCATGTACTTCACCTTTTATTCAAATGCGTTCTGTATACAAAGTGTAGTGAGACTTTACAAGCATCTTGTTTAAAGAGATCACCTTTCTACCGTCACGTTCTTGAAACTGTAACTAACAACTTCTTATTGATGCTCTCAGTCTGAATCCACAACCTTCTGGAAGATTTCACGTTACCCTAGTTGAGAGGTTGGAACTAAATGGATATTCCACTTTATCCGAAGGCTGGTGGATGGAAGAAAGTACCTTATTTTTCCTTTAATAGGAAATACCCAGCCCTCCATTCCTCCCTTTCAATGTCATGTATTGCCGTTAGTATATCCATAACGAGGTAGAGAACACGGGGCCGACAGAGAAGCAAATACCTGGATGGCTTGGCCACGTGGTATGGTCGAGACAAGAATACCGAGCTGATCCACGACTCTGGTGATCGCATGAGATGGCGTGCCATGGTCCTAGGTCAGGTCATAGCCTACTCAGTACAGACAGTCTAGAGTTGCACGCAGTAAAACGTAAAGACGAGAAGATTGAGAATCACGCCTTACATGAAAACAGCAAGGCGAGTTGTTGAGCAGGGGACAACGTCTCCTAGGGGAAATCAGATGGGCTTGAGCTACAGTCGAGTATAGACGTGGTTCAAGATTTAGTAGTACGGGCAAGATTGTGTCACTACTCGTGTAGTAGAATGTTGTTATATATGTGGCAATTAGTCTCGTCGCATAATTGAGATTGAAAATGTGAATTGTTTCATGTGTAAGTAGCTGAATACACTGGACAAATACCGTCAAGTTTTGTGTTCTACTTGCGTGAAGTGTGAGTGTTCAAGGGTAAAGACTAATAGTGGCATTTAACTAAGTAGAATACTGATATGGTCACAAACAGGGAGTTGTGGTACTCAACTAGCAGGTTTCACATACAGCATACAGTTCTCAGAAGGGAGGTGAAGTGGAAGAATCACATAGAATTAGAGTGAATCCTGTCTGCTCCTGCTGGTAGCTGGAACTTCATAACTAACACTATATCAGACCAGGGAGAGTACAACAATGAATATTGCCCCTACGAATTCGCTCTCTGGCATGGCGAAACATGACAACCCACTCTCCACATGAATTCTAATTGTGGATTAATAGGCAACAATTTCTCGCATAGACATATTATGGAACATACATACATTTTTTTAACCCGATTGCCATTGTTTTCGTGGTGACCATATTGGTAGACAAAATGGAATTTGCTCGTTATATGCTTTCTTTGACTGAATCAACACATTTACCGTTGACATTGATTATGGTCAAGCCGTTTGACTCGTGCTCCGAAGGTTGTGGGTTCGATTCCGGGCCACGTCCTTCGGTTTACGAGTTAATTGTTTCGGAGACTCCTCGTCGCTAAAAGCTACGGAGTTCGTGCTTTGTGCGACACTTTCCGTGCTGCGGAAAGGGACCGAGCCATATGGGATAAAAATCCGGGGCAATGAAGTTGACCCTGTCGACTTTTAAGGGACTTTCTTTTTATTTACCGTTGACAACCTTTGACAAACATTTGCATGTCAAGATAATTGATAATCTATGAATGTGTCTATAGAATACCTTTACCATAGAAATACACCACGCTGGCTTGCAACTTGTAGATACAGTGAGCCAGGAGAACTGATGAAACTAGATAAGATCGGATTGGTTACACATCCTGGATGTTTAAGAGTTAACGACACTCATTAACAAAGCTATGAAATAAATGACTTAGGCATAACAGAATGAAGATTACAGAGCAGTCTAAGATAACATTAACAATTTAGACAGAGTCCAACAAACCATGATCTTTAGACACTGCGGATTCAGGGCAGAGACGAAAATGGATCTCAGAGGTTATATCACATATGTGAAGAACGAGAGCAAACCCTGGGCCAAATCCTACAAGACTGCTTGAATTTGCCAGAGATAGTTTAGTTTTTTAGTCGACGGATCAACATCACGGCACATGGGTGTAACGCATAAGTGCTCCGTTCTACTCCTAAATCAAGCCTGAGTCCGGAGAATCTCAGCTCAGTGCACGAACTCTGTAGCACCGACGAGAATCCTAAAAATACTTTGGGTAGATTTTTAGAGAACGGGAAATCTGTCTCAAAAGGGAAAACTCTACAAGACACATTGTGGAAAACTATGTACTGTCTTGTGCGTGACCCATGCCAGAGTAGACACATAGTAAACACTGACAGCTAAAGGTGGAGATAATAGTTTCATAACAGACGAACATGTTGGTGGAGATATATTTGCATTCAGTAATATCATCATCATCATCATCATCATCATCATCATAACAATCATCATAATCATCATCATCATCATCATAATCATCATCATCATCATCATCATCATCACAATCATCATAATCATCATCATCATCATCATCATCATCATCATCAGCAGCAGCAGCAGCAGCAGCAGCAGCAGCATCCAATGGTTGCACCAGTGCTGAATTTTACCCCATAACAGTTTTTCAACATTCTTCTTTATCATAAGCTACCTGGCATGTATCAATCATCTACCACAGCCTAAATACATCTTTCTCCTTTACCTTCTGTTCCTGACATTCGCTTTAAAAAGTCGCTTAAAAGTCGACAGGGTCGACTTCATCGCACCGGGTTCTATCCCATATGGCTCGGTCTCTTTCCGCAGCGCGGAAAGCGTCGCACAAAGCACGAACTCCGTAGCTTTTAGAGACGACCCACAGGAGTCTCCGAAACATTTAATTCGTAAACCGAAGGGCGCGGCCCGGAATCGAACCCACAACCTTCGGAGCACGAATCAAACGGCTTGACCACTTCGCCACAGAGACTCCCTCCAATTTCTCTGTACATACTCAAAATAGGTCATTTTTATGTCTTGTATGTGTCTTAATAACTGATCTTCTTAAATATTGAGCTCATACCGGATAGATCAATACTGAGCTTGTGTTGGGTAGATCAATATTGTGTTCGTTATGGATAGATTAATATTCAGTTCGTGTTGGATAGATCACTACTGAGTTCATGTTGGATAGATCTCTACTGGGTTCGTGTTTCATAGATCAATATTAAGTTCGTGTTGGATAGATCTATACTGAGTTCGTCTTGGATAGATCAAGACTGGGTTCGTGTTTGATAGATGAATATTAAGTTCGTGTTGGGTAGATCACTACTGAGTTCATGTTGGATAGATCAATCTTGTATTCGTGTTGGATAGATCAATATTAAGTTCGTGTTGGATAGATCTATACTGAGTTCCTGTTTGATAGATAAATATTGAGTTTATGTTAGATAGATATGTTTGTTAACTTTTCTATCGACTGAATTTATCGCATCTTCCTGTTAAACTCATATTCAAAGATGCATATTTGTTTTTCAACTGACTGATAAGAAACCTGCATCCACCCTTCGTATTTCATATTCTTTGTTGAACTGTGATACTATTTTCACCTGTTATTTTAGCACAATCTTTACACAGTATTACATGTGGATGAAATTATGACCTGTTATGATTCAATGGTATGTAGATTTCCCGTGGATTTGACAGTGTCGTACGTATATTCATCTTTTCTAAAAACACGTCTTTTTAACGATGTAGTGTGGGGGTAAATAAGCTTTATTTCCCCCCCCCCCCCCCATATATTTGTACATCCACGCATTGTCATTTGTTGAAAAGCTTACACCGATATTTGAAGGAATATATTTATAGAGAAACTGCATCGTCAGGTTGTATAGTTATGATTTTCCTGATCAGTAAGGATAATACGCTTTATCTATATCTATAAAAGACGATGTGTGTCCGTCCGTTCTTTATGCGTTCGCGAACGGTCCATCCGATTGAGATGAAATTTTCTACACGTTTTCCTTTCATTCCTGTGCAACTTTCTGTCATAGTTTTTTAGTTTTTTTTCGGCTACTTACTTACTAACATTTAATATTTCATTTTTCATTATAATTTCTATATAGCAAGGGGACTTAACCCTAGAAAAGTTATTTCAAGGGGTATAACTTATAATAACATTTCTATATACTTTATAGTCATATTGTTGCATCGTTTTCAAAGATTTATAAACTCTTTGTACATAGTTATTTACAGGCATATGAGTTATAATAAATAATGATATAATCTTTAAGGCATTTTCAAAGTTTTCATAAAAATAATGCATAATGCATAACATTGTAACTCATCTTTTTATGCTTAAAGAAGTTATCTACAGTCATGTAGGTGAATAAAAACAGTTTTCATTAAAAATAATGGATGGTGTTTGGAAGGACATTCTTTTAAGTTACTGTGCGCCGGGAGCTGGGCTAAGCCACGCCGGGTCAGATACATAGACAGACAGACAGACAGACAGATAGTCGAGAACGGGAGCTTATATGATTACTTATTTTAATTAAATGAGATGCTCTCCACCAGGGACTGGGTGAAGCCGGGCCGGGTAAGACAGATAGACAGACAGACAGATA